>JAKZAP010000013.1:4115613-4552097 GCA_023053575.1 Branchinecta lynchi | reverse complement strand
CATCTGTCTGGCTATTGTAACGAACACCATCTATAATCTTGAGCAATGGCGATGGTAGCGACAAGTTTAAGTGCGCGAGCAGCATATGATTATTTGTGTATTGTCTGCTTCAAATGTCATCGGATTAGACTAATGTGCTACCATCTACGTCAGTAGTAGAGCTATACACCAGTCAGAGTGTGAGAAGAGGATAACATCATGGTTCAGAACCAGTGTTTCAAGGAATTGTATGCTGAAATCATTTGCAGATGACGTCTTATTTATCTGTTCGTACAAAGTAACCAACATGCTGCAACTCATAATAGTAAAAAAAAAAAAAAAAAAACTTCTAAACTTTTCCCCGACTGCCAAGTGGTGTACAAACAGCCAACTATTTACTTTTCAAATATGTTTACAACAAGAAAGATATTATAGTTTCAACATTTTTAAAATGCGACACGAGGGGGTCTCACAGACCCAGCAGACAACAGTCTGCCGGGTCCCCCCTACTTCATTCCAATCGTCGTCATATCGAACATACTGCTGATTTTCGCCACACGCATCGCAGTTCACGAAATGTCTACTGCGTAAACTTCATGACAGCAGCGAGGACACCTTCCCTGCCCCAGACGGGCGTTACGATTGACTTGCACCAGGGGCACCGGGTTCTTCTAGCTTCCATAATGACGACCTAGACAAAAAGGAATATTTTAACACTCAATGGCAGTTAAACGTGTATTTAAGAAAGAATGACAAAATAGGTTTGAAAACTCATTTTTGCCCTCCTGCAATTTCTACATCCTCCGGCAAGTTTTCAAGCACATGCTTGCAGAAATCCTCCACCGCCTTGATGATTGGATTCGACGGATCAACTGCCAACGTTAGACTTATGTATTGGGTGACACCGATTTTCCCCTTAGCATCGATTCGGATGTCGATTTTCATCCCCCCTTCTCCAAACTTGTAGTCTTTCGCGAACTTGTAGCGTCTCCAGTCACTACTGTTTTCAAGATTCCTGACAAAAACAGAGTTGTAGCAAGACGTGTTTCCACTGCTACCTCCTTTACTGAAAACAGTTTTCAAAAACTCTGCTGATTCGCTCATCTGAAAATAAATACTAATTACGAGAGTTCAGATAAAGACACTGTTTTCAGTTAAACTTTAAATGAAATACATACTGCAACTGGTGTCACAGCTGAGGAGAAAAACATCAAACAAACAATAAAACAGACAATAAAAGAAAGAGGTAAAAGATTAAAAATGTAAGGATAATACAAGCTGTAAGTAATAAACAGAGACTAGTATAAAACTAAGTACAAAGCTTCTATTCTCTATGGTCTTTAATTCGTTGGAAGCTGTAGGAGGTTTGAAATAAGATATCGTAAATAAGTGGGGTATGGTTAACAAGCATAACATTACTAAAATTCTGGATTGCTTACCTTAAGAGTTTCAAATGTCAATGTAACACTGCTAAAACTTTGATCACTGCTAGTTTTATAGCTACTTAATTCAAGATTCATTAATTGACAACGCCTAAACTTCTCTTTGATAATTCTGCTTTTGTTTTCCACTATGTCCATCACCACTCCACCCTGCGTTCATATACCGTGAATCAATCTTTTGAACGATAGACCTAGTTTTCTTATTGCTACCCTTTTGTTGTCATTGTTTTTATTTCAAGGTTCACTGACTGATAAAGTCTAAACTTTTACTTGGCTAATTTACTTTTTATGGTTTAAGTAACCAGCCCATCACGTGTTCACATACCATGGAGCAATGTCGTAAACGATAGAACAAGCATCCTTATTGTTACCCTTTTGGCTGCTATTGTTCTTATTTCGCGACTCACTGATTGATAAGGCCTAAACTTTTACTTGATTAATTCAGTTTTATTGTTTAAATGACCAGCCCATCACGCGGTCAGATACAATAGAGACAACCTGATATATAAGACGTAGCTACTGTAACGAAAAACAGTGTGCATTCTGGACCAAAGTCTGAACGAAGAAAAGATTTTTTATACAAGTGAAACAAAATGGACTCTCCTCAGGTATTGTAAAAGTTTGTTACTCTCATCTTTTTTTTTTTTTTGTTTTTTTTTTTTTGTCTTCTTCTTTTTTGGAGGGAGGGTTATTTTACAACTTAATTTCAGGCTAGGACAAGTAGTGAGGCTAATTCCTTAAAGTTCAAGTGAAGCCATAGTTTATCCTTCATAACTTTAGAACATTACATCATTTGAAGTTCAAACTTAACATTCTATAACAAGGGGTGAAACAACTGACAACTAAATCACTGAATTTTAACGATTTGCCATTTCGTTTCAGGACCACTTATTCTGTTATGTTTGTGCCTACGCTGACGTGTGCGAGGTTCACGGCTTCTATGGTCACAAGCTATTGTGTCCTACTCACCTCGTTGATGATACGTGTGCCTTTAAGCAGTTCGGGCTTTTCGTCTCGCAGGAACGACGAGTCAGGAGAGGATGCGCTCTCTGCCACTACAATGGTAATTAACTAACACTCTTACTGCATTAAAACTTGCTTGAAGTGACATATTCGTAACCTAACCTAACCCATATTTAGAATACTAAAGCAGTCAACAATTATGTGAATGTGATTTACTGTTGTCGGAAACTAACATTTTCTTTTTAATTTCAGGCTTCTGTGGAATCCACCGATTTTCCACACCACTGGCTTACTGCTGGGACCACAGATCGACAGAGTGTTCGAGTGCTGAGGTTGGGACACAACCACCTTGCAGAGCCGCCGTTAGTCCTGAACAGCGTCGGGAAGAGGAGGAGTCGGTCATTGTTCTTCAGCAGGTGCAGCAAGGTGGTGCACCACCACCACCACCTCCCCCAGCAGCTGGAGCAGTCCCGTCAACATCCAAGGTACGGGTGGACAACCGTCCGATAAGGATTAACTTCACCCAGAAAGGAGAAAGAACTGTGCTAAGCGATGGCAATGTAAATGTAAATGTCAATGTAACACTGCTAAAACTTTGATCACTGCTAGTTTTATAGCTACTTAATTCAAGATTCATTAATTGACAACGCCTAAACTTCTCTTTGATAATTCTGCTTTTGTTTTCCACTATGTCCATCACCACTCCACCCTGCGTTCATATACCGTGAATCAATCTTTTGAACGATAGACCTAGTTTTCTTATTGCTACCCTTTTGTTGTCATTGTTTTTATTTCAAGGTTCACTGACTGATAAAGTCTAAACTTTTACTTGGCTAATTTACTTTTTATGGTTTAAGTAACCAGCCCATCACGTGTTCACATACCATGGAGCAATGTCGTAAACGATAGAACAAGCATCCTTATTGTTACCCTTTTGGCTGCTATTGTTCTTATTTCGCGACTCACTGATTGATAAGGCCTAAACTTTTACTTGATTAATTCAGTTTTATTGTTTAAATGACCAGCCCATCACGCGGTCAGATACAATAGAGACAACCTGATATATAAGACGTAGCTACTGTAACGAAAAACAGTGTGCATTCTGGACCAAAGTCTGAACGAAGAAAAGATTTTTTATACAAGTGAAACAAAATGGACTCTCCTCAGGTATTGTAAAAGTTTGTTACTCTCATCTTTTTTTTTTTTTGTTTTTTTTTTTTGTCTTCTTCTTTTTTGGAGGGAGGGTTATTTTACAACTTAATTTCAGGCTAGGACAAGTAGTGAGGCTAATTCCTTAAAGTTCAAGTGAAGCCATAGTTTATCCTTCATAACTTTAGAACATTACATCATTTGAAGTTCAAACTTAACATTCTATAACAAGGGGTGAAACAACTGACAACTAAATCACTGAATTTTAACGATTTGCCATTTCGTTTCAGGACCACTTATTCTGTTATGTTTGTGCCTACGCTGACGTGTGCGAGGTTCACGGCTTCTATGGTCACAAGCTATTGTGTCCTACTCACCTCGTTGATGATACGTGTGCCTTTAAGCAGTTCGGGCTTTTCGTCTCGCAGGAACGACGAGTCAGGAGAGGATGCGCTCTCTGCCACTACAATGGTAATTAACTAACACTCTTACTGCATTAAAACTTGCTTGAAGTGACATATTCGTAACCTAACCTAACCCATATTTAGAATACTAAAGCAGTCAACAATTATGTGAATGTGATTTACTGTTGTCGGAAACTAACATTTTTCTTTTTAATTTCAGGCTTCTGTGGAATCCACCGATTTTCCACACCACTGGCTTACTGCTGGGACCACAGATCGACAGAGTGTTCGAGTGCTGAGGTTGGGACACAACCACCTTGCAGAGCCGCCGTTAGTCCTGAACAGCGTCGGGAAGAGGAGGAGTCGGTCATTGTTCTTCAGCAGGTGCAGCAAGGTGGTGCACCACCACCACCACCTCCCCCAGCAGCTGGAGCAGTCCCGTCAACATCCAAGGTACGGGTGGACAACCGTCCGATAAGGATTAACTTCACCCAGAAAGGAGAAAGAACTGTGCTAAGCGATGGCAAAAAAAGGAAAATCAGCGATGATATTTCTGCCCTTTTTACTAAACCAAAGTTGTAGTGTTGTTGTTTTTTTTTTCTAGTAAACAATTACTATCGTTTTCCGTTTCGACATGTTTTTTTTTTTTTTTTTTTTTCTGTTTTATAAAAATGCTACCAGTGCTTTGTTATAAAGCGATTCCAAAAAGGGTTGTCAAACATACTGTCTTTACAGACATCACCTCAACCAAGACAATCGGACATGGCGGATAGTTCCACCACCCGCCCATTCCAACCATATGACACAGACGATGAAGAAGGGGATAATCGAGTCATATTAGATGACATACCAGTTTCACAGTCCGATAACGAGGAAGTAGCTCAACCTCATGACGGTAATGTATACCAACCATTTGCCACGATGCGAAGACACACTCGTTCCTACAGATTCCAGCCCTCATCCATGGATCTAGAAGACTTACGATTCCGTGAACTGTTAAGTCTGACTCTGTTTAACGCACTAGAACGAATACGATTGCATGCGTCATCAAATTCAGGTGCAAAGCTTCAGTTGTATACAGAAATGTCATACGTTAGTGAGAGAACGGGACAAATAATAAAGTTTAATCCTTCAACAACTATGATTGAAATTAGAATGTTTGATAATTATCAAGAAAAATTAATGTTTCTCGTTCAGAAGATGGAGCAAGAGATAGAAGATTTTGAAATAATCTGTCCGGTCTTGTATTTATCGCAACAAACTGTATTGATCTTAAATTCACTATCCTTAATGTGCCACATTTAAGAAAGGGTAGAACCTCGACTTCCAAATTGGGAAAGAGGTCAAAGAAAGATGGATAATTTTTTTTTTTTTCAGAGTACTTAGGCGGTAGTTGGTTGGCGGTGCCTCCATTTTTGACAAAGAAAAGATGTATCCTAAATCCTAAACTTTCATATGGAAAAGAAGATTGTTTTCGAATTGCGATAGAGATCGCCTTTATCTGTGAAATAAATGGTGGGGTAAGGAAAGGAAAGCTAAGCTGTAGATATCTACAGCAAGAACTTAAAGCAATAAAAAAAGATTCTGGAAGAGAAATACACTGGAAAAACGACTTTCCCTTTCCAACAACGACGGTGGGTGTGGAGGTGTTTGAGTTCACAAATCCGTTGCTCACTGTTAACGTGTACCGTCCTAACACCGACAAAACAGTAGACTGTGTCAGACGGTCAGCTAAAAGTGGCGGAGACGTCATAATCCTCAATCTACTGTTCATACAAGATCCCCAACAACAAGGAAATGGACATTATGCTGCGATTACAAATTTTGATGACTTTTTGGTGAAAAGAACTATCACAAGAGAAGCCACTGCAGACATTGTGGACTACCTTTTTCGAAAGAAGAGCAGTGTCAAATACATCAGAAGACATGTTCACCACATGCATCTGCCCCCGTGTACGAGATGCCTACGAGCGAAACCAGTACGCTCCAGTTTCTGAGTTTCAATAAGCTACAAAGACTTCCATTTGTAATTTATTATGATTTTGAAGCTAGCCTTCAACCATCTACACTTAAAGTAGGTGATTGCAGCGAAGTGATCCATCATCACATTCCTAACTCTTGGAGTTTGATATGTATCAAAAACGGAACTTCACTTTATCATAAAGAAACTATGTTGGTGATGATGCAGGTTTGGAGTTTCTTGTAGCCGCTTTCGCTTTACAAACAAGAATACTCGACGAGATGAAGAAACCAGAAGTACCCCTCAATCTGCATACAGTACCTCTCAATTACGAAGAAATTAATGAGTGCTACATTTGTCAAAAGCCTCTGGAAGGAGATGGAGTTCGAGACCACGATCACTTTACAGGTATGCTAATTTATTATTATTATTATCAAAGTAAAATATTAATAACACTGTCTGAGAAGTACAAATATTAATACAGCTGTTTGAGAACTGTTTGAGAAGAGTAAATATTAATTGATACTCTTTTCAGGAAAGTTTCGAGGAAAGGCGCACTCTAATTGCAATCTGCAGCTGAACTTCAACAAGGGTTTCAGAATACCTACAATTGCCCACAATGCAAAAAATTACGACTTGAGCATTGTCATGTCAAGTTTTGGGCAGCTTATCTCAAAACTTCTAGCATCAGAGACACCACTTTCACAGCTTCCAGGACTGTCTAAGAGCTTTGTAGTTCCTACAACTTTCGAAAAGTATATTGCAGTACAGCTCGATTATTTGTTTTTCATCGACAGTTTCCAGTTTCTATCATCCGGTCTGGATTCACTTGCCAAAGTCTTGCTGAAAGACGAATTAAATAGAAATGCACTTAAAACAATTATCCATGCAGTACGCCCTGAACTTAGTGATGAACTTGTAGATTTAGTGCTAATAAAAGCTCCGTATCCTTACGAGTATGTCACGAGTGCTGAACAGCTTGCTACAATGACAGAATTGCCTCCGAAAGAAGCGTTCTATTCTGAACTGAAAGGCGAGTCAATATCAGACGAAGAATACCAAAGAGCAGTCTACATTTGGGACAAGTTTTCGTTTCGATCTTTCCTCGATTACCACACACTGTATCTTGAGATTGATGTGTCGATTCTAGCTGCAGTCTTTGAGTCATTTAGAAACGTATGTATAAGCAGCTACGGTTTGGATGCAGCTTGGTATTTCAGCAGTCCCCATTATACCTTCGAAGCTGCTTTGAGGTTTACTGGAGCTAAGATACAGCTCATAACGGATGCAGAACAACACAAATTTGTCTCCGACAGCATCAGAGGAGGTAAGATTTTTTTTTTTGTTTTCGAAAACTAACTAGCCTAAGGTTGTTTTGTATGATAGGCTATATATGATATTATTTCAGGTATATGCCAAGCTGTACGACGATATGCCAAGGCGAACAATCCATTACTTAAAGATGAAAAACAGTGGGATGACACTCAGGATACTACCTATATCTCAGTCCTCGACTGTAATAGTCTTTACAGTTTCTGCATGCTAGTAGGTAAGAATACAATATCTACAACAATTGAGATAAGTCGAGTTTAGTATGACTTATGCAGCGTTTACAAGTACAGGAAAACTTGAACAGAATCCGATCTTGGTGACAGGATTATGTTCACACGCAGAGGGAAAAAATAAATTCTTCAAACCAGAAAATCTGACAAAAACAAATTCACTTGTCAACAAAAAATATCATTTATGACATTAGTACTGATGATTGCTGCCCTTAAAAGCTAGCTAGACCTTTTTGTGCTTTTTTTCCAGCGCCGCCGACAAGATTCCTTTCAAGTAGACCGGAATTTCTTTCATCATGAAGGATTCCCGTCCCGCTAGACTTTTTTTCTACTCGTCTTCACGAACGGAATCCTTTCGAGTCGACCGGAATTCCTTTCTACTCGACGGGATTTCTTGTCCGTGTAAACGCTACATTATCCAGAAAATTCACCAAATCTTTTTGTAGGAAGGTTACCAGTTGGGGATTTTCGCTGGTTAAATCAAGAAGAAATACAGAACCTTGCTTCAACAATTCTATCTATCCCCGATGATTCACCTGATGGATATATACTTGAGGTTTCGCTAGAGTATCCTGCCGAGATCCACGATCTACACAACGATTTTCCGATCCTGCCAGTACTCAGAGCTGTAGAAAAATCTGAAATATCTGATTACTCAGCTGCCCATGGTAAACCATCAAAACTGAAAAGCTTCTCCTCACTCTTGAGGACAAGAACAACTATCGGATAGACTACAGAAACCTCAAGACAGCCGTTAGACTCGGACTTCGATTGAAGGATATTCATCGTGTCTTAACATTTCGCCAAGAGCCATGGTTAAGTCCCTACGTTGAATATAACATACAGATGAGGCAGAATGCTACATCAGCATTCGAGAAAGACTACTATAAACTCCTAAACAATGCGTGCTTTGGTAAGTTGAGTGTCAGGTTTAATCATTGATTCGCTTTGATTGAGTGATATGATTGCCATCAGTTAAAAATAAATTCTCTTTTAGGTAAAACCATGGAACGGAAGGAAAACCGCCGTGAGGTTAAAATCCTGATTGGAGAGTATAACATTGAACGATACAAAAACAACCCTCGCCTCATTCGTTTGAAGAAATAGGAAGCAGCGTGGCAGTAGCTCAACTTACACCGAAGAAAGTTGTACTTGACAAGCCGATATCTACGGGCTTTTGTATATTGGAACTGAGCAAGCTAGTTATGATTCAGTTCTGGTATGATTTTTTGAAACCGAAATATGGGCAAGATATTGAACTTCTATTTACGGATACAGACAGCCTTGCATTTTTCGTCAGAACTCCAGATCTGTATGGTGACCTCAAGTCCAGCAGTGAATTTATGGACCTGAGTGACTACCCAACCGATTCTCCTCTCCATACTTTAATGCATGATCCAACCAATCACAAGGTTGCTGGTGTTTTTAAAGACGATATATCGTACCAGTCCTACGGTGTTATGCATTACGAGCTAAAAATTATCACTTATCTATCGCTGGTGGAAAAAAGAAGCAAACGTTAAAAGGTGTGTCACGTAACTTCGTAAAAAAGAACATCAAAGAATGCAACTTCCACAAAGTGCTCAAAACAGGTATTCCGACAAAAGGTCAAAATGTTACTATTCAATCTAAAAACTTTCAGTTAAGAACTATGAAGGTGAACAAGGTTGCACTTGTTAGCTACGATGACAAACGTTACTTGCTACCAAGTGGGTTGAAATCGTATGCATTTGGTCATTATCGGATTAAAGATCAAGCTTTATGGCAAGATATGGAGGCGGAAATCCTGTCTGACTGCGAAGACTAACTGTCTAGACTTCAGTTTCTATATCCACTTTGATAGCCAGCTGTGAAGAAGGTTAGAATCGGAGCAATCAAGAAGACAAGATGTGAAAGAAAGTTCAAATTACTGTTTTCAAATTTTACTGTTTCAAATAAAATTATATGTTTTATTGTCTTTAGATCTTGAAGCATGTAAACTGTCGACAACGTCCCATACTAGAATTCTAGTACATCTAAACGGAAATACTCCCACAACAAGAGAAAAACTCTAGCATCACATCTACTCAGCTGCCAAACCTAAACTATACTGACAACATTTTGGAACACAAGTTGAGTTTTTTTTACATTTTATTTGAACAAAATATAGTTGAACACTGTAAAACATGAAGACACTCGAGCAAGTATACTTAACACAGTATAAGGAATTCACATTTAAAAATATCAGACGTATCCAACTCGTAAAATATTTTTTTTTTACGAACCTTTCTTGGGATACATAAAATCTAATTTGTTACAAGTATTGTCACGGCAATCTAACTTCAAAGTCTGAAACTTGATGTTGAAACAGAGTGATAACATATTTTCAATTAAGTAGTCATTTAGCTTTGGATATTCTGAAACCATATTTAAAATTCGTTGATAACTATAACCCCTACACCTTAAAAGTAGGTAAAAAAGGCATTGAAAACCACAAGAAACTGTTTCAAACGACTGAAGTTGTGACCGTTGCTGAACAATTGTCTTGCCTCTATGATCAATAAAGTCTGTAATATAAGGTCTATAATGAGTGTAGCAGCCTCCCAGTGGATCATAGATTTCCGTTGTCTCACTACTGAGGTACAGAGCTATCCAGTGCCCTCCTTCTGTAACGCTAGATGGGGATGTATTTACTATACATATACTTGGAGTTTGTATCTGACGGATGAAATCGGCTGGCAAACAATAGTGTGTTCTGGATCTTGTGAAAGGGTCACTCCTCAGCACTTGCAAGATCTGTAGTGTATTCATTTATGGAGCAAGATCAATTAACACATTACCACTCTTGTCTATTTCCCAATAGCTCTCATACTGAGCTAGCGCAATAAGAGTAACACTGTATGGTAAAGCTGTTGCGAAAGTTACTTCGAAACGAATACTTCCGGTCTTTATAGGAGTTAGGTCTTGGGTTCCGTTGAGGTCAAACACCAACATTCCAAACCCATTCTTGAACATTTCATAGGAAATACCATTCTCAAACAAAGGGTCGCTGTCAAGGGCAGAATTTGTCAACTGATAAAGCAGCTTATACGACTTGTCTGCTGTCGATAAATTATACAGTGGTGCTCCATTAACCTTAATCGAAACACTTGTCAGGTCGAATAATTTAAAATCATATGGGCTTGCATCCAAATCTCCTAGAATGGAACTGCTTTTGGCAAATGCTAAGCATAGGCGGGATGGTAGTTCTCCATTGATGAAGCTTGAATCGTTGTACGTCAAAGTTCCTTTGATAAATGACGTTGAGTTGCATTGAGTTTCGGAACAAGTAATTTAATGTTGTTGTCCTGTAGCCGTATTCTCTCGATTGCTAGCCCAACGCTGCTTATCACTTGAATCTTCCGTAAATGCAAAATTGCCTCCTTTATGAGAACTGTACAATTTGGAGAACTTGCATTTGTCCTGCGAAGTAAGAAATTACTCGGTGCTAATGTAAGTCGTATATCTACTTTGGTATTGGGTGGTAACCAATTTGAGATATGAAAAAGCTCGTGATTAAGCCTACCAATAAGATGCAGCTTTTCGGATGCATTAAGGCTGCCAACTGCGTCATGGTTTTCACTATGGAAATATCCCGCAGCAGTTCCTCTACTCTCCTTGTAACATTTAGGAGTCATGGTCATAAACTGGATGTAACTTGCATAGTTCGACAAATTATTACCACTGCTCACTAATGTTCCATTCAAATAAACTTGAATCTGTGAAAACAGATTACAAAGTACGTTGTTCTCATAATAAACTCCTTCCTCATTTTTTAGAGCATTTGTTTTATCACTTGTTTTGAGAACTTCCAGCTTCACCTCAAAAAACGAGTTTGAAAGATCGACGAAGGTATCGTCGTTCGAAAAAATTCGAAATTCGATAGGGGCATTCTCAGTAAGAGATGATATAGGAAAAAATGGTTCGTGATACCCATTTTTTACACTAACATTTATGTGCTCTGGATTAAACAAGTTCAGATTTGAAGGTACACCAGCTCCCACATCTGGATGAGGTAGATATGACATGCTTAGAAGAAATCAGCTTTAACTCTCCGTTGGATAGCAGATCTTTTGACTGGCCTCTTCTTCTTTTTGCTACTTAAGGTTTTCTTGCTTTGTTTGTTCTTTCGTCTTCCTCTCGCTGTATTCTGGCTTCGTTTTGGTACAAGACTGATAATGGTGGGTCTTTGCTTCTTCCTTTTTAACCCGATCCTTTCTGTTGCATATTTTGACTAAGCTTTGAAGCAGATTTGCGCAGGTTCGTTTAAAGCTTTCTTTAAAGCTTTGACCGCTTCCAAAATCTCGAAGTGTATCAGCCGCAAAAGAGGTAGCATTAGGCAAAATAAATTTTTTGGCAAGTGGGAGGAGGCTACGAAACATTTGCGAAAAGACAGATCCGAGTCCATACCCCGACTGTACACTTTTACCACGGTAATATTGCATACCTGCTCCATACTGAGGTCGCAGTGTATTATAATAACAATCAACATCGGGCAAACGAAGGGATGGCGGTGACTACTCATATTTTATGGGGCGAAAGTGACAAGTTATTACCGATATTCCGCGACTAAGAGCCAAAAGTTTCCCTCCCTCTGTTTTCAATGATAACTGACACAGCTCTAGTTCTTTACTATTCACTGGAACGTAAACTCGTTCATATATATCCCAAGAATGAACTTCTTCCTTTGAACTTTTTCGGTTTAAAATCTTCAGAAGTGGAACATTTGAGTTTCCAACCCTTACATTATCTACAAAGGAGCCGTAAATCATTATTGTATTGTAAGAAGCAAAAAAACCTGGCTGCACCTCCCCATGCTTCCCTGCTGTTTTTCGTACTCATTCGTAATCTTGATAGTGTTATCTTTAAAACCTAATATATCTTTCATGTCATCTGACATCCAAAGTTTCTCGTTTTCTTTCAACCCTTTAATGTTTACTCGTTTGAACTGATTAGAATACTCCATACTAAATCCACGACTTTTTCCATCATGTAAATTCCTTGTGACATCCCTACATAGCTCTTCAAGCGACTCGTACTGATGATATGGTAATGAATAACGAGTTGGTGATGGTAGCCCTTGTGGCCAGTTAAATGGTATTAGCTGAGTTTCATAATGACCATCCTTCCTTATAACATCGTAGCTATTTGTGATAATCACCTGAATAACTGCACATTCATAACCCCCATCCATCTTTACTGGTGGACTAAATTTTGTCCAAAATTCTGTAGATTTGTTCTCATCACTTAAAGGGCTTTCCACGTTAGATACAAAACTAATATAGAAATCAGACATTCTGAATGTCTTTCCCCGAAATCCAAGAATCAAAATCAGATGTGTATCCTAGCCAGCGAACAAGGTACTGCGTACCACCTTTATACTTTCGCATCTTAAGTATTTTCTCAATCTTGTAAATATCAGTACTGTGTACTGTCTGAAGCTCATTCTCATACCACCCGCCGCTTATTTCTTCATCCCTAAAATCGATCAGACTATACGTTGGTGGGTTGGTATCTAAGATTCTACCAATTTTAAACAGTTCAGTACTCCACAAATAATTACCTTTATCAAAATTAGACAAACTACGGGATATTCGCACAGTATCACCGACTTTGAATTTGGGATTTCGTCTTTTCTTCGATACATAATACTTTTTGAAAAGTTCATGCGAATTAACTTCTTTAACATCGATAGGTGCAAGGTTATTTAAAGAGCTATGAGGTTTTTTATTGTAAGTTGATAAAAGTTGTTGAAGGTCTCTAATAAATGTGAACGTGTTGAAAAATGAGCAGTAACGGGAAATTAGAAGTCTAAGAGTACGAATAAACCTTTCAGCTATTGCACACTTTATCTGCGATGAGCTATGGTAGAGTTTTGTGTTATACTTTTGTAAAACCTTATTTACATGAACATTTAAGTACTCTTTACCTTTATCAGTCTGCAAAAGATTAAATCGATTTTCAGCAAATATTGAGTCAAGGGCTAATGCTACTTCCTTTCCTGATTTAGTTTTTAGAGGTCTAGCACGAGCGAACCTTGAATATACACACACAACAATGATTATGTAGCGGTAAGGATAGTTGTGCTTAACATGAATGTTACCTAGTACTAGTATATCAGACTGAGCTAAATCAGTTTTATGGAATGCAACTGTCTTCCGATATGACGATGGTCTCAATCGTCTGTTTCGATGAAGAGTGTGACTTTCTTGTGATTTCAAATAGTTTTGAGCATCTTTTAAGGTTGATCCGCTTTCAAGTGACAGAAGGGTGGGTGCTGATAACGCACCTCGCTGACCAATGTCTGCATACACTTTTTTTATTCTTTGATCCATCCGCTTCGTAGTCTTACTGGACTTGGGCTAGGGCTTCTGTTCAAATACCTTGCTGGTTGAGGTGTTGAAGTAGATATACTGTCATAGCTAGAACTGTCATTACTTTTAACATTTGTGTCTCTTAAGCTTCTCAAGTACTCAAAACTGTTTTGAATTTGCTGACTCACTTTCCCTCTGGGAGAGTATATATTTTTACTAACAGGGGTAGGACTGAGCGAGACAGTATTTTTTTGCAGATGTTTAGCTAAACCACTTGCAAAGTTTTTATTTGATATCAGCGATAATGGAAATTTTGCTTTAGCGAGATGACTATATAGGAAGTCGTTGCCAGCAACGATTTTCTTTTTATACCCAACAATGTCATTGAGAAGATCGATCAGGTTATAATCTACCCCCTCAATATTTATAACAGTCGACCCATTGGAGTAAAAACTGCCTTCTAGAGCTGTCAAAACATCTAGAACTCGCTTTGCTCGACTTTTGTAAGAAGGTTGTAGACTATTTAAAATTGTAACGTTTTCAATCTCCTTCACCTCTTCTATTGTACTCGCTAATAACGGTAAGCTTTGAACGGTCATGTTGGAGTCACTGGTTGGATTAGTTCTTCTATTTTTGTCTAGTCTTTGCAAAGCACTTCGAAGCAAACTAAGTTTCACGTCATCAGCAACGGATTGATTGCTCAGGAACCCTTGAATATCATCTTCTATCCTTTTTTCTGGAGCAAGAGCTATGTCGTAAGGGATTAGCTTATACGATTTGGCCATTTTGTTTTGATTTTCCGCTGATAAACGATGCTATCAAACTTGTCACTATTGGTAAAAGAATGCTAAATATGCCTCCACCCTTTTGCTTAAACCACTTTCTTTTCTCGCGAACCTTCTTACAGCTACAGACAGATTTAACAACTTTTCGATGCTTCCTTAGCTGCTTTTGAAGACCCTCTGGCATACTTATATTATTTTTTGTGATATTTAAGCAAAGTTCGGACATCAAATGTATGAAGTTGCTGTCAACATTTTGCAGAATAGCTCTTCTGAGTTTTGGTGAAGAATTTGCTAAGACAAAAAGCAGTGGATGACCTTTTTCCAAATTATCAACAGTCATTTTTTTGTTTTCTTAGGATTTTCAGGTAAAAAAACTGTAACCGTGCTGTCAAAAATATCGGTCAAAACACGTAGTTCATCTGGGGTGTTTGTGTTTAGATCAACCAATATATAGCCATAAGGTTTTGAGGTTGCTAACTGATAGCTAGACAGAAGGTAACCTTTCTGATATGGAAATATCTGTCTGTTTAATATAATAAGGCTCGAAGAGTCTCTGGGTATCTTCCATATCACAATGTAATTGCAGTTCAGCTGTAATAACCTCATAGTCTTTGATTGGCTAAAAATTGAATGCGTTATTAGAATAACGTTAATATTTGAGTGATGGGATTTAACTGTGAAAAGCTCGATGAACTCTTTCGAATGAGTGTCGATCATTTCTGCTACGTCATCAAGAATCAGTAAAGAATCTTCCTGTAGAGTTTCGAAAAGTGTTGCTAGATCATTTACGAAACGGGTATTAGGAAGTTCTTTCTTAATTACTTCATATGCAGGTTGCCAAGCATTGTAAACATAAACAATATTTTTTTCGTTTACTGGAGGACTAATCAACTTGTCCCTTTGACTGAGAAGTGATCGGACGAATGTAGTTTTCCCACATCCACTACCACCATTGAGAATAAGTCGAAACGGAGAATGGAAGTGGAACCTGCCTTCTGAACTCATTCTATCGAACTAAAGGAGATGTTGAAGAGCAACGTAATTTATTTAACATCAGGTTATACGTAGAAGACATTTCATGTACACTTTTTATCAACCACATCAACACCTGCATTACAAACATCATAAGAATGGCAAAACAAACAAATTGTATTAGATGGAGTGTGAAAAGGGCACTTAGACAAAACACAACTGCGACATTGACTGTTAAACATTTCGTGATCAGCACAGCTCGCAATCATGCAAGACTCACATAAGGGATCTTGTCGAATTGGGTTACAAATGTCACATTCGTGAGTAGTCACAGTGCGAAAACAGTATCCACACGTAAACATTGCAATCGTATTCACTCCTCTACCACAGTTATGGTACTAACTGAAGCCACTGCAAAACTCTTGTTATAACCTCTCAGTTCGAACTTGAATATCTATTTATCTTTCTCGTGAAAGTGGATAATTCTTCTATCTTGATCGTTTCGATACGACTCAAAATAACTACCAATCATAGCCTCTAGGGTTTTGTCTTCATTCTCGTAAAATCTTTGTGGTAAATACAACTTAAACACATCACCATCCTCGGCAATCAAGGTTAACAGAACCGTTTTTCCAATTTTATTCTCCTCACGATTGTAACACAAGACTTTATAATATTGTCCTTGCTCAAATGAAGTAATCGAGCGAAACTTCACACTTCCCTGACTGTTTAAAATATCCAAACACTGTTTTTTCGTACTCTCCTTTTTTCCACTTGTTTTCTTTCTCGACTGCACCTTTTGCAAATCAGGAAGATCCGTTACCGCTTCAGAAACCGTTGCAAGCGAAAGCTCTTGACTTTGTGGATATAAATCACTATAAAAATTCATTGTTGACTCGGACTGACAATCTTACAAACAGGTGGAAAGTATCATCAAATTCTAGGTTTTATAACGTTCAAATGTGTGACGTCACAATGCTCCTCTTTTAGAGAACAACATTTTCTTATAACGCAGAAATTCGGTCAATTTAAGTTGGCGATGCGGAAAACTACATGAACTACTATCGACATTGTTCAATATGATAGATGGCGCTCGTCACACTAACCATACAGATGAGGGTCGAGGTAGCCAGTCTCACCAAACAATTCATATTCAGCACGCTTGAGAGACTTTAAAGGAACGGCCAGCACGCTTCAGAGACTTTATCTGAATGGCTACATTCACCTTTTCCTGGGTGGCTTATCCCTATCTACTAATGTTCGATTTTTTTTTTTTCTGTAGGCTAAAATTTAACTGCTTCTCTTACAAATTCTATCATTTACCGCGGATTAATTGCCGAGACTCTAAGAAGTTCCAGGAATCGGATTGAGCGATAGTCCGGCAGCAACAGCAACTGCAGTCTAGTCAATACTACCTATAATCACATAAGGTAAGCACCGCAGGCGAGATTTTTTTTGCTTTTAAACCCCAGTAAAATGACGCGCGTGTGTTTTGTTTTTGTTTGTCTGCATATGGCCTCTGGTTGAAATAAAAGTTATTATTATTATTATATTTTCAAAATATTTATGATTAGATCTTCTTTTTGGGATCCAAAACAAAAGTAAGGACTGTCGACGAAGTCATGGATCATCCCTTTTGTCTGCGACTAGTGCTTCACTTGACCTCTTCCGAGTTTCGAGGTTCGTGGTAACTCCCAAATCCTGGCAATTATAACGAATACATTGCCAAATCCCTGCAGTTATTAAACAGAATAAGTTTAGACCGATAGCATATTCGGGATTCTGCATAACCACCGTTTCCCAGCTATTATACCGAATTGCTTTGGTATCGAAAGACTATCGAACGCTATTCATCTTCGGTATACTTTCGACGAAACTGGATCAAAAGTCGGGATTTGTGGTTAACTACCTAATCCTGAAAATTATACCGAATAAATTACCGAATCCCACATGATACCGAATAATTTTAAACCGATAGCTTGTTCGGGATTCTGTGTAGTTACTGTATCGCCGTAAATATAGTTCTGCATCAAAAAATTACCAAATGTTTCAATACATTATCTCACCAAATTCGTGATGACTGCAGAATACTGGCACCAAATCCGGATCATTACACCGAATATATTTGTACAGATAGCCAATTTATCAGTAGCCGATAACTACCGAATCCCCGTTAACAGACGGAATAGTTCTGCTACCGAAAAAATACCGAACAATCTAAAAAAGATGGGGGGAATAAGGTTCAGCCCCCCCCCCCACCCGACGACATCCGTGCTGATTACTAATGGTCTCAAAAGCTAGCAAGACCTTATTTTTAGTCTTTTTGGGATTCCAAAACGGAAGTGAAGGGATACCTATGACATCGCAAAAGTTGTCCGTCCGTCCTGCTGTCAGTCTGTTAGCAAGATAACTCTCGAAGGGAATGAGATATTTTGATGAAACTTGGTGTGAGGATTCTTCGGGTCAAGGGCAAGTTCAAGTCCGTAGATGGGCTCTGGCTGTACATTTAGGGGTGGGGGTTCAAATTAAGGGACAAACAAAATATTGTTCAACAGCTAATGTGATAGTTGATTATGAGGTAAGGAGACATGGTGTCTGGCCATTTTCTCGCCAGACAAGTAGTTCGTCCGGAATCCGGCAAAAACCGGGAAGTTGGTTAAAAGTAAAAGTTCTATTGGAGTTAAATGTTCGATTAAGGGATAAGAAGACATTTTGAACACGATGGTGGAAACCATTTTCTTGCCGGAAAAGTAGTTCGTCCGTATTCCGGCAGAAACTGGAAGGTTGTTTAAAAGTAAATGTTTCATTTGCAGTTGATCAAATGTTCGATGTCAGGGTAAGAAGACATGCTGAACTCGATAGTAAAAATTGTTTTCTTGCCGGACAACTAGTTCGACCGGAATCCGGTCAAAACCGGAAAATTTTTTAAGAGCAAAAGATTTATCTGAAGTTGATTAGATGACAGATTTAGGGGTAAGAAGAGACGCTGAGTCTGTATATGACAATCATTTTTTACCCGGTCATATGATTAGTCCGGAATCCTTTTTTTAGGTCGTTTTATAGTTGATTAAATGTTCTTTGTAGGGATAAGGAGGTACATTCTATTTGTTTATGAATTTTCCTTCGCTCGGAATTCGGGTGAAACCGGGAAATTGGAAGAAGTAGACCCAATTGTCTGGATCAAATATTAGATTTTGGGATCCCATAGACGACTTTGGTCTTGTCCACGAGCGCCGTCGACGAAATTCCTTTCAAGGAAACTAGAATTCCTTTCATCTTGTTGAGCTCTCGTCCTGGTAGACATTTTGGGATTCTCAAAAGGTAAGTGGAGGAAAAATGTTCTTTGAGCCCAAGTTGACTTTGAAACATATATTGAAACAATGTTTACAACGGATATACGTCAGCTAAGATTCTTCATCAGCGATATTTCGGCCCTTCTTGGCAAGGGTCCTCGTCAGGCTGTCAATCTTCTTGTTCGACTTCGGGGAAGGAAACAAACCTGTAACGTTACAGGTTTGTTTGTTTCCCCTACAGGTTTGTTTCCTTCCCCGACGTCGGTACATCGCACAACGTAAAAATTAAAGTTCTTTACTGTCTTGTCGGGCGAAACACAAAGAAATCGAATTCTGAGTCCTTTTGTCGGGCGTCGGTATTCTTGTCGGCACATCGGGCCTTTTTATACGTAAGAAATCAAATTCTGCAAACACTTTCGCCGGCGTTGCTTAGTTCAACTTGTTTTGGGTACAGTCGTTGGAAGCTTCGCTTTTTAGCGAAATCTGAAACGAAAAGCCGAATATGTGAATTTCAGTATATGAATTTACATTAAGGAACAATCTCAACTGATGCACTACAGTTAGATTTACCCAAAATTTCGCCTGCGACGCATTTTGTAGTATTCTCGATTTGGAAGAACGGTGCATTTTGAGTTTTCGTTTTAGAACAGAGATTCTTGTGGTCTGAAACACATTAAAACCCGGAAATTGTACGGTGTTATAGCTAAATTTTTCCGGAAAAAAGGCAGATTAAAAAAATTTCACCTGCGGCGCTTGGTTTAACTTGTCTTAGTACAGTCGTCGGAAGCTAAATTCAATACCAATATATGAAGTTTAGTATATCAAACAAATAATCTCAACTGATGCCTTACAGTTAGTTTACACAAAAGTTTTGCCTGCGGCACATTTTGCAGTATTCTTTATTTGGAAGAACGGTGTTTCATTTAGTTGACGTTTTAGGATTGAAACTCGTGGGGGTCTGAAACACGCTAAAGCTAGAACTTGTATGGTAGGTATAGCTAAAGTATTCCGGAAAAAAGGCAGATTTAAAAGATTTCGCCTGCGGCGCTTAGTTTGCTTGTTCTTGATACAGTCGGTGAAAGCTTCGCTTTTCGCGAAAGCTAAAATGAAAAGCCAAATATGTGAACTTAAAATAAGAAATTACATCAGAGGAATAATCTCAACTGATGCATTACAGTTAGTTTTCGCCCGGTTCTATTCTCTGCTGGAGGGAAATGTATTTTTTGTCGGCACATTTTTTAGTTCGTCGACAATTTTTTGTCGGCACTATTTTTTGGTCCGTCGGCACAGACCGGACGTCCCCCCCCCCAAAGGTAAAAGGCTAGTGACGCCCCTACCTACCACTATACCTTGCTATAGATTTTATGTTCCATCGTCGCGGCTGACCCTTTGCAAAATCTCACCTACAAATGCTCTCTAGCGGATTTCTTGCGAACTAGCTAAAGCAAGAATCAAGGCAATAGAGAGCAGCCCTGCTCCAAAATAAAGAAGTTTCTCTTTACCCCAGTCCAAAATGTAAGCTTTTTAAATTAATTATTGGAAACAGGTATCCAGCGTTTGGCATAGGGTATCCAGCGTTAGGCATAGGCTATGCCAAATGCTAGAGATATCCAGCGTTTGGCATAGGGTATCCAAAAATCAGGGATTTGTGGTAGACTGATGCTGGGGATCCCACATTTCAGTGGGATGAAAACTGCATGGGGGACTACGCTATTCCTAGCTAACACTGTGGCAGTTGCTCATCAGTTGTAGGCTTACTACAGTAGCCTAGCTGAAATTGGCCAAAGAAATTGCCAGATAAATGACAAAAGTTCTACTATTTAAAGATGAAAAATTTACATTCAGTACAAGTAAAATGGCATTTTTAAAATCAGGTTCTTGTCCAAGATAAGCAAAAAGTCCTTTGCCTTAGCTTGGCCTTGGCCAGTAGTAGCAGCAGTACACTATAAAAAGTTTGTCCGAATAAGGATGCAGCACTTGCTACTGGGATTAATCTTACCTCTGTTGGTATGAAGTTAATCCGAATTAGGGACAATCTTATCTCATTAAAGACAACATTAATCCCAGTAGCAAATACTGCAAGATTTTTTCTTGACAGTGTAGTAGTGACTTACAAATATGCGAGAATATTCTAAATATAGGTGGTGGACTCGGACTCTGGACTCGTCTCGAGACACGTTTTTCTGGGACTCGGGACTCGTCCTTTGTGGAGGAGGACTGGGACTCATCCTTTGTGGAGGAGGACTCTGACTCGTCTTGTCTCGAAATCCAGCCGAGTCACCCGAGTCCAAGAGACGTCTCAAACCAGCAGGTTCAAAGTGAAATTGACGTCTCCAGGGACCAATTAAAGAGATTGGTCAAGAGGTGGTTAAAAACACAGTTTCTGTCATCACAACTGAGCACCAGCTCGGACAGGGCTGAAATTACTACCATGAATTAGAGAAATCAAAGACAATCCTTTATATATTTTTCACAACAAAAACAAAAGGGCTCGCCTGATGACAGATGTGAAAAACCTCATTTCCTTTTCTACATAGTCAAGGGTTTTGCATGCAAAGTGTCCTGTGCCTCAGCTTTTTCTACCTAGCAGCCAACCAGAATATTGGCTCTTGGGGAATAGATAGGGAAAATACATGGAAAATAGATAGGGTGTGTTAGGTTTTTCATCTCCATCATCATTAGAGCCCTTTTGTTTTTGTTGTGAAATTGATTTTTCTAATTCATAGTAGTAATTTCAGCCCTGTCCGAGCTGGTGCTCAATTGTGATGACAGAAACTGTGTTTTTTCTGTATGCACTGATACTGAAATCCATGCACCATACATGAAATCCAAGGTACAGTGCTTGAACGTCTAGCACCCAGGCATGGTGCTAGACGTTTGAGCACCGTGTCTGAAATGGGGCTAGTGTACTAGACTGCCCTATGCCAGATACCTTATCACGCATCCCAGATTTTTGGGCACCCTATGCCAGATGCTGGCTAGGCTGTATCTGGCATTTGGTATACCCTGTGCCTAATGCCATGGCTGCAAGGCTTTAGTGTGAAATAATCTGCTTTTGCTGGTTAAAGATAGATAAATTTCAAATTAGACAAGTTCTCCGCATGTAAAATAATGAACTAATCAAGGCCATCTTTTGATTAAATGCCAGGTCAGATAATGCCAAGCTATGGATGGAGACTGTTTTCTGTTTTACCTAAAATCTTGTTAACCATTATTATCCAGAGCCATTATTGGTACTGTGAATATTGTGATGCCTGAGCATCATGCTAGACATACAATGCATCAGAACATATTGGTACCATGCCTTAAAAATCTCTTGAGGTCCCTGACTGAGTTGTTTCCGGTGGCAGGAGTCAGTCCAGTCCGTCACAAACCCCTGATTTATATACCCTATGCCTAAAGCTGGATATCCTATACCATAAGGCACCCTAACCAAGTAAAGTATTAGTGCTTTGATTGAAGCTCAGAAATCAGTAAATCACCATTCCTCTATAGTGTGGTAGGACTGGCAGGTAACCTACATATCCAGCATTTGGTGTAGAGAGAGTTTATTTAGACAACATCGTAGCTGACAGCTAATTTGCGTTGCTTCACTATACTAAATAACAAACTAACACAAACCAAAAAAAAAAGAAAATATCACTCGGCTTTGTTTAGCAAATCCGTAAAAAAAGGTACAGAGGAATTTGCGTGGCGGTTCGTTCGCGAAGCTCCAGTCTTGGGTATGCCACATGTTTTCTTTAACCAGTATTTGCCAAAGAGTATAAACAAAGAAAAGGTTTGTGGCAGACTGGGTCAGTCTTGTCTTGTCATCCTAGTGGTGCCATTCTACTCTACCATCATACTGGCTAATACCCCCTTTTTAGTTCCCCTGAGTTTTGATTTCAATCCACATTGGTGGCTTCTTTCATACTTATTCATTCACATCACCTTCAATAAATGGCTGTCGTCTTATTCTGAAAAAAATAATGTCTGCAATCTTATTCTGTTGTCTAGCCTGAATTCCTTTTTTGTGGATAGGCTGTGTCAAATGTCGGGTGTAGACCTACCCGCAGTTTGGAAAGTTATACGAGATCTCCATTACAAGCCAAATGCTGGGTCAAATGAATTTCAAATCATTACTTTCTGAATTTCGATCGAATCACGCAAAATTATTCTGTCAGATCACCCTAGCATTTGGCATAGGCTGACCACTAACAATGGGTAAAAAGGCTTGAGGTAACCAGGTAAGCTAGGTTCCAAACCAAGATTTCTCTTCTCTTACTCTTTGGATTTGTCTCACAGTAACCTAATGATAAACTATGCAAGCAACAGTCTTTGCACCTCTGGTTTCAATTTTTCAGTTTATTTAATAATAAAGCAAAACATATCTGTCGTGGGCAGAGCCCAAATACGATGTTTTTGTAGTCATAAATAAAGTCATAAATAAAGATAAAATAAATTGTCAGCTTTACGAAGCTCGGCACAAAGCTTCTACTGTAGCGCATAGTGTTACAGTAGATTGGGGTCATTGGGAACCTTTTCAGCCACTTCTCGGGGGGGGGGGGGGGGACGAGATCTTACAGGAACAAAGGGTGGGGGAAGGAATGAACGGTACATGGGATGCTGGAGAAGGGATGAGCCCAAAGTTGTGGCATAGTTTTTCGCGGTGGGAAGAAAGGGATTCAATTTTAAATTCTTTGAGGTAAAAAGAGTATGGTAGAGGGGAAC
Organism: Branchinecta lynchi; assembly: GCA_023053575.1. NCBI lineage: Eukaryota > Metazoa > Arthropoda > Branchiopoda > Anostraca > Branchinectidae > Branchinecta > Branchinecta lynchi. Next base: position 4,528,546 of record JAKZAP010000013.1, on the reverse strand, counting down.
CGCCATAGATAATTTGCAGCGATCTCTTCTGAACTCGCTCTATTTTATCAGTTTCGTCTTGGGTAAGAGCAAAGTGCCAAACCGGACAAGCATATTCGACTAAGGGTCGGTAAGGTACGGTAAGGTAAGGTATTCGACTAAGGGTTGGTAAGGTACGGTAAGGTAAGGTACAATTTTAATGGCAAATATAAATAAACCTGGTTGCTGCTTTCTCCAATAAAATACATTGTTGTCTTTTTTCTTTTCTTTTTACAGTGCCATGGAGGCTATTCATCCTTCCCCTGGCCGGCGTCAAGCGGTCTGCCGCTATTTTTCTGCATCTGGAGCTTGTTATTTTGGAAATGAGTGCCAGTTTCTACATAGCAGCCGTAAGTAAATCTTTGAAGTCAGAAGTCTTTGTTTTTTAATACTAGCTAGCCTGTACATTGTGAGCGCTCAGAAATACGATATGTTTCTTTCATGTGCTAAAGTAATTCTGGAGCTAGCTGATACGTGTACAGTAGCCCTGAGCCCCTGACCTTACGGAAGGGTGCTTTTGTGATATCGAAACCAGTCGGACTGCTGGTCCGTTTTTTGGTGACTCCGAATAACTTAGTGCGGATCGCATGGTCTTGCAGCGGCGATGCATCTAACGAATGTCTGCATTATCAGCTCTTTCTCATATGATCGTGAGTTTCATATAGGAGGGGGGCATGCATTAGATCAGGTGCCTTACTTTCCTATATCTTTTCTGTAGACTTACTGTCATTGTCGTTTGGGTAACTGGTTAACATTTAATACCTGAGAACTGGCTTAGTCCAGCAACTGCAACACTATAAGGATTCCTATTTCCTAAATTCGTCGTTAAACGCTATAAAAGCAAATAGGTAATTGCAGTCGTAAATGGATATACTGAGAGGGGTAGACTCAGGATATTGGTGATGACAGACTGGGGGGCGCAACCGTGTCCAGGAATCTATTTCGAAGGGAGGTTCTCCCGCGGCTCGGACCTAACCCATATCTAACAGTAAAACAATAACATAGTTCAGAGGTTAAAGCCTATAAAAAATTGATTATTTTTGTGTGTGTTCGTGTGGGTCCCCCCCCCCCCCCCCCCCCCCCCCGATACGGCCTTGGGCTGCATACCTGATTACGTTAGCATACCTAATCTGTAGCCTGTGATTATGATACTGACACGTCACTCAAGTTCATCCGTTTTTTTTTTGTTTCTTCTAGCTCAAATGCCATCACCGCACTTTGGAGGCAACCCTTTTTCAAGTCTTGTAAGTTCCTTGTTTAGAAGCATTATAAGAACCAGTAGTGTAGGCCTAGTCTCAGCCCGGTCTATTTATACCTTCGTGTTTTATCTGTTCTCTTATATTCTAGCTAGCATAGCCTGTCCACAAACTTACAGCAGCCCCAATAATACAAGTTTGCCATTGTGCTGTGAGATTGCAAAGACTGAATTTCACTGAATGCCGTGGCCAAGCACTGAGAGGTTACTTTAGCTCGAGAAATTTGGTTTTATTTGTCAAATTGTGGATTAATGGGGTTAAAAGAGTATTAATTTTTCAGAGGAATCGTCCACCTGTAGTGAATGGTCCAAGCGTTGGAGCACTGACAAATGCTCTTCGACAGGTGCTAAATATGTCAGATACAGCTGATGCCGTTAATGGACTTGGGCAATCCGTACCAGAGTAAGTCGATTTTTACCAATATCTTCCCTACTGCTGGCTATGATCTTCCTGCTGAAGTAGCACGTTCTCAGATTCAGGAATTGTTCATCTATCGAGTGCTGGAGAACTTACAAACGCACTTCTACTTTCGATCGTTCCAGGGTAGGTAGTTAAGTTGTAGGATATAGGTAGGGTCAGAGGCGTTACTAGCCAAAATGTTTGGGGGGGGGGGGGGACGAGGCCTTTACCGACTGGCTGGTAATTTTAGCGACTTTTTCTTCAAAAATTACATTTTTGAAAAACGACTGATTTTCAGAAAAACCGACTATTTAGACGAAAAATCGACCAGTTTTCAGAAAAACCGACTGTTTTCATGAAAAAAATCAGCTGTTTTGACGAAAAATCGTGGCGCTTCGCGCCGACTCGTTTTTTTTTACTGACTGGCCGACAGCATTGGGGGGGGGGGGGACCCCCCTAGTCGCGACGCCCCAGGGTAGGGTACAATTTTATTGACACCTCTGAAATAACTGCAGTTGCATAGAAGCGATAGACATGCGAATGGCATAAGAAAATGGCTTCGTTAACCCTGATTCTTAAAAAAAAAATTATGAAACCCTATCCCAAGGTGCAGGGGCGTTGCTATTGCATTTTCTTTGGGGGTGCAGACCCAAAATTTGTACCGGATCTTTCAAAATTTTTACCGAATAAAAAAAAATAAGAATTCAAGCTTTAAATTATTTCAAATCACTGAACAGAAAGGGTTACGTACAAAGAGTAACAACACTAAAGGGCAGCATGGAAGATGATTACGAGCTACTAGGTGTCCAAAGCCCACTTGGACAATATATTGCCGGGCACGATTGCAGTAGCAGTTTCTATTTGTAATAACGAAAATAAAACTAAATCGATTGCCGCAGGCGAAAATTTTCTAAATCCATTTTTGTTTCCTATAGACTACAATTTAACTGCTTTTCGTACAAATTCTATCTTCAGCTTCACCAGGAAGTGGTCTTGGCAGCAGTAGCTACTGTGGGCTAGTCAATACTACATGATCACATAAAGTGAGCGCCGCAGACGAGATTTTGTTTCAAGTTCACTTTTTCCTGCCAAATTAGCTATTTCCATGCGGATTCTAGCTGTTTATGTTTCTCAATCACGATCCTGAAAATGGCTTAAAGCCCCAGTTAAATGACGCGTCCTTCCACAAAATAGAGAATATTAGGAAAAGCGCCGCAGGCGGAAATTTCAAAACATGTATGATTACAGCGTCTTTTTGGGATCCAAAGTATAAGTAAGGACTATTAGTACGGGAAAATGAGCTCCAAAAAGAGGTCGACCCGAAACAAATTACAACAGAAATGATCTTTACACCATCTTGTAGAGAAATAAAAAACCGAACAACATATCGAAAGTTGCATATCCTGGGTAGACGCAAAATAATTTTTTTTTTTGCTTTTAGTGCCTTTTTTTTTCGTTTTTCGGATTTTTTTTTCGAATTTCCGTGGTCGTCCGTTATTCTTAAACTGAAGTACGTTTCTGATGCATAATGCCAAGTTGAAACCGAAAATGAGGTCAGATTAGGCATAACAAGCACCAGAAAAAAGTTAATATCATTTTTTCAACTTATTTTGCAAAAAGTGCAGTTTTCTATGTGGCCCGATTTTCAAGAATGAAAGTGCGATCTTGACATAGAATCACGAACTGAGACCGAAAATGGAACCAAATTGGTTGTCTACTGTGTCTGAAAGGAGTTGCGTAACCATAAATATGTGATTTTTACGATTTTTTGGTAAAAACAAGAAAATTATTAGGAAAAGTAAAGTACGAATTAAAACAAGACCAAAGGTGTCGATGGATCCCAAAAATCGTAAGATTTGATCCAGACAATTGGGTCTTGTCTTCGCCAGGCTAATCATCAGAGAAAACCGAGTTCAGATAGTCTATCTACCTATCTATCTATATCTCTATAAGCCGTATCTATTTTGACGATACTGACCGAAACTTCCTGCTTTACTACTGCCAAATTTGCTGTTTCGCCCGAATTCCGAGCGAACTACTATAGTCCAGCAAAAAAAGAAAATTCAGACTATAGTCCAGCAAAAAAAGAAAATTCAGAAACGAAACCGGCGTATCTCTTTATTCCTATAAAGCATCTAATCAACTTTAAATAAAACCTTGATCTAAAAAAAAATGTGGGTACAACCGGATTCTGGACTAATTATATGTCCGGGTAAAAAATGATCATCATATTCAGACTCACCGTTTCTTCTTACCCCTAAATCTATCATCTAATCAACTTCAGATAAAGCTTTTGCTTTTAATCCTATTTTCCGGTTTTGGCCGGATTACAGGCAAACTAGTTGTCCGGAGAGAAAATGGTTTTCACCATCGGGTTAAGCATTGTCTTCTTAGCCATAAATCAAATATTTAATCAACTTCAAATGAAACTGTTACTTCGAACCAACTTTCCGGTTTTGGCCGGATTCCGGACGAACTGCTTGTCCGGCGAGAAAATGGTTTTCATCATCGGGCTCAGCCTGTCTTCTTACCCCTAAATCAAACATTTAATCAACTTCAAATGAAACTTTTACGTTTAGCAAACTTACCAGTTTTTGCCGGATTCTGGACGAACTACTTGTCGGGCGAGAAAATGATTTTCACCATCGTGCTCAGCATGTCTTCTGACCCCATAATCGACTATCACATTAGCTGTTTAAAAATATTTTGTTTGTTCCTTAATTTGAACCGCCTCCCCCACCTCTAAATACAGGGCTACAGAACCCATCTACGAACTCGACCTTACTCTTGACCCAAACAATCCTCACACCAAGTTTCATCAAAATATCTCATTCCCTTCGAGAGTTATCGTGCTTACAGACGGACGGACGGACGGACGGACAGACGGACAACTTTTGCGATGTCATAGGTATCCCTCCACTTACGTTTTGGGATCCCAAAAACAAATATCCATTTACATCACTAAGTGCTAAACTTCTTTCTCGCCAATTTGACAAAATTCTAGGCTCTATTGTTGATGATGAAAGTGAGGTGATTTTCAGATACCACGACCAGATACCAGATAGACGGACAGACGGACGGACAACTTTTGCGATGTCATAGGTATCCCTCCACTTACGTTTTGGGACCCCAAGAAAGATACACCATATCAAAAGTTGTAGATCCTGAGTTGACGCAAAATCAGCCCTTTTCGGCTCTTAGTGCCATTTTTTATGTTTTAAGAACAACAATACCAAAGGTGTCGATGGGATCCCAAAAATCTAAGATTTGATCCAGACAATTTGGTCTTGTCTTCGCCAGGCTAACCATCAGAGAAAACTGAGTTCAGATATTCTATCTACCTATCTATACCTCTATAAGCCATATCTATTTTGACGATATTGACCGAAACTTCCTGCTTTATTTACTGCCAAATTGGTGGTTTCGCCCGAATTCCGAGCGAACTACTAGTCCAGCAAAAAAAGAAAAATTAAGAAACGAAGCCGGCGTATCTCCTTATCCCTATAAAGAAATCTAATCAACTTTAAATAAAATTTTGACTTAAAAAAAAAATGCGGGTACAACCGGATTCCGGACTAATTATATGTCGGGGTAAAAAATGATCATTATATACAGACTCAGCGTCTCTTCTTACCCCTAAATATATAATCTAATCAACTTCAGATAAAGCTTTTACTTTTAATATATTTTCCGGTTTTGGCCGGATTACAGGTGAACTAGTTGTCTGGCGAGAAAATGGTTTTCACCATCGGGTTCAGCATGTCTTCTTACCCATAAATGAAACATTTAATCAACTTCAAATGAAACTGTTACTTTTAACCAACTTTCCGGTTTTGGCCGGATTCCGGACGAACTGCTTGTCCGGCGACAACATGATTGTCACCACCATGCTTAGCACGTCTTCTTACCCCTAAATCGAAACATTTAATCAACTTCAAATGAAACTTTTACTTTTAACCAACTTTCCGGTTTTTGCCGGATTCCGGACGAACTACTCGTCCAGCGAGAAAATGGTTTTCACCATCGTGCTCAGAATGTCTTCTTACCCCATAATCGACTATCATATTAGCTGTTTAAAAATATTTTGTTTGTCCCTTAAACTGAATCCCCTCCATAAATGAAACATTTAATCAACTTCAAATGAAACTTTTACTTTTAACCAACTTTCCGGTTTTTGCCGGATTCCGGACGAACTACTTGTCCGGCCAGAAAATGATAGTCACCATCGTGCTCAGCATGTCTTCTTACCCCATAATCGACTATCATATGAGCTGTTTAAAAATATTTTGTTTGTCCCTTAAACTGAACCCCCTCCCCCACCCCCAAATATAGGGCTACAGAGCCCATCTACGAACTCGACCTTACCCTTGTCCCAAACAATCCTCATACCAAGTTTCATCGAAATATCTCATTCCCTTCGAGAGTTATCGTGCTTACGGACGGACGGACAACTTTTGCGGTGTCATAGGTATCCCTCCACTTACGTTTTGGGATCCAAAAAATTACAGTTTTCGCGGTCGTCCATTTTTTTTTATTGAAATACGGTGCTGATGTATAATGACAAGCTGAGACTTAAAAAGAGGTCGGATTTGGTGTATCTTGCACCAGGAAGAAAGATTCAATATCATTATAATCCGGCATTATTATTTTTGTAAAGATAGTTTAATCAGCATTTATGATCCAACAAAATGATCGATTGCTAGAAAGAAAAAAAGATATTTACCTGAGCTTGGTCATTGATAGCAGAACCTTCTTGAAAACCAAATAATGTATCCTTAGAAGAAGTAAGACAAGACAAGACAAGACAAGACAATGCAATTGGATAGAAAATTAGTTCTGATCAATCAAAGTAATAATATTTTTTTTCTTCGCACTGAAGTGTATTCAATATTTCTACCATATCGGAATCTACCAAACTTATGCGAGCAAACGTATTCCCATGATTAGTTTGCTGCCTGTGACATAATTTTTTGACAAAAATTTGTACGCATTGTGCACCACAAATCAGATGATTCGATATCCCGCGATCCGAAATCGGAAACCCTTCGATCCGAAGTCTCGAGAATTTCAACAAGTTACCCACTCTTCACTCTAGTCTTGACATCCTGTGGCTTTCCTCCTGATACCCAAGCCTATGTTTGAATGGAACACAGCAATCACTTATGGTCGGGAATCACCCAGGGAAATGGTTTACTCTTTTCCTTTCAATGATTGATCTTCCAGCTATTGACCACACATCTGTTTACTCGGTTATGCTTTTCATCCCAGAGCAGGCAGGCCGACATGATTTACTCTCGATGTAACTTTTGACCAATCCCTGTGGTGGAAAGTCATGAAAATGGTCGGAGCAGCTTCACCAGGAAGTGGGCTTTCAGAGTTCGTCCTGAAACTTGGAGGATCCCGTACCACGATGAGCTTATTCGGATCACTGGGCTACATCCTGGAGGAGTCAGGGCTCAGGGATGTTCGGAGATGGAGTCCGGAGATATCCGGACTCGGAGTCAGGACTGGGAGTCAGAGCTAGGAGATGTTTGGAGATGGAGTCAGGACTCGGAGATGTCCCTCACCTCTCAGCGGAAAAGCGATAGCCAGAACCATAGCCTACGTGGCCATGTACTGATTGACACTGCGCCACACGCTATTCTGCTTTCCAAGATTACAATCTGAAGAAATCATGGAACTTAACAGCATGTACAAGAAGCTGATGAACCAGGAAGTAAACGTTGAGGATGAAGAAGGTAATTATTCCATAGAAAAAATACAGGAATCGATCAGGACTGCTCCAGTATCGGATGTCAAAGCTGTGGTTCCAGTATTTGAAGATGATTCGATACTGCGAACCTTCGTAAAAAGTGAACGATCTAGATCATAGGAAGTCAAGACTTTGGGTGAAGGCGCTCTGCTCATGGTCTACGGTGCGTCGAAAGAAGGAGACCTGAATAAGCTCCAGAGGGTAGATTTAAAAAAAGTGATAACGACAAGGTTGTTTGTCACCCAGAACAGTCACCACCAACGCTTGATGCAGCAAAATAACAGAGCTACCGATTTTTTTTTTTTTTTTTTTATCACGTTTAGGGTAACTGGGGATCTTTATCCTCAATTGAAAATCGAGGAAATGGGGATGGAAGAATCAAGATGAGTTCTTGTACCCGTTAGCAAATGACCTTCCACAAGCTCTGCGCATGCTCGTAGAAGTCTATAAGTGCTCGTGTCGACTACAGTAGTGTAATTCAGAGAGATGTAGCCGCCTTAAAAAACAATTTAATTTCTACTCGAGCATGCAGGACCTGCAAGGGGGACAACGTGTTCCAGCTCTACAAAACTAACAAATACTATTTGCAGAAAACCCGAAAGCTTAGTTGGTAACCTAATCCATTCGAAATGACGAAGCTGTGAACGCTAGTTGCAATTTGGTTATCTCTTTTTAAATACAGTTTATAAGGTGTACGAAGGGTTTTAAGCACGATTTCGAACATTGACCTGGAAAACCAGTTTGTTTCGTAATTGACTTTTCTTAATAATTTTTTTGACTTACTAAAATTGGTAGAGATCATATGTTGATGATTATCAAAGTTCTTTCTGGTACACTAGACTCCCAGTTTGATTCCATTTTCAATCTCAGCTTGCGATTCTATGTCAGGATCGCACTTTCGTTCAAGAAAATCGGACCAGAACGAAAATTTGTATTTTTTTGCAAAATAGGTTGAGAAAATGACACTTTTCGAAATGCGTAAAAAAATGGCATTAAAAGCCAAAAAACCCTTATTTTGCGTCGAGCCAGGATATGCAACGTTGGATATGTTGTTCACCTTTTTTTTTCTCTACAATATGGTGTAAAAATCAGTCCTGTTGCAATTTTTTTGGGGTCAAACCTCCATTTGCCCGTACTATATCGATGAAATCACAGATCAGTCCTTGTGTTTGTGACCAGCGCTTCACTCGACCTCTTCGAGTTTCGAGGGTCGTGGTAACTACCGAATCCTATTAATTATACCGAATAAATTACTGAATCTCGGTTATTATACCGAACTGTTTTGGTATTGAAAAACTACCGAATAATATTCTTAATTCAGTATAATTTCGTCGAAACTGGAACACAAGTCGGGATTCGTGGTACCTACTGAAATCTTGAAACCGAATCAGTCTTGATACCGAATAATTTTGGACCGATAGCCTATATACCGACTCTCCATAAATATAGCGATGCTCTCCGAATTTGTGGTAACTACCGAGGCAATGTATACCGAATCCCGATCATTATAACGAATACATTTGTACCTTTAGCATAGTGGATTCTGTGGAACGACCGAATCCCTCTATACTTATTTAGAATATCTCTTGCACCACCTTTGTGAAGAGGAGTTACGAGCTTTTTTGAAAATACCTGTGAAACTCCTGGATCAAGACAAAGATTAATTAAAAAAGTTAAAACTTCAGACAGGTACGTCTTAATGCTAAGAATAAATATGGAAGAAAATCCAAACTCATCTAAAGAATCGCTCGTGTTAATCTCTTTGAAAATTTCCGATAAATCCTCCTGGTAAAGATTTTGAAAACATTAAATCGAATTTGGGCGATTACTTGCATTTGGTCCAAAGTAATGACTATCTGGCTTGACGTTTGCTTTGAACCTTGACGTCAGCGATTTTTTTTTCCCGCAAGAAATAAAATGCTTCGCTTATTCATCAAGAATATGGTTGGGGTCAGAAACGGACTCACCGCCTAGTTTCAGTGAATTAATTGGAATCCTTAGATTCCAGATTGGGTCGAATAATACTATTAAGAATGAGTGAAGATAAAGTAGAAAACAAATACTGAGAAAGAAACAGTATCACTTGTTGTTGTTGCATCCAGTTAAATACCTTGAACGGTTACGTTTTGTTTCAGCCACCTTCAAATGCACAGTGCATCAGTACTTAGAGAAGAACCTGTCCAAGAGAATCCAGTCATGCTCCTGCAAGTGAGTTAATTTTACGTTTTTGTGAGATACATTTAGGACAAACGTAGATTTAGTTATTGACCTACGAACTGAATATCGCCTTCGAAAAGACTCGCTGCATTAACATCCAGAACCAGTTGCCAATATTATCATGCACGTCCGCTACACATAACCACGACACGCTACTACCTTAACAACCCCTACACACTACACACAGCACACACCTTTTTATTATTATATTTACTTATGCATCGATCTATCCTAAATCTATTGACTCTTGAGGGAAGGCAGAAATAGCTAGGCTAATGGCAAGGCTGAGACTGAGAGGCCCGCTTGGTTCATAAAGCTTTAATGGTGCATCCTGCAATCCACCCTATTTCTCTACCCTTTCAGTGCTTTACATTCTTATTCTAACCCGAACGACACCACACTTACGTTTGCCGCGTTTGGGCTTAAGAGCTTCTGATTGTTGTTCCTGGGAAATTCGTTGATTAGAAGAAAGCCTTTGAAACATTTTCAGTGTTTGTAATCGAAGCCATGGGGTCTGGAGTAGGGGTCGGCACCGTTTCTGTATCTGTTTCTGTTTCTGTTTTTTTACTACCGTTTTCTGTTCTGTTTTTTTTTTTAAATAACAGAAAAACAGAAAACAGGTATGACCGTTTTAGCCGTTTCTGTTTTTATTTTACCTGTTTTTTCCAACTTTCCGTTTTTTGTTACGACTTATACTTGTGGCGTCACGGCGTAATCTAGCGATTTTATTTTTCCGCCGGGTCATGCCATCTACCGATATTTTCCGCTTTTCGAAAGGAAAGATTTGTGAGTCAGAATAGAGAGATTGCACCCTACCCGACGAAACGGATATTTTTACACCCTCATTAGAGGAAGTATAACAACAAAATTAACAGTTCGAGGTACAGGACTTCCGACTTACAGACTAAATTGTCGGCCTTTGATAGTCATTCTGAGCCAGTGAATTGCTTGAAACGTCAATCTGGCTATTTCTTGCTGGTATAATAATATTTTTGCGAAACGGAGTCTCGCATTCCATTGGTCGGTTAAGACGCGTTTTTTGAAATCCAACCAATAGGAAGCACGAATCGTTTTGTACAGAAACTTTGAAGCCTTCAATCTCCCATTTCTGATGAAACTTTTCTACAAAGCTGTAATTATACAACCAAGAAAAATCCAGCGAACTTTTCCTATGTTCAAAAGTTTTTTTTTCACTTTATGGTAAAGATGCGCACTTTAAGGGTGCTAGAAATTCATTTTTAAGCAAAACTCTATTGGCCCAAATGATCATGGACCCTCGGGGGATTATGAAATGGATAGTTTGATCAAAAGTATTTTTTCACTTTGCGATTAAGGTGCGCACTTCAAGGGAGCTGGCAGTTCATTTCTGTACTTTAAGGGATGGTCGGATCTGGAAATTGACGATTTGTGAGCCAATCTTGTCGAGTCTCTGATGTTCCAGCCAAGTTTCATCGTTCTAGCACATCTGGAAGTACCTTAACTCGCGATCACCGGAATTCCAAACCCCCTCCAACTCCCCCCACAGTGCACGAATCCGGTCCGTTCTGTCGTGGGTTTACCTAGTTCTTGTGCTTGTTCTTCCCACCAAGTTTCTTCCCGACGAGTCCACTCTATGCGTGACACAAGATTTCCAGTACTCCTCTCCACCTCCCTCCCCACATTCATCGGATCCGGTCCGGACTTGAAATGGGATATCCGAGAAATGAGGTCTATCCAAATATCAAGGTTCATTAAGATCCTATCACCCGTTCAAAAGTTATATATACTTCAGGATTCCGGATTCCTCCTCCCTTCACTCCCCCACGATGGTCGGATCGGGGAACTGACTATTTCCAAGTTTTTGGTCGGGTCTCTAATATGCCTGCAAGTTTCATCGTCCAAGCCCACCTGGGAGTACCTTAACTCCGGATCACCGGAATTCTGGAACCCCCTCCAACTCCCCCCCACAGTGTCAAAATCCGGTCCAATTCTGTCTATGATGTACCAAGGGCTTGTGCTTGTTCGTCCCACCAAGTTTAATCCTGATCGCTCAACTTTAAGCATGTCACAAGATTTTCAGCCCCCCCCCCCCCCACACACATTCATCGGATCCGAACCGTACATGAAATGGAACGTCTGAGACACGAGTTGAAAATATCAAGTTTCATTAAGATCCGATCACCCGTTCCAAAGTTATACAAAGTTCAGATTCCCCCTCACTCCACTCCCCCAACGGTGGTTGGATCGTCGAAGTGACAATTTCCAAGTAGTTTGGTTAAATCCCTAATATGTCTGCCAAGTTTCATTGTCGTACCACATCTGGAAGTACCGTAACTCGAGAACAGTGGACCGACCGATCGACCCAAAAGTGATCGGTATATGGCATTTGAATGAACCCCATGCTCAAACGCTGGGGCATGCTGACAGGGGTGACCATGGTTCTCAGACGTTGTATCCCTTCTTCCGCATAGGGGGTATCAGTATACAGTACTTTGGGAACTAGAACAATTTGGTATCTTTGACCTTGAAATTTTGCATTTTTAAAGGGAACTGATACCCTTCTGGAGAATAAGGGGTACACATACGTATGACGTCCATACTCACCCCTTCCAGCATACCCCAGCATTTGACCATGGGTATAAGAAAAGGGCTTAGTTTGCTAGACAGGTGCAGAGTCCTTTTTTTTTCACCTAACACAATTACACTCGACCTTCTTTCACAACCTTAGACCCTCCATGAATCTCCTCCTCACACTATTCACTTTCCAAGAGCCACCTTACCATTCCAAATGGTCGCCTTACTGTTATCTTATAAGCCTAAAGAACTAGGAAAAAAAAAACAGAAATACCTGTTAAAACAGCCGTTTTTTTGTATAAAACGGTCCGTTTCTGTTATTCCGAAGTAAAACGGAAAAACAGAAACGGTTTTCCGTTTTTTTATCACCGTTTCTGTTTCTGTTCCGTTTTTTATTTGCCGTTTTTTACCGTTTCTGTTTTAGCCAAAAACAGAAACGGTGCCAACCCCTAGTCTGGAGTGTATTGCTAAACAGAGCAAAAAAATGTGTTTTTTGAAACCAGCTTTGAGTATTAAATTCGTTAATTCGTTCGTTAAATTCGTTAATTAGAAAAAAGCCTTTTAGATGTTTGTGATTGAAGCCAAGGGGTCTGGAGTATTGCTAAACAGAGCCAAACAATTTGTTTTTTGAAACCAGCCCTGAGTATTAAAGTATTCAATAACCTTGTTTTCACAATTCATTGTTTCCGCGACGAGGTCGCGGATAGTAACAGCGACCGTCTCACTGCGCTCAGCTCACTTTCTTTACTACAAATACTGTAACCATACTATACACTTCATTCCCTGTAACTCCTATAGACTACTCGCCGTTCAGGAGGTGAACAGTAGGTTATACCCTCCAATGATAGGGTCCTTAAAGTTTAACTGAAAAGCCAACTTATTTTTGTGTCATTTAACTGAATACGCTAAATATTTTGGATTCTGCTAAGGGACTTTTTTTTTGCCATTATCTGCCCTAGATATGACGCTCAGAATATCTGCGCCGTCCCCACAACGTAAATTTTACTATGATGCGGAGAATTTTAATCTCAACACAAAATCCGCTTTTCAGTGGGCAGGGGTTAGCTTGGTGAAGACTGCCTAGTGCCTGAACAAAATAAAAAAAATCATAAATCTTTCTGCTAAGACATACAACACAGATACAAGCGCATAGAGGTATGAAAATCGATTATTCATGAATAGCGGAACGACTAAGAAATGAATTTTCAGCGGGTCTTCAAGCCAATTTAAGTGAATAAGTGATGGGTAACTAAATTGTCCTATCACAGCCCTTTTCAGTTAAACTTTAAACAAGAGCAGTATCTACTTCAGTTTTTGTAACTTCAAAGTTGAGTTCGAGTGTTCCAGAATGACCTTTTGTATCGCTGAGATTCTGGCCTCAGCTCGGTACCTCGAGTAGCCTACATGGAAGAAATTGCGTTTCAAGCTTCGCGTCAGTATCGAAGCTAGTGTCCGTTAGGCTACAGACGAGCAAAGGCGTTCGAGTGTTCTGGCTGTGGCAGTGGTTCAACCCGGTCACAGATTGCAGAAATATTTTTGAAGGTCAGGGAAAGCTTCTGACACTCTTCCACTCGGGGACTTGGACGTATGAATGAATGAATGACTGTATTTAATGCAATTCTTCAGGCCGTATACATACATATACAACAACAAACAACTACCAAACAAAATCATGTAACGCTCAACTTTCGAATAATAAGACGTTTCAGGACAAAATTTCCGACTGCTACTATATTTACTTTCGACGTCGACTTCAAAATTTCAAGAATGGTCCCACAACCACCATCCCCAAGAAAACACCCTCTTACCTCGCTTAGCGAGGTACACTGACACCTGAAAAGAAAACGGTCCGGCTCATCAAAATCACCGCAAACAGGGCAAGTATACCGCATTTCCGGGTAACACCTTTTTTTCCAAACACTATAAAGAGGGAGACAGTTTGCTCGCATAATAGGTATACGCTTAATATCAGGGACCCATAAATTTCCTGTAATGACTCTCCATTCAGGGGGCTTGTCATTTCCTATGCTACTATGAATTTTATTTAAGTTGAATTTCAATATTATTATTAGTGAATGAGGGTTGGGTTGGGTAGGGGGAGGGTAAAGAACAAGAAATGATAAGGTTAAGACGAGAAATGTGTGTCATAGTATGTAATAGGTGATTAAAAGTTGTGCACTCCCGCACACGACACGGTTGTGCCCTTCTTGGGAGCGTTCTGTTTGCTGTTTTGTTTAAGGAATGTTGAAATTAAAATGAATTGGATTGAATTGAATTGAATTAAATTCAATTGAATATGTTGCCCGAGCCTCACCTAGTTTCCAAAAATTCCGCTTGGATCGAATCGGCGTTCTTGCTCAGATAGACAAAATTGCCAGCATGCCACCAGGTACCTAAGCTAGGACAAAAGATCCAGGATACTCTTCCATTATAGAGAAATAATCCTAGTTCAGTACAGCAGCTGCGAACATTTTTGTTTATCTGGATAGTCGGGTATTTTATCCCCGTGGGTATTTTTCGAACTATCTGACGCTCGGTCAAGAGTGCATCAGAAATCTCGTATTGACAAGCCCCCTGAATGGCGAGTCATTACAGGAAATTTATGGGTCTCTGGTAATATGTGATAATAGGTACTGCGTATGAAAGAAAGATTAAACTTCCAGGGAAATATGGGCGGAACCACGTATTTCTACACGGAAGAAGAAGCAGCAGTGGCTGCTGCTGAACAAACGGCGGAAGATATTGAAGACAAACCAGGCTACACCGCATATCAAGGACCACCGTCGAATCTGAAGCTTGCTGAACCTGGAAGTTCAAGTTATTTCATCTCCAATGAGCTGAAATTCTCCCTGCTCCACAGCTATTCAATGGCTCTCCATCCAGGCATTGGTTAGTTTTCCTTTTTATAATCCTGTGATCAGAGGCGTTACTAATGTTTGGCGGGGGGGGGGGGGGGGGGGTATTTACCGATCATGGTTGGTAATTTTACCGACTGTTTTTGCAGTTAAAAACAACTATTATTGAGAAAAAACGACGGTGTTGACGAAAAATCGGCTGATTATAAGAAAACTAATATAAGAAAAAAACGACTATTTTTACGAGAAACCGACTGTCCGACATCTATTGATTTCGAAAAATGTGCAAGTTAATTCTTTTCAATGGAAAAGTACAACACGTCTTCAGGAAATGTCATGTCGAGTAGGTTAGTAAGTAATTTATTTGTAACCCGCCATTTTGAAAAAGTGGAGCAAATGGAATAAAATAAAATAAAACACTGAAACACACAGCAAAAGACACTTAATTTTGAGTCTTCGGTCAGGAAGCAGTGGACAACGTCGTGCGCTGGTTGGGCCCTGCTGTCCATGATTTTTGAAAGCGATGAGGAAACATCCAAAGGGGTAACACTTGCATCTTGAATTTTGAACTTCTCCGTCAACGTATGGTCATGACATAATTTCGACAAGTAGAGCAGGTGCTTTGCATGGTTAAAATAACATGATCTCTGCTTTTTAATATCCTTCTTTCGCAGAACATGAGTGACACCAGAACGAAGTAAGTGAAGCAAAGGTGAAGCAAAGGTGAAGCAAGGGTTTTAAGTTAAAGGACCCCTCGCACTATTTACTCTTCAACTTAAAGTATTTAAAATATTTGAATACTTTAAAACTATGCCATGCTTTCAACAAAGAACCCATGGTTCTGGCTGTTTTAAGCCGGTTTTCCTGATGGAAAAACTTCTCACAGCAACCGTCGGCAGCGTGATACACATCGGAGGTAGCAAAACACGGCAAGTGAGAAAATCAGCGTGGTTTTGTTAGAGGGGTTAGAATGTACCGTACGAAGTTGGGGTCTCTGGGTTTAGAAATATATGGAGTAATAATTGAAATAGGTTGCATTAGTATTATAGGCAAGACAGGTCCCTGAAGTGCAGCCGAACATGAAAACAAAACACTAGGATTTTATGTATAGCTGTTTTGTTAGAGGCTGTTAGCCTGTTTTGTTTACGTGGTAGGGTGCAATCTCTTCAATAGGAATTTTGTATTCACGCGAACTCGGCAGTAAGTGAATGACAAGATGCGGTTGCCAGTTGGACTTTGAAACGGAGCTAAGCTTTCTCCCTCTCTGTCACGAAAGCTGAAGATAATCGGTTCCGTCTGATGCTATCTTTTTTCACTGGCCTCGTCGTTCACTCCGTCATCTAGTTGGCGGGTGGTGCCACGCTTACAGGAGACACAGCTAGCTACGAGTGCAGCAAACTGCAATACAGCTGTTTGTGCATTTATGATAACTACGGTCTGACTGAACTGCTTAGAAGTTCAGTTCTATTCAAGAAGTGTTTTTGGGATCCCAAAACGTAAGTGAAGGGATACCTATGACATCGCAAAAGTTGTCCGTCTGTTAGCACGGTAACTCTCGAAGGGAATGAGATATTTTGATGAAACTTGGTGTGGGGATACTTTGGGTCAAGGGTAAGGTCAAGTTCGTAGATGAGCTCTCTGTAGCCCTATATTTACGGGTGGGGGATGGGTTCAGATTAAGAGGCAAACCAAATATTTTTAAACAGCTAATGCGATAGTCGATTATGCGGTAAGAAGACGTGCTGAAAACGATAGTGAAAACCATTTTCTCGCCGGACTAGTAGTTCGTCCGGAATCCGGCCAAAACCGGAAAATTTGTTAAAAGCAAAAGTTTTAATAAAGTTCATTTGTTGACAGACTTAGGGGTAAGAAGAGAAGTCTGTATATGAATATCATTCTTTACCCGGACATGTAATTCGTCCGGAATCCGGTTGTAACCGGAAAGTTGGTTAGCAGTAAAAGTTTCAGATGAAGTTGATTATATGTTCGGTTTAGGCGTAAGAAGACATGCTGAACCCTTATGTGAAAAGCATTCTACCCGGACAACTAGTTCGCCCTGAATCCGACCAAAACCGAAAAATTTGTTAAAAGCAAAAGTTTTATTTAAAGTTGATTAGATGATAGACTTAGGTGAAAAAAGGCGCCGAGTCTGTATAACTATCATTTTTAACCCGAACATATAATTCGTCCGGAATCCGGTTGTAACCGGAATTTTTTTTATAAGTTAAAGTTTTATTTGAAGTTGATTATATGTTCTTTATAGAGAGAAGGATATACATTGAATTCGTTTCTGACAGTTAGTTCTCTGGGAATTCGGCTGAAACCGGAAATTTGGCAGAAGTAAAGCAGGAAGTTTCAGTCAGTATCGTCAAAATAGATATGGCTTATAGAGGTATATCTTAGCTTGGTTTCTCTGATAATTAGCCTGGCGAGGACTGGAGCTGGAGCTCTGTATATGACTATAATTTTTTACCCGGACATGTAATTCGTCCAGAATCCGGTAACCGGAAAGTTGGTTAAAAGTAAAAGCTTCATTTGAAGTTGATTATATGTTCGATTTAGGCGTAAGAAGGCATGCTGAACCCTTATGTGAAAAGCATTTTCTACCCGGACAACTAGTTCGCCCGGAATCCGACCAAAACCGAAAAATTTGTTAAAATCAAAAGTTTTATTTAAAGTTGATTAGATGACAGACTTAGGAGAAAGAAGAGACGCTCAGTCTGTATATAACTATCATTTGTAACCCGGACATATAATTCGTCCGGAATCCGGTTGTAACCGTATTTTTTTCATAAGTTAAAGTTTTATTTGAAGTTGATTATATGTTCTTTATAGAGAGAAGGATATACATTGAATTCGTTTCTGAATTTTCGTTTTTTGCTGGACAGTTAGTTCGCTCGGAATTCGGCTGAAACCGGAAATTTGGCAGAAGTAAAGCAGGAAGTTTCGGTCAGTATCGTCAAAATAGATATGGCTTATAGAGGTATATCTGGACTTGGTTTTCTCTGACAATTAGCCTGGCGAGGACTGGAGCTGGCGAAGACACGACCCAATTGTCTGGATCAAATATTAGATTTTTGGGATCCCAACGAAACCTTTGGTCTTGTTTTCTTTTGTTTTTTTCGTATAAGTCGAGCAACCTCCTTTTTCCAGAGATTCCTGTAAACCTCGACAACTACCACCAGTTGTCACTCCTTGACCATACGCCGGATCAAAAATCCACGCTTTTCGCTTTCGTCACATCTGTCTACCGAGCATTCCATGTGAAATCTGGGACACAGGTTGTACTGCGGCGGATCCATGGCTTTCGGCTGTCTAGTCCAAAATGTCTCGCTTTGGTGGAACAATGGAGGAAGATTCAGCACAGCCATATTGTCCAGCTCAGGGAAGTTTTCACTACAAAAGCATTTGGGGATCACTGTAAGTAGCCTATCAATTAGTTGCATTTTTGCAGATACCCATGGTATCTGTTACCACGCTAACTGGATCTGCAATTAGTCGTTTTTGCAGTTACCGTGGTATCTGATACCACGGTTGCTCTGTACCAACGTGCTCTCAGAATTATATACAGAGGATCTAAAATGCCTTATTGTTTTCTTTTAAATCATTTTAAACTTGAGACCCTCCATCATAGACGGGAGAGGCTGTGCAGAGATTTTGGTATGAAATCCCTACAGAACCCCTCCTTCCGCTCTCTTCTGCCGCCTCTCTTCCAACCTCAACGTTTGCGTCCGCAAAGAGCGTGTGCGGAGCGAATACCCAAGCTAGAACCCCGCTACTACCGTACGGAGCGGTACCGTAATAGTTTTATCCGTAAATTTGTACATATTCTCAACAAAGAGGTTTAATCATTTTTGTGTGTGTCTCACTTCTATGTTCTTGTGTTAGGCCATATTCGGTTTGAATTATTTATCTTGATATTATGACAGACATTATTGATTTGCCTTCATGTATAGTGACGTATTCAACACGCCATTTGGCCCCAAGCCACGATATGTGTTGATATTTGAAAAAAACTGAAAACTGAAACTGACAGTTGCCGAAATCGCCCTTTTCGAAGCCATCCCAAAGGAAAAACTGATATCCAGTCACATCACTAAGTACCAAACTTCTTTCCCGCTGATGTGGTTTCAAGGGTGGTTGATAAGGCTAGGGCTTGAATAGGGTCACTGGGACCTGGTTGATAGCGTAGAAATCTGAAGACCGGCGGGCCGGACCTTAGGTTCCACTCTCAAAACCAATCAACAAACAAGGGGTAGGGATATCGTAGGTAGCCTAGGGCTTAGACGCACTCTTCTCTTTCTCTCTCAATAAAATAAATGTTTACTTCTCAGTAGTATTTACAAAAAGGTCTCCTTGGTCAACAAGATGTTAAGTTGCCATCGCTGCGGAAGCTATCAAGTGATGATGCTGATGACAAACCGTTTTCTTCCGGGTAACAAAGACAATTAGAGACATGTGTCATCTACCAGCAATAATCTGAACTTATTGCCTGCCTAGATGACTTATGTGTTTACATCTTGGTTGGGAACGATAACAAAACATGATATGGCCCTCGAGGCATAACACCCACCAATTTGACAAATTCATAGGCTCTGATGAAAGTGAGATCGCTTTTCCAGTTATCATAATGACTGGCCAGATATCACGATAGCTGCAAAGACGTCCGTTAGACTGCGGTATCAGATACCATGGTATCTGCAAAGACTCAACTGTTTTCAGAGCACCGTTCTAGCTCTGTAGTGCTAAATAGCTGTTCTTCCTATTGGGAGCTTTAGTATAGCTTACGGTGCGTTCCGACCTCCTAGCTGTAGTTAGTAAGAGCTGTCAGTGTTGCTATATCCCGCGATATCGACATGGTTACGTAAATCTTTCGAACCCGCCACCAAAAGTTACCGCTGGTGACTTGTGCCTACCGTGGTGAACTACGTCGTATGCAGTTACGTTCAAATGTCTGTGCGGAGAATATCAGATTTGAAAAGCAAACAGACTAGGTGACGTTGGATCTGAAAGAGTTCATTGTGAAGGAAATGGCTGTGAATGGTTGCTGTGAAACTATTATTTATATGTGACTGATGTCCTTTAACGCAGAAATCTGAATACATCACCTCTAATTCGACCCTATAAAAGTTACCAACGACACTCCCATCTTTATCCAGTTTGGTGGACAACCCGTAGTTTGTCCTGGTAAAAAGACTGGATGTGACCAGATCATCGTACCCGCTGTCCTATAACGGTTGGTGCGATGTATGTATCGGATCTAGTAGTCTACCTTAGCGTTTTTAAGGTGACAAGACAAGACAGTAGCGTTCTTTAGTTGGAAAATGTTGACGATACACTAAATACAAAATGTGAAACGACGATTCCCAAGAACCCGGTCGGGTCAACCCCCCTCTCCAACTTAAAACATAAGTTTAAAGGTAAGGTATAATTTTAATGGCAAATATAAATAAACCCGGTGTTTCTCAAAAGCATCAGTCATGCCAGTGGCATAAAAAACGACGCTTCACTAATTCTTATGGGTTTGTAAAAATTATTAATACAATCCTAGCCTAAGGCAATGTAAAGAAAAAAGAAACGAATAACTATCACACATCAACACTAATTTTACAGGCTGACCTGACCTGATGCAAAACATCTTGGACAGTTGACTGTGACAGGCCGAATCTGAGTCCAGCGTGGGAAAGAATCTGTTCTAAACCGTGCCCGTATTCCCCAGACATTTCTTATTGCCTCACACAGTCACACTATACTCCATGTGCCCGCCCTCACTGTAGCGTTCTCACGATGTTTGCATCGCTGCTTTGGTACTTCTCAGAGCCATCACCTTTTACTCTTCACGATCTAGGGGTTATCTTTAAGTCCCCCTGATGAGCCACAGCTCACATTACCCTCTCCGTGTCCTCACCCTATCAAAAAACGTTGTTGATAGGATAAGATTGAATCATCGTTCGGGTGACGTTTCTCATTCTTCCCGAGGTTCACTGGGGTGTTTCGGACTTTGTTATATAGAGTAATTATTACTCTATATTACTCCGTTTCCTCACCGTAGACTTGATCCTCTTTGCCGACCATATCAATAGTTTCTCCCTCCCCTGATTCTGCGGAGAGAAAGTGAAAGCAAGGCGGTCTTACACGTTGTGCACCCTCTTTTGTTTTGCCCGTTCGGAATACTCTTCATGACTAACTCTTCGAGCCGACGAAGAATCGCCGCGTGCCTAGCGAAGAGCCATAGACATCACCACATGAACAGATGAGTTATTAGCCCCACTTGGGGGATCTGATCCGGAGCCCTAAGGCTGACTAAATCTAAATATGAGTAGATTAATGGTAAAGAAGAAAATATATTTAATGGTTGTAAAATATGGTAGATAAAATTCAATATTGTTAGAAAAAATGAAAAAAGGGTAGATTTAGGTTGTAGGTTTAGATTTTATAGAGAAAGGGTTTTTGAATGAGAGAGTGAGTTTTGATGAGAATATTTAATATAAAAATTAAAATTTTGAAAGGAGAAGTTAAAATTTAGAGTTGATAAATTACAAAGATAATAGGTTTAAGATGAAAGTGTAGGTGACGTTAAAGTAGGGTAAATTTTTACGTAAATTTTATAGTAACGTCACTGAGTTGGAGGTGGAGACGTAGCCACTTGTTTTGGTTCAATCCAAAGCAAGAACAAATGAAAAAGAAGCTACGCGGGACTAAAAAAAAATTTGTTCTAACGTTAAAAAAAAAAAAAAAAGGCTGACTAAATCTTGGTGGCGCGAGCGGTGGGGAAGCACTCAACTCTTCGAAGGCGTATTTGGGATCATAGTCTTTCGTTAAGGGAGGTCGGTTCCTTTTTGACACTTACTTTATTTCTTTCTTGAATACAGTTATATCTCCTTCAAATCAACACTTGGAATTATCTCCAGATCATCTACAAATCATCTGCCCGCTTCGGGCTTCACATCGATCTCCTGTTTTGCTTACTCCGTAGTAGCCAACCTTTAAAGTTCACCTAACCACTCACTAACATCCACGAGCTCTAAAAGGTTAAACCAAAGTCTAGATAACATGAGCCTCGAAAAGCGACAGAAGGATGATGGCAAACCACAAAAGGTCTTTCTTACCAATACTGATCCCAAAAGCTCGAATTATTCCAACTATAAGAAAGCTAATTCAGCTTTCTCCTGCCGAATGGCAAAAACAACATTTGCTACATTTGCTGTTAAGTCGCAGGTCATTCAATAAATTGCTAAGCTTACACTGAAAGTTAGGAGTGATATTCGAAACGTCATCGTGTACGAGCCGGAAACCTTGCATATTGTACGAAATTGGTTTTATCGGTATATGGCAACGAATAATCCTTCAACCCACTCAATTTTCGCTGGCCCGTCACGGCCAGGCACCTTCTATTAGAGTAATGTAATGTAATGTAATGTTTATTTTTTACCCATCGATGGAGTATAAAAAAAGAAAGAAAGTAGAAAGAAACACAGAAAAAAGATCAGGGAAAAATCACACTTATAAACCACAAATGTCAAAAAAACAATCCCTTGCCACTCATGGCCGCTCTTACTGCATTTTACTCGTTGACATAGCTCATCGAGCTTTCGAATCGACTGCGTGCGGCAAATAATGACCCTTGTCTGGGGAAATGCCTTGCGACAGTCTTGGCGCAGATGGTGGGTGATGTGGTGCCGACAGCTAGTATTCAGACGCAAAACACGCTGAATCAATATCTGAACTTGGTTTTCTCAGATGATTAGCTTTTTGGCCTTAATCTGTTTCTGAATTTTATAGTAAAAATCTTCAAGGAGTCTGTCGAAGACTGGATTTGGCGAAGACGAGACCCAATTGTCTGGATCAAATATTGAATTTTTGGGATCCCATCGAAACCTTTGGTCTTGTTCTACTAGCCTAGATATAATTGAAATAAGGGATATCGGTCGATAATCATTCACATTTTTTTTATCACCCCCTCTTAAATAACGGGATTACTCTAGCACTTTTAAGGCATTCCGGATATATACCTCTTTTGAAACACAGATTAATTAAATTCAGAAGTTGGTGCGCAATTACAGGGAAAATTGACTTAAAAACTTTGGTTGAAATTAAATCTGATCCCGAAGCACTATTTCGCATACTTTTCACTACATCACACAATTCTTGTATAGTAACCGGTCGCAAATGCATGGAAACGTCACTACTATCATGCAAAAACTGAGTAAAGTCACCATCACCTGGATGCTGTTCAACCGACGAAGCTAACCTGCCCCCTACACTCGAAAAATGCTTACACATACGCTCACTAGTTTGCTGAATATTTTCACCATCTACAATACTACAATGGACTTCAGGATTATTCGGCTTAATCACAGATTTTATCACTTTCCAAGTCTTGCCTGGGTTACCTTCCTCCTTTTTAAAACGATCACTCAGGTAATCAAATTTCGCTTTACGGAGTATACTATTCAGCTTATTACTATAAGTTTTATAAATACCTACATCATTATTATCATTACTTAACACTGACTTTTTATACAACTGCTGTTGCCTAGCTAAAGAAACTAGAATACTCTTTGTAACCCGAGGCTTCTTCGGCGGATCAAAATAATTCCGCTTCTTCTTTATCTGGGAACATGTAACTACAGCATCCTTAATCATCGAGTACCAAAGCGTAAACTTATCATACACATCCAGATCTGCACTTTCTAAAAAATCACAATTTTTCGCTTCAAGTTCTTTTTTAATTTCAACACATTTATAACGCTCAGGTCTTTTTTCGGTAGGTCATGACGCTCTGACCTAGACTGGTTCAAATAAAGACGGAACGGACACCAATAAACCAAAATGATAGAAACATCGTTCACTATGGCGTCAGCACTACTGCACCCAGTATTTAAAAATATATTATCAATAAGCGTCGCCGAATCATTTTTTTTTACCCTTGTACGTAATTAAGTAAGTAATTCATTTGTAACCCACCATTTTGAGAAAGCGGAATAAATGAACGAAAATGAATAAATGGCGTCAGCACTACTGTGCCCAGTATTTAAAAATATATTATCAATAAGTGTCGCTGAATCATTTTTTTTACCCTTGTACGTAAGTAAGTAAGTAATTCATTTGTAACCCGCCACTTTGAAAAAGCGGAATAAATGAACAAAAATAAATAAAACACTTAAACACACAGAAAAATCAGTGTAGGTCTGTAAGCAGATGTAAGCAGTTCTAACAGAGTACTCTTCCACGCGTAGCTAAGGCGATTCGCTCGCACTGCCCATTGCATAAAGTAGTTATCTTTTTGTAGCGATTATCTTCGTCTATGACTTCCACCCTGCCGCTGAGACGCTCTTCGAACGCCACTTCCGCTCAGAGGGGGACCTGCGAGCCGAGTCTGACCCTACCGTCCCTCGCCCCTATACACAGCAGAAAAACCGTCTCTTACAGCAAGCGGGCAAAGGCCTGCTCCCAGAAAGTCTGATTTGGTCCTATGTGATACAGCTGAGTTCCGCCTTGCGAACGATACATTCCAATAACCTTGCCTGTCGGTCCCTAGACCCGGCGAAGGTCCTTGTTACAGGCAAGTCCAGGTTAAGAATCAACTGCTGTGGAATTTTTGACGTTTTGACCTTTGATCCTACATCACCAACCCCTGCCGGCAACATCTTACAGTTTCAGGTATGTGAAGTAAAGTCTTATTGCATTCGGCGAGACATAAATATAAACCTAAGTTGTTAAATCAGATATAACTTTTCTCGAACATAACCACCGGTCAGTGATATTACGGCAATCTTCATAGGGAAGTTAGTAGTTGATATGACTTCATATCAACCTCCAGGGAGGTATATACGTCATATCTACCTCTAACTTTCTATGTGACTGACTGCACCCGTGGGATAATGATTAGCTGTTTATGGTTCTGTTCGAAAAAGTTATAACGATTAACATCCCTCCAGCTTGGTTGATATCGGACAAAACCTCAACGGCCATTTAAAAATACCAACCTCGCTGCGCTTAGTAGATATTTTTCATAACCTGCCTCGCCTCGACTCGGATGGTTCATTTCAATGAGGGTCTCGATGTTATTTTCCGGTATCAGCCGCGATGTCGGAAGTTAACCTTTAAAATCATTTCATGTTTGTTCGTCACGGTTAATAGTCCCTTGCGTACTTCGGTAGCGTTCTAGCGACGTATTATTAGTTACGATCGTTACTATTCTTGTTATTATTGCCGTTCCAGAGCCCGCCGTAATAAGTAAATTGGCTCCTCCCACTTATTATTTTCGTTCCACGGCTGTTATGATCGTTACTATTTATGATGCTCGCGACCATCATAAGTGATAATAACTATCGGTTCTGCAGGAACTCCCGTAAGAGTGATGACGTATGTTCGCGTACTTATTATTTTCGTTCCAGAGAGCGTGATAACTACCACAATACGGCGATCGCCCCTCCTTTTATCATCGTAACTTGTAATAACTTCACTGGAACGCTAACTTCATCTTTACGTTAGTAGTATTCGTTCTCGTGACATGCGATTTGGGGATTTGGTGGTAAACTCCACGATTTAGTTCTGATGACCGACAACCAACTTAGCTCAACTCTCACCAACAATCACTTTCTAGAAAGATACAAAGGAAGCGGGTTGCGCGGGGAAAGGAAGTTGCGGATCCTTCAAGTGTGCAGTTGAAAGCCTTAGTTACGTTTTTACAGATACCATGGTATCTGTTACCACGGTAACTGGATCTTCAATTGTTCGTTTTTGCAGTTTCTGTGGTATCTGATATACGGTTGCTCCGCAAAAGCGACAATTATCAAAATTGCGCTTTTTGGAGTCATTCCAAACGAAAAACTGATATTCAGTCACATCACTAAGTGCCAAACTTCTTTCTCACCAATTTGACAAAAATTCATGAAAGTGAAATGACTTTTTCAGATAGCACGATCAGTTACCACGGTCGGACCGTGGTATCTGAATATTAGATACCACGACAACTGGCCACATACCACGACAACTGCAAAAACATCTTTTGTCCGTGGTATCAGATACCACGATAACTGCAAAAACGACTTTAGACCGTGGTATTAGATACCATGGTATCTGTAAAAACGCAACTCTTTTGTCCACGTTGTGTAAAGCTTCTTGTTAGTTCTTGAATATGGAAAGCAGCACAATTATGTTGTGATTGGCCGAACCAGCGCACGACGTTATCCACTGCTTCCTGGCCCAAGGTTGAAAATTAGTATCTTTTTATGTGTTTTATTTATTTTCTTTCATTTAGTCCGCTTTTAAGAATGGTGGGTTAAAAATAAATTACTTACTTATTTGCTCGAATAGCCGTCCATCCCAAATAGTGATGAACGACTTGGCGAGTACCGCTCTCTTTTGACGGCATTGCGTCCTAAATAGCGATGAGCGACACTATAGATATATATATTTTATTTGTAACCCGCCAAATACACAAGGTGATAGCGGAGTAAAGAGAAGAATGAAAAACAACACAACATAAATAACAGGATAAACACACAAAATTTCTAACTGGGCCTGGAAAATTTATGAAAAACATCATGTGCTCGATGACAAGGATGACGAGATGTAGATAATAGTGATGCTGACGTCTTGTCTAGTGAGCGAATGACATCTTGGACGCCGAACTGCTGAACTAATTTGTGATTGCGGCAGGACCGAGGAAGGTACATACAAAATTTACAACGATTATAATAACACTTTTTCAAAACTTTAATGTCTCTTTTTCGCAGAATGTGATAAACACCGGAACAACAGAAGACGGTAAGGAGTGCAGAACGCGCTATAAATCCGCTCAAGTGCCAATCAATGCCCTAAATCAGTCACTGAATAAAACCATTATTTGGGAGGCCTATTCCTCTCGCATTACTATTAGTATTTTCATGGCGATGTCTTGTGAGTGGGGGGGGGACTTAGGGTATCTTAATTACTCCTGCCGTCCATACCCAGATGGTTGAAGTCATCGAGTCATTCGTCTAAGCATCTAGTGTTTTAACCATTCATTCTTTATCGCGTTGGGTTCTTCACTGCTCGGGCTTGTGGTGACCGTGAAGGGTGTCGTTTCTTTCTCTTAGAGAAATTCCTTTTTGTCTTTCTAGCAAGATGACCTTACAGCCTTCGGCAAGTTGATCCTCGCTGTGTCTTGCAACTCCATGTTGGCCCAGCATAGGGACAATATGCAAGTCGCATTGGACATTCTTTCACGAAATTATTCGAATGATCTGAAGAATCTCATTGTGTAAGTTTTATCCTTGGGTGCGAAATCTGTTGATGTTTTTTGTGCCATCCGTATCCTGTTTTTGCCAAAACTTAAAGCACAACTCTTACTAGAAATGATCTTTTCACTATAAAATGGATCAGGAAAACGTTTCTCGAAAATACTATTACTGCTAAACTTAGCGATTTTCTTGTTAGCGCTTGTCGATTCTATCCAGCCTTCCTCCTCTCCGACGCGGCGGTTGGGCGCAAAACATTCGAAAACAGAACGCACCGTGGTAAAAAAGTAGGAAAAATAAGCAAATAAAAGAAGTAAAAAACAGAAGACAGAAAACAGTTGTCAGGGGACGTTCGAGATTCTGGCAAGCTTTGCTTTGCGTAGCCGGCAAAACTCGGCCCGACCAAGAAAGCGCTACAAATTCGTAAGTACAAAACTAAACCACGGAGAAAGGTGGGAATTTCAGAAGTTTATAATTCCATAAGGGAGCTAGGTATATTATAAAAGGCAGAATAAGCAAGAGGGTCCTTTAAATCTGGTTTCCGTGAGTTCATAGCCACATACCGTTTCAGAGTTATTAGCCATTTTCCCATTCAGCGCTCCTAGAGGATTGAGCAGGATTGGAAAGATTACTCCGAATTCACGGGTTAGACTCACCAGAATAAGGTTGAAAACTAAAGAAATGGTTAAGTTCAGCCTGAATGATGGGTAAAATACTAAAAAAAAATTACTGTAAGATAGTAATCAATAAAAAAAAAATCGTAACATCAAAGTCAGAAACTCTATATAGCTTTGGCAAAGAGTTTTAGGCGTCAATCCGTAAGCGTTTCCAAACACGAAAAATCTCGAATTTCTTCCTACTTAGAAAAGTGGCTCTTGGCATGCTGTTCACACTAGCTCCAATCCTCATAAGTGTTCCTAGCTTCCTCTGTTAATTTTAGGATAAAAGGCATTTCAAAGCGGGAAGTTTCGAAGGGGGATATCTCCGATACGCACTTTGCAATCTAAAGGGGGAGAAAGGCATTGTCCGTACCGTGGAGCTAGCCAGCTGTCATAACTCTGTAAGCCGGTTCTAATTGGTTGTAAGATGCCAACAGTAAGGAAACAAGAAAGTTAAGTAGGCCACTGGGCAGGTAGACGAGCGAACTTTTGCCTTTGGTGGATCGACTGTATTTGGTTAGTAAACTGCGGTAACGATGACGCGGTTGTCACCCACTCACAAAGGGTGGGTAGATAGAAAGCACAGGCTAAAGTTGGGATTCGGCACGACAAGTCCAGTCTTGTGATACGACTATAATCTCGATAGTTAAAGCACAACTCTTACTAGAAATGCGCTCATCACCATGAAATGGATCAGAAAAACGTTTTTCGAAAATATTGTTATTTTCTACCTGAATTGACAAGACGACAAAACAAGTTGAAAAACAAGACGAGACAATGGAGAAAAGTGTGGATTTGAGAAGCTTATAATTCCATAAGGGAGCTAGGTATAGGTATAGTACAGACGGCAGAAAAAGCAAAGGGGTCCTTTAAAACTTGGAACAGCTCTGAATAGGCTATGTTATTTTTATCAGTATCGACTTTAATCGTCTATTGGCCTGTCCGTTCAGAGGATTATAGTGAACATGCTCTACCGCGCATCATAAGGTCGTTCCCTGTCTTTCTAGGTACCTTCTGACGAATTCTCAGCGAGCGAGAAGTATCAACGACATAATGCCCATGATCGGAGCTCGGTTTTACAGCCAGCTAGAAGCCACTGAGTTGCGAAATGACGTCATTGAGAATGAACTAGCCAAAGAAATGGAGGATGGAAGGCTTTTCCGTCTTCTCGTGAAGTTGGGAATGATAGTGGACCGACCAGAGTAACGTACCTTATGTATTTCCTTAATGAGTATCTCCATCACAAGCCATCGGGCATATATGAAAACGTAAAGCATCTTATAGGTAGTGAAAGGGGTGTGAAACGAAAAAGGTAAATACTACTAAAATAGGGATAAGACTAAATAGTTAAAAGATAACATTGGTCTTGTAAGTCAAAATTGAATACTTCCCCATTAAAATTATATATTTGGTTTTCACCATGAGACCCCGCTTTGTGGGTCCTGGTATGTCTACATGGCTGCGATAATGGAGTCCTCGACTTCTTAAATTATATTCGAAATAAAAACTGTTTCTGGTTTCTTGGTCACGGTACAAGTCCCTGGTGTAAAGTGCCATCTATGTCTTACCATAAAGTATTTCTTTGCGAAACCTCTAGATCACTGCCACAGCAGCTGCCACCGTCGTTTGAGAATGCGAATAAACGGAAACAGTTTTGAAAATACAAACTGTGCGGGGAATTATTTTCTCGTGCTTCGTCAGCCCCTTTGGAATCTTTAAAACCATTAATGGACCAGCAAACTGCAGTAAGGCATATCACTTTAGCCTAAGCAGTAGACACCTATCCTGTACTCCGCAGCCTCTGGTAAACTCGGTCGTTGCGGTATACCTATCGAATCTCGCATTGACACACCCGACAATTTGTCTGAACCCAGCATTAATTTACCCAACGGCTGACACAGCCTCTTTGGTAGTAGATTTCCAATAGGCTTACAATTCTGCACGTGGTCCGCTCGCTACTGAGCCTTCGCTTGCAGGCTGATACTGCCTTTAAATAAATGGTGTATGCAAATGTGCTCTCACTGGCCATACCTTCCACTGCCTATTCTGGGCGCCACTTACTTCATGCTGTTGCCGACTTGGATCCCTGGATACTGCTCTTCCTCATAGATGATGGTTAGCTGCCAGATCTGCGGCGTCTACTTGACGGATCCTGGTCTGGGAATCAAAGGACACTGTATTCCCAACTAGTACGAGATCTGCAGTTCTTGCGCCTCCTTTTGGCTCCAGCGCCATTGCCCAATTTGTCTAGCGAGAGTGCCCTTAAAGTTTAACGAGAAGGGCTGGGATAGGACAGTCTAGTTACACATCACTTATTCGCTTAAATTGGGTTGAAGACCCGCCGAAAATGCGTTACTTCGTTGTTCCGCTATTCACGAACAGTTGATTTTCAAATAGTGGAATTTCCGTGTGATTTCTGGTACCGCTATGCACTTGTATTTGTTGTATGCCTTATGAGAAAGATTTATGATTTCTTTTTTGTTCAGGCACTAAGCAATCTTCACCAATCTCACTACTGCCGACTGAAAACCGCGTTTGTGTTGAAATTAAAATTTTCCGCGTCATAGTAGAATTTACGCTGTGGGGACAGCCGCAGATATTCTGAACGTCATAACTAGAAAGTGTTTTGTGTGTAAAGGGAGGATTCATTAGCGAAACTCAACCGCTGTGTTCAAGAGTTCAACGCTGAAATTCAGATCATCGAGTCAGAATCTTGAAAGCTTTCTATCGACTTCTTTTAGTCGCGATCGGAGCGGTGTGAGATGGAAATCAGCAAGGGAGTTGGAACGTTTCTGGCTGTGTCTCATCACTGAATGGAGTGAAACGGGGAACTGACGATCATTTCAGCGAGTTTTACAAGATTTTTCTGTCGGTTTGTTTCAGGTTATGCCTCGATACTGAATGGAGTGAGACTGGAAACCGGTACGTCCTGAAGCTGTTCCGGGACTATTTACTGCATGCAGTCACCGAGGATGGTAGACCTTGGTTGGATATGTCGCACGTCGTGTCCTGTTTGAACAAGCTTGACGCTGGATTGAACGAAAGGGTAAGCTCTTCTGTTCTGCGCCTTGGCTTTCCATACCATCCACTATGACGTTGGCAAGCTTTCTCCTCTGCCCCACAACTTTTGGTTGTGAGGAAGGCCAGCAGGTCCTTCCTTGTGATGTTGCATACTGGCACTCCCCCCACCTTAATTAGTCAAAGTCATCCCTTCCGAAATCGGTTTAGAAAACTTCAAAGGACCTTTTTTACCTATAATACTAACGCAACCTACTTCCATAATCACTCCGTATGTTTCTAAACCGGAGACCCCGATCTACATCACGTTGTCGACGGTTGTCTGCGAGAAGTTTCTTCATCAGAAAAACCGGTTATGTAAATTGTTACCCTGTTTTCGCTATAAGTCAACGGGTCTCGGAAAAGGCTTAAAACAGCCAAAACCGTGGATTATTTGTTGAACGCACAGCCTAGTTTTAAAGTATTCAAATATTTTAAAATACTGCAAGTTGAACAGCAAATAGTGCGAGGGGTCCTTTAAATTAAATCCACCAATGTCCGTATTGGCTATTCCACTAAATTCTTTCCCCTGGAACCGCGCTGAACGGCCTTCGACCAGCAACTAAATTGTCGATCGCTCCCTACGGGACCAGAATAGCAAGTATTGAGCCTCTTTGCTCACGCATCCTTCCACCTGGACGTAGTTAGCAAAGGGGACAGCGGGTTTTTTAACTCCCTTACATGCGCGTAAAGAATCACCAGTGAGCAATTTCGTATCTTTTAAATATCAGCATGGACGAATATTTTGGATGTCTCCTTTCGTTTGTATTTCTGTTTTGCTTGAAACGTTGTGCTGTGCAGGAGAAGAATGTTTCATGCCTGAAATCTTGGCTGGTATTGATGTTGATCCAGAATGGAGGGTATGATAGGATAAGATAAGATTTAATTGGTTGCACAAAAAAGCCAAACGGCCATGGCAACAAAATAAAGAAAGAAAAAAACTAACAACGCTCTATACAGTAACCAACTTACTCTAGGCATAATTTTCAGCGACCCTGAGGAATCTTGCCTGCCTCCTCACATCATCAAACTGACGGCTACCAATCATACTACACATCCATGTCTAATCGAACACCCTCACACATTCTCAAGCTCTCTCCTCAGCTCTCTTAATTCTTCACGTTCACACATGACATGCGCCATACTTTCATTCTCATCTTGTCCTCATCTGGACAGAGGAAATAGTTCGGAAGAACTTCCAGTATACGTTCTTCTTCTCCCACGGTAAACAATCTGCCCTGGGACACCACACCAACTTTACTTCCTCCCTTTTTAAACCCACCTTGAAAAATATTTCCTCCTCCCCCACCTCTTTAGCCTTAGCATAATACCTCAATGAATGTGACAGATCCTTTGCAGCCTGCCAATTCTGAATTTCTAGGTCTAAAAGCCTAGCAACCACCTCTTTTTTTATTTTTCCCTATTGCAAACTGTATTAATTCGAAAGGATTGGGTTGGAATGAGCACGTCGAGATTTTTGTACGGACCTTCACCGAGTCACACAGGTTTGTTTGCAAAAACTAGCCTACTATTGGAGAATGAACCTCTCTGTCTGCAGAGGCCTCTATTGTGGGATTTCGGATGATTAATAGCGTGTTCCACCCTTCTAACTATAGTAACTATTAGTTACTATTTCCGTTCCAACCTTACAAAAAGTTACTACGCTGACTGTTCCAACCTTCTCGAAATAGCAACTGTTTGCTTACCATGCTCGCGAGCGTAGTAAGCGTGGTAACTACGCATCTCTGTAATGTGATTGGTCGGATTCGCCCGTGGCATGATATTCTGCTGGAAAATAGAAAAACTGTTCCAGCCTTGACGGTAAAAATCCAGAATTCGACGTCATGCGTAGTAACTATGGTAAGTAGGGTGGAACACGCTCTAAGAGAGAAACGGCTGTGGTTCATTCATCACGCCGAGATTACTCGCACAAAAATAAACGAAGAAATCAACGAAAATGGGGTTTGTATAGGCCAACGAATATACTGAATTAAAAGGCGAACATTTCGGGAGGACAACCGCCTCCCTTCTTCAGCGCAGACAGAAAATATTGAGGAAAATTGCCAAAACGAGGATGAACAACAATAGCCAAGAAAATTAAAACAAACAGAAAACCAACAGGAAACCGAAGATTACAACAAAATTGAAAGAGTTGAAAGCCTAAAATAAAGACAGCGAGCCACTCAAAAATACCTGCGAATTATGATTGTTCTCGCTCGATACTAACGAGTGACATTCGTTAGCCTTTACAAACCCCATTTTCGTTGGTTTCTTCGTTGATTTTTTGTGATAGGTCAGGCCAATATGGTTTACGAAATTACCTTTGAGGTTGCTCGCATAGAAACACTCAGCTTTCGGATGTTGAAATACCTTGCGCAGATTCGCCAGTGGAACTGCACTGCATGCTTAGATGCTTTCGACAGAGGCCTCATAGAAATAATGACGATCCTAACTCGGATTAATCTTATCCCAACCGAATAGAGACAAGATTAATCCCAGTAGCAAATACTGCATCCTTATTCGGAGAAACTTTTTACAGTGTATTTCCGCGGTTCATTCACAGGCAGTTCAAATGACATGAAACAAGAAAATGCGGACGCAGCCAGTTCCTAAGAGGTAGCTTTTTCCTCTTCTCGCCAGGCGACCATCGTGTTCTGTTTCTCCAGGTCAGAGACGAAAGCTCGAAATTGACTTCGTAAAATTTGTCTGCATTCTGAGGGTCATAGAGGAAATCCAACCTCCCCACGGAAAGTTCGGGTTTCGCGAAAATTGATGTTTTGTTTAGAAAGGCTTGGAAAGTTTAATGCTCTCCTTTTTTATTATAGATCTGCCTTACATCTCGAGATGAGCGGAATGTTTTGATCGTCTCATATGCAGAGCTGAAGCATTGTTATGAAAGTTCGTTTGAGGAGCTCCACAGTTCAGCCATGGCAGATATGAATAAATCAGTCGGGGATTCTACAAACCACCATCCAAGGGGACATGGGCGGAGATAAGACCAAATTTTAAGGTAGGAATGGCGATAACCAGCCTTGTCTTTCCCCTCGATGATTGAGCTCTAGTCTTCTGGCAATATTTTACACAGAAGTTACGTCATGCGGATCGGTCTTTAATAGATCGTTCTTCAGTCTTATTGATTGTATCACAGTCAAGGCGCTTTCACATTGACCCGTTGAGCCTTTCACACTAAGCTTCGCAACCTCTGCGTCGTTCTTGCGTGGACACAACGCAGAGCTTACGCGGACAAATAAAACGCAACGCAAGAATAGAACCAAGTTTTATACTTGCGTCTCGACCCGTACGCATCAGATTTGTATGTGGGAAAGTTTTTGAAGAAAAACTGAAAAAAAACATGCTGATGATGAAGAAAAACATGCTACTAGTGAAAGAAAATTAAAACTCTTCAGAAGAAACCGAGAAAGGAAAATGTAAATGAGCATCCAGTGCGCAAGCTTTTAGCGCAGTTACATCTTCCAGTTTCAGTTCCCAATTTGTACACGATGGGCTTATGCCATCCAACTTTTTTATCTCTCCTCAGTATCCTATCACGTTATCTGATAACCTTAGATATTAGTGATTTTTGTCACCTCTGATTTTTAAACTATAACCCGCGTAAATGAATCCTTACCATGAAACGGTGGATTCGGAATCGGATTCGCACCTAGCCCTGGATTAGGATTCGAATCCTTTCGTGGTCAGATTCGCCCATCTGTGCAAGTTTTCGCTCACATAACTTCGCAGACGGCTGACGACAGCTATATGTTGGTATCAAAATTTATAAGAGGCGTAACAGTGTTACTTAAAGGACACCTGAATGAAAAGTACCTAGTATAGTCCCTATCTGTGTGACTTCCATTAATATTGCCTGCAGAAAACCCAATCCAAATACGAAATAATGTTTCCAAGCTATGATTTTTGCTCCATTTTGCGTCTGTCCTTATTTCAGTACCGAACAATTTTAGAAATGAACAAATGTCTCCAATCAACTCTTCTTCTGGAGTATTTTTTAACCAGTTAAGTCCAAACATACATCTAGAAGAAATTCCAATACGATCCGGCCAGCGCTGTACAGGATTTGAATGAATTGCGCTTTTTGTTTTGGAGTCTGCATGTGCAAACCTCCAGAAATGAACATCCCTATTTTGAAATCGTCACGCCCAGGAGAAGAATGCTCTCGTCATGTCTGTAAATGCATTCTCCATGGTGTATTCAAGTATGTTTTCATTGTTCAGGTGTCCTTTAAGCAATATATTTAATTGTGAAAATAATTTGTATGTTTCAGATGATGAGATGCGAGCTGAGTGAAGCTGAATGACATCACCCTGGGGTTGCTGTCGTTACACTTTGTATATCTTCGTTATTTTGAAGTCTTCCCGTATTGGCAGTAATTTTACGTTCGGAAATGTTGAAACTGAATCATGACATGAATTGACTTTTTTCCTGTGTAAGTATTAAGACAGGACGAAACTTAAATAACGTTCGTTCCAGTTCCTGATATTAGCGTGGCAATACGTATTTTAGATGACAGGCGTCCAGTTTTTGATCATTATATTTTTGGTGCACAAGTGTTGTAATAGAAAAATTCCGATTCATAAAAATAAATAAAATTGTCAAAACTAACTACTCATCTTGTATCCTGAAGACATCAGAGTATATTCTTCCTTTTCCGTCCTCGATCACGATGACAAACGTTTGTTGAAAAGATCTTTCTTTGCCTTTGTCATATCTGACAGTTCCAGCACTGAGGACCATCATGCTATCTCTACCAGGCAGTGGTGATACTACAAAGGAGAAAATACCATTACGTAAACTGAATTAAAGGACCACTCGCACTATTTACTCTTCAACTTACGGTATTTTAATATATTTGAATACTTGAAAGCTAGACTGTGCTTTCAACAAATATCCCACGATTTTGGCTGTTTTAATCCTTTTCCAAGACCCGTTGACTTGTAGCGGAAAAGGGAAATAATTTACACAACCATTCTTTCTGATGGAAAAACTTCTTGCAGACAACCGTCGACAGCGTTATGATGAAGAGGGTAAAAAAGTGAAAGAGGTCACCCGAAAAATTACAACTAGGCCTAGGTCCCCCCGTGGTCGAAGTGACTCTCAGAGCTCAATGGATAGTGCCTCCTCGGCCCAGATAGTAGTAAACGCGGCGATCTCCGCCGAAATTCACCAGGAACTGAACAGTCAACGACCAGTGGCAAATGGGCAACAGACTAGGGCTACAGAAGTAACTGCTGGACCATCTGGGTTGAACCCCAGGCCTAAGCCCGCCAGGAAAGCGGATCAGATGATCAGCCCGGAAGAACGCAATAGGCTGAATAATCGTGCACAAAGACCACAGAGAGAGACAACTTGGAACGCGCACGAAAACAGAGGAGGTCCGAGATACGGAAGCCCCAATGTCAGAAGAGGCAGAAGCACAGCAGACTACTACAGGATCAATTATCCGGACCCAACCAGGGACCGGTACGACGAAAATATGGAAGACTCGAACTAGCATGCCGACGGCCATGCCCAAACTATGAAAATGATCACATGGAACGTCCAGGGACTAAAGAACAAATATAAGCAAGTATCGGAAGACGTGAGTGCATTTGACGTTGTGTGTTTAGCGGAAACTTGGCATGACCCCAATGAAACGCTACTGTTTGACAGATTTTATGTAGAAAAAGTGTCAAGAAAAGAGTCGTCGAACAGAAGATATTACGGGGGTGTTATTGTCCTTATAAAGTGTAAAAGTGTGTCGAAATACCAGAGATTAAGTAGCAAGTCGGAAAATATAATTTGGGTCAAAGTTCTTTTTTCTGATAGACGGCAGATAGTGATCGGATCAGTTTACTTACCACCACAGAACAGTTCCTACACAAATGAAGATACTTGGGATATTCTGGAAAAAGAGATCGAAGAAATGAGATTTAAATACCATGACCACAGTCTAACGCTATTGGGAGACTTTAACGCGTACACCAGCGTGAAAAGAGAAGTAGTGGATACAGTGATTTGTGAGGAAGTGGTTCCAGCTCCGAAGGCTTACGGTATTACAAGAAGTAGCATGGATGAATGTAGGAAGTTGAATATTTGGGGGAAAAGGCTTTTGGACTTTTGTGGAGAAAATGGGCTAGTTATAGGGAATGGGAGGTTTGGGAAAGATAAGGGTAAGGGGGACTTTACGTGTTTTTCGGGTGCGAAAGGGAGTGTTATTGATTATGTACTGGTGGACGTTTCCCTCGCGATGGATGTTAGAAATGTAGAAGTTCTCCCCTTTGTAGGTTCAGATCATTTCCCAGTTTTAATAGAAATTTTGCAAAAGTTTCCGACGAATGTTCTACAAACACAGCATAGAAGAAATTTCCAGAAAAAAGAAATTATAAAAAGAGAAATGTCGAAATCAGAAATACATAAAATGGAAGAAAGATTAATTGATAGGAAGGTTCAGGAAGAACTGAAGGTATTGAAAGAAGGTAAATTACCAGTCGAACAGATGATCGACGGGCTAAACGGAATAATTCATGAAATTACGCCTAAAGTGTCCCCTGAGAGCGAGCGAAAGGAATTTTTTGATGATGAATGTTTAGCAAGGAAAAAATAATTGATGCAAATAGTAGAAAAAGTGAAGGCCCTCAAAGAGAGCCCCCTAAAAGAGACAGTAGTTCTCCAGATGAAAGCTATGCGGCGAGATTATAAACGGTTATTGAAACAGAAAAAAAGAGAAGCGGAAATAAGGGATATAAAACAATTATCGGAGAGTTTTAAAATGAATGATATGAAAGTATTTTGGAGGAAAATTCAAGACCCTGAGAAAAGAAAACCTACCCAACAAAAATGCCCGGAACCAGAAACATGGCCACCATATTTCGAAATAGGAAACGATACAGCACCTCTTGGAATGCTAAATTCTATCCCGAAGGAGGGAACTTGTTTCCCGCTCCAAGAGCATGATTACAGTTTGCTGGAGGAAACAACGGAGGAGGAAATAAAAAACATTTTGAAGAATCAGAAAGGGGGCACAGCGCCGGGGCTGGATGGATCCCTATTATGGTTTATAAGAAGTTCGCACTGTCATTCGTTCCCATAATGGTCCTCATCTTCAATGCAATTCTTAGCACATGTAAATGGCCCGAAGCATGGAAGACGTCAGTAATTTTGCCGCTTTCCAAAAAGGGAAATGCGGAGGAACACTCAAACTATAGACCCATATCCCTAATACCAACGATGTGTAAAATATTTGAAAAAATTATTGATGTGAGACTGTCAAAATGGCTTGAAGTGTACACAAAAATTAAGGAAGAGCAAGGAGGCTTCCGGGCCGGATACAATACAGCGGACAGAATGTTTGTACTGCATGCCCTTTCTGAAAAATATGGAGGAGGAAAAAATAAATTTTACGTGGCTTTCCTAGACCTCCAAAAAGCTTTCGATAGCGTGGATAGGGAATTACTGATAATGGAATTAATTAAAATTGGACTACCAGGTCAATTTGCACAGCTGGTAGCTAATATGTATGGAAGTACAAAAGCAGTCGTTAGAGTGTTTGGAAAAGGAGTTTCAAGGATATTTGAACAGACAAGAGGTGTGAAACAAGGAAGCGCCCTGTCACCTCGGCTATTCGGAATATTCGTAAACGACATTGTAGAATTCTTGGAGAAAAGATGGGCCCCAACCGTTAAGCTCGGCAACAGAACGATTTCGGCTCTGATGTTCGCCGACGACATGGCAGTAGTAGCGAAAACAGCTCGTGAACTACAAATTTTAATTGACCTGATGGCAGAATACCTTGAATCGAAGAAACTACGTTTAAACCTCGGGAAGACGGAGATAATGATCTTCAATAAAGGAGGAAGAAGGAATTTAGTTGAGAATGAGAAATTTTGGTTCAAAGGACAAGAGATTAAGGTAGTGGAAAAGGCGAAATATCTGGGATTTACCCTGACACCTAACTGCAGATGGAAGGAACATGTGAGCGAAATGTCAAAGCGAGGGAAAGCAGCAGTGGGTGCAATATTACGTATGACCTAGTGAAAAAGTCGAAGTCATTAAAAATGTTTAAGCAAATATTTGATTCGAAAATTAAACCGGCAATCCATTACGGAGCTGAGCTATGGGGCCTGGAGGCCGCGGATAAGCTAGAATCAGTCCAGTTTAGATACTACAAAAGACTTTTCGGGCTGCACCAGACAACACATAACCAGCTAATCAAAGGAGACTTCGGCATCTTCTCACTGAAACTGCACCGGCTTTATCAAGTATTTAAGTTTTGGCTGGTATTAACCCAACTTCCTGAGGACCGATTGGCTAAACAAGCTTATAACGATTTGCTTCGAATTAATAGGAAAACTACTGGGACTCAACAGATCAAGAAATCTCTTGACAAATTAGGCCTCTCTTATTTGTGGATGGAAGGAAATGGACCCGGAAACACACAATGCCTTCCAGAAATTATGCAGAGATTGAAAGATCAAGAGACACAAAAGTGGGGCTGTTTAGTACGTTCGTCGGAAACACTGAAAGAATATAGTAAAGTAAAAGACATCTTTGGGGAAGAATATTATTTTAAGTTAAATTTACCTTTTAAATATTTAAAATCATGGATCCAGTTGAGGGGAAATTGCCTTCCAGTACATAGGGAACAAAAATTTAAAAAAAATAAGGGTACAAATGGTAAGTGTGGGTTTTGCGGAAACGAGGATAATAAATTAGCCCATCTCCTCATGGAGTGCCAGGAGCTTGAAAGTCTTAGGGATGAAATTTGGGGGGACCATCGGTTGGTGCTACTTTCTGATATCCTGAGGTCTTCGAAGCCTGGAACCATATGCAAAATGGCACGATATGTGGAAAAGGCGGGAGAGGCTCAGTCGCGCCCGAGTGAAAGAAAATAAGTATTGTTTTATATTGAGTACGTGTTATGTGCAGTGTTGTATCAATACATCATGTTGTGTATGGCCGTAGGGCTCAAATAAACTTTCTTTCTTTCTTTCATCGAAGGTGGCAAACACAGCAAGTGAGAAAATCACCGTGGTTTTGTTAGATGGGTTAGAATGTACCGCACGACGGGTTTAGAAATATATGGCGTGATTATGGAAGTAGATTGGGTTAGTATTGTAGATAAGACATGTCCTTTAAAATTAAATTTTATTTGTAACCCGTCTAGGTAAAGACGGAGTATGATAAAAGATGAAAAAAGAGAGAAACAACACAACTACAACAACAACCACAATAGTTAAAGTTCAGTAAACCGGAACAACACTATGCCGAAACCTAAGACTCCCACCAAACCTGCAACAGTTCACTGACACTCAACCACTCCCGATACGGAAAAAAGTGGTGCTGCAAAAAAGACAAAATTCGTACAATCGCACGTGCAATAGTCAGAAGAGAAGAAGAAAAGAAAGGTGGAAAGGGATTGGCAACAAGCCAGACCCAAACCAATGCCAACTAAAGTTGAAGGAAGAAAGGACTGGGGGTAAAGAAGTAGCTTGCGTCGAGCTTTTAGGTAGAACGGTGGTATGGTATTCTTGGGTCCGAGTATGATGATGATGATAAAATTTTATTTACGCACTCAAGAAGAGGAAAATAGCGCAGTATAAACAAATAAAAGGAAAAAGTACAATGAGCTTTCGATAATGTAGTAAATACACAAGATCAAAAATAAACATTTAAGAAAAAGAAAGAAAATAGACTAATCGCTTCTTCTTCTACATGGAACGCGGAGAAATGGCCAAGATAGAAACGCGAAGGTCCTGGGCAATTGAAGATTTACACAAGGGTCAGAGGTCATACAGTCGCAGTTATACGGGAATTCCTATAACGTCGAGGAAGGTACAAGAGAAATTGACAATATTTGAAATAACAAGTCCTGATACATTTTAAACCTTTTCGCTTCAAAATACCAAAATTCCGGAAAGGTGCAGAGAGAGGGAGAACAAAAACTATCATATAAACTACAAAGGGCTTTTCTGTTATACCTTCCTCTATTTGGAAATATTTTTCCATATCCAACACGAATGGCATCGTGAACAGCCGAAACAGCTGTATTTGTAGGGTGATAATACGACAGGTTTTACGTTAACAGAAAGGTTTATTGACAGCTTCTGTACAAGGCACATCCGAGATCTCGGTATATAAACTACTAGTGTAAATTTACAAAGCTACAGAAACAGATTTTAAGTCCAAGAATAAAGCTTAAAGTATAGCTCTTAGGCCACCAGAAATGATCTTTTCATGATAAAATGACTTAGAAATATCGTTTCAAAAATACCATTAGCGGCAGGACGCAATTTGAAAACTGAACGCACCTTAGATAAAAAGTGACCTTAGATAAACAATGAAAAATATTACTTTTATGCTTCGCATATTCTTGTTTGTGAAAGAGTTGTTGATGGGGTTTCAGCGAAGTTTGTACGTACAAAAAGCCGTACGTACAAAAGGAAACAATGGCGAAAGGTGGGGAAATCAGAATTTTATAAATCCCACAGGGGAGCTAGGGAATATGAAACGCAGAATAAGCAAGAGGGGTAAGACCAGAGGCGTTACTAGCCAAAATGTGATGGCGGAGTGCGATGTAAAACCGACTGGCTGGTCATTTTCTCCGACTGTTTTTGCAGATAAAAACGACTTATTGAGAAAAAACGGCTGTGTTGACTAAAAATCTGCTGATTTTAAGAAAAACTACTATTTTTCAGAAAAATCGACTGTTTTTTTTATAAACCAACTGTTTTAAAAAAAGACTGATCCAAAAAATGAAATAAAAAAGGACTAACTGGAGCCACAAACATAGTCTATTACTCTTCGACATCTTCGTTGCTCAGTTTATTCTCCACCCCTTCTCCGGCATACAGCGCCCTGCATTTTGTGTTTGGTCCATGGACGTTTG
The DNA here is from genome assembly GCA_023053575.1 of Branchinecta lynchi. Classification (NCBI taxonomy): domain Eukaryota; kingdom Metazoa; phylum Arthropoda; class Branchiopoda; order Anostraca; family Branchinectidae; genus Branchinecta; species Branchinecta lynchi. The sequence continues at coordinate 4,486,671 of JAKZAP010000013.1, read as the reverse complement.
AAGTATCCCAACAGAAGAAAACGAATATTAAAAAAAAAAAAACGCACCAAAAGATTTTGATTGAATTCTGTATGTCAAAAGAAAACTGAAACGCTTGGCTCTAGGGCGATAAACAATACGAAGGTGACCTAAAATTTAGTAAAAAGTTTAAAGTAAGTAAGTAATTTATTTATAACCCGCCGTTTTCAGAAAGCGGAGTAAATGAAGAAAGTAAATAAAACACATAAACATACACAAAAAGACACATAAACATACACAAAAAGAAGCACACACTCTAAAAAGTTTCTCTGTATAAAGATTAAAGTTACCATAACTGCAGTATTTGCTACCCGGATTCATCTTATCTCTAATTGGTAATAATCTTATCTGCGTAGAGATAAGAATAATCCGAGTAGCAAATACTGCAGTTAACTTTAATCTTTATACGGAAAAACTTTTTACAGTGTAGCCTACCTCTACTATACTGTGTATTCAGAAAAGCATAACTCCACAAGTGACTAAAGACCTGACGGCGATACAACTTCTTTTTTTTATATTCAGATAACATACTGAAAGAGTGTGATGGAGATCCCACAGGAATGTCCATCCTTGTGTACCACGTCGGAGAGACCCTTCCCACCCAATGCAAATGTATCGCTCCACTGCTGGTTGAGGAAGAAAGTGTTTTATACCTATCATTGGCTGTGCATCAAAGCTAGTCACGGTGTGATCAGTCGGCGGAATCGTCAGAATCAATGTCATGGCATGTGCTTTTCCCTTCCCTCCATTTCCGTTCCAGGAAAGAGTTGCTTCATCCAAATACATCATGGGCAGTTTCTAAAAAATGAAAGTTTTCATCACTTGCTTGCCTTTCTTTCATTCAGAGAGTGAACAAGGCCCAACTTTCTTTACGCTTCGAAGATAGTCTTTCTTTCATCTCTACCCTTTCGACGACCCAATCGAATAGTAACAAGACCAAAGGTGTCGATGGGATCCCAAAAATCTACGATTTGATACAGACAAATCGGTCTTGCCTTCGCCAGGCTAATCATCAGAGAAAACCGAGTTCAGATATTCTATCTATCTATCTATACCTCTATAAGCCATATCTATTTTGACGATATTGACCGAAACTTCCTGCTTTACTACTGCCAAATTTGCGGTTTCGCCCGAATTCCGAGCGAACTACTAGTCCAGCAAAAAAAGAAAATTCAGAAACGAAGCCGGCGTATCTCCTTATCCCTATCAAGAAATCTAATCAACTTTAAATAAAATTTTGACTTAAAAAAAATGCGGGTACAACCGGATTCCGGACTAATTATATGTTCGGGTAAAAAATGATCATTATATACAGACTCAGCGTCTCTTCTTACCCCTAAATATCATCTAATCAACTTCAGATAAAACTTTTACTTTTAACATATTTTCCGGTTTTGGCCGGATTACAGGCGAACTAGTTGTCCGGCGAGAAATGGTTTTCACCATCGGGTTCAGCATGTCTTCTTACCTATAAATCAAACATTTAATCAACTTCAAATGAAACTGTTACTTTTTACCAACTTTCCGGTTTTGGCCGGGTTCCGGACGAACTGCTTGTCCGGCGACAAAATGATTTTCACTATCATGCTCAGCATGTCTTCTTACCCCTAAATCAAACATTTAATCAACTTCAAATGAAACTTTTACTTTTAACTAACTTTCCGGTTTCTGCCGGATTCCGGACGAACTACTCGTCCAGCGAGAAAATGGTTTTCACCATCGTGCTCAGCATGTCTTCTTACCCCTAAATCAAACATTTAATCAACTTCAAATAAAACTTTTACTTTTAACAAACTTTCCGGTTTTTGCCGGATTCCGGACGAACTACTTGTCCGGCGAGAAAATGATTGTCACCATCGTGCTCACCATGTCTTCTTACCCCATAATCGACTATCACATTAGCTGTTCAAAAATATTTTGTTTGTCCCTTAAACTGAACCCCCTCCCCCACCCCCAAATATAGGGCTACAGAGCCCATCTACGAACTCAACCTTACCCTTGACCCAAACAATCCTCATACCAAGTTTCATCAAAATATCTCATTCCCTTCGAGAGTTATCGTGCTTAAAGACGGACGGACGGACAACTTTTGCGATGTCATAGGTATCCCTCCACTTACGTTTTGAGGTCCCAAAAACAGCAGCCGTGTCCAGAATGAAATCACAGCACCAGCTTTAATTCCAACCAATTTTCAGAGAAGAAGTTTACAAAATAGGATATTCAAGGAAGAATCTTCAACTGTTTTTCCTCAAGTTCATTTTCCAGCTTGAGCCTGAAGAGGACCCTTGCCAAGAAGGGCCGAAATATAGCTCTAATAAAATGTAGCTGACTTATCCGTTTTGCACCGTCAAATAACATGGAAGGTTTAAAGGGGTTGTTCTCTCACAAAAGGGTAGTCTAGCCTCACCTGCCTTGCTTTATCCATGCTCTCATAAAACAGTTTGACAAACTTTTCAGCAACTTCAGCAGCTTGCTTGATGCCATCCTGAAAATCACACAGTAAGTATAGCATTTTGTTTCTACATATGTAACCCCACATGGTCAAATAAAGCACATGATCAAAGGGGGGGGGGGGGGAGGGCGAACTTGGTAAATTACTGTATCGGTACCTGAGTTTTGTCGAATCTATTTCGTTTCTAAAAACACCTTCAAGAAGCTTTGGGCATTTCTGAAGCCAACTGTACCGTGTTCTTCAAAACTATGCTAACTGAAAATTTTTTGAAAACTGAGTTAACTACACCATTGGAAAGAACATAACCGAATTGGTATTCTGTTAAATTGTGCCAAGTGTTAGATGACGATATGAGCACCATCTAACAGGTAGGTTAGTTTTAACTTTCTGAGTTCCTGCTTTCTTCGTGCAGATGGCATGCACAAAACTGGGCCCAAAATTATAAAATGTAGTTAGCACGGTCTTGAAGAACACGGTACAACTGTAAGGCAAATTCTGAGAACACTCTTATGCAGGGGCGTCTGGGGGGGGGGGGGGGGGATGCACCCCCCCCAAGAATGTCTGTGGAGAAAAAATCCGGTAAAACCTTTATTGGTGCGGCGTAGCGGCCGGCACAAGCTAGAGTTTGTCAAATTCACCTGAACTTGATGAATTTACCGGACTCCTAGAAGGTCTGCGGAAAAAGAAGTCTACCGGATTACTTTCTGCTCAGGGAACCTACCGGAATTTAGCTCAGGGAATCTACCGAAATCTTGCTCAACGAATCTACCGCAACATGATTCAGGGAATCTATCGGAACTTGTCTCAGGGAATTTACTGGAGGTTGGATCACGGGATCTATCGGACTTAGCCCCACGGAATTTATCAGAATTTGGCTCAGGGACTGCCTGAATTTTGCTGCTTATCAGATAAGCATAGACTCACAACTTACCGGGATGATCCCGACACACAACTTACAAGAGTGATTCGTGCCGACAGACAACACATCTTACCGGAACGTTCACCGGGTGGTTCCAGTAGTCTCATAAATTTCTGTTGCTTTCAAGAATCAGTTAACCCACTGAAAATGCCATCACTTCCAACTACAAATGCTATGCTACTCCAGGAATAATGCCCCGGTACCGTCTACTCCAGTTTCGACAGCTTTCTTGACTCCTTTCCGGTGATAAGTCGAGAAGAGTTCAAAAACGGGTTAACCTTGTTCCGACATGATCTCGAAAGACGCCAGGAGTCTCGAAACAAACAAAAGTTTGAAGATAAATTCGAATTCTTTCGTGAATTAAAAGATGTATTACAACTAGTATGGAAAGCGTTCAAGCTGGCTAAGACAATCCCAGCTCGGCAAAAGAGAAAGAGTTTTTAGCAGGACGAAGTTGGTCAAGACCGCCTTCCGTTCAAACAATGGGACCCGCGTCTTGAAAGTCTGTTATTGGTCGCATGTGAAACCGATCTAGCTGACGACTGTGAAATTGGATGTGTTGTCGATGCTATTCCCGTAGGTATAGACATAAGGAAGGAAGGAAGGAATTTATTTCTTCAACATTTCTACAACATATTGAACATATTCTTAAACCAATAGCCCGTCTCAATATGTGACAACAGGCAGGGGCGCCACTAGCCTTTTACCTTTGGGGGGGGGGGGGGGGGGGGGGGCGACGTCCGATTTGTGCCGATGGACTCAAAAATGTGCCGACAAAAAACGCCTGAATGGAATGGAAAAGCTTAAAACGTGACGAATAAATGTGTAGGGTGGGTTGACGGTCGAAAACTTTTCCGTTTTAAGTGACGATCTTAAAGTTTAAACGAACAGGGCTGAGATCCAACAGTCACATCACTTATTCACTTAAGTATTCCTTAAAACTGGATAAAAATGCGTTACTTCGTTTCTTCGGTATCCAGGAATATTCGATTTCGTGGAATGAACATGTTCTTTCGGATTATAATAATAATAATGTACTTTATTTCCTTAATAGCTTGTATTATACACGCTAGCACTTGATCGTCATTCACACAAATAACATATGACAATTACATAAGTAAACATTTCATACACGTACAACTTGAAAATATAATTTGAATTAACTAGAATTAAAATATTGGGTAAAATAGGGTACAAAAGATTTCAGGTAACGATCTGTCGAGTTTATGGGTGGTCTTTCTAGTCTCTGGGAATCAGCGTCCCTCTGTCTCTGTCGCGTATTAGGCCTGCTATTTGCTGTAGTATCAAAATCAGGTAGAATTTGTGGTGTCTCTATGTGCTTGTCCCTCTACGCTTGAAATATTTACCAACTAGAAATGCAAGCCATTTCCGAAAAAAGAAAAAAAAATATTATATTCATTGCAAGATCCTAAAATCATTTTCCTACTTTTCTACAGGCGTTACTTCAACGATGTGGCATCTTTGGCCCTGGAAATACGGGCCTTTGTTTAAATTAGAATTCTCCGCGTCTGGATGAAGTTTGGTTTGTCCTGCAAGCAGCGCAACTCTGGACGTTATTACTAGAGCCCCGGGTGGAAAAATTAAAAATCTCTGAGATTAGTCAATATATTTCAGTATATTCAAATATCAGCAATAAAAATAAGCTGCCTTTTCAGTTAAACTTTCATGGGCATATTTTTTTTATGTTGTTTATAACACATAATCAAAGTCAGAACACAACGATATTCCAAAGTTTCTTCAGAGATGGTCACTACGGAGGATTTCCGGTAAAACCTTGAAAAATTCTGTTAAAATTCTGAAGCCCCCCCCCCCCCCCCCCCCCCCCCGTTAGTAAGGTGTCGGGACGCCCTTGCTTTTAGGTTCTAGCCGGGACCATATATAATTGAAGGCTGTCAGCTCCTGGCCCAACAAATCTATGATTTTTTGTCAGCAGGACTGTACAAAAGTCTTAGCAGACATGTAGGCATGCAAGACACAGGTTATTTGCAAGATAAGTAAGAATTTTGCCTCTTAAAACTGAAAAACAGTTGTTTTTCTCTAAAACATGTGTAAAAATGACCAGCTAGTCGGTATATATCCAAAGGTTAGGCTATCACAATCCACCTGAAGATTTTTGGCTGGTAATGCCTCGACCTTACACATCCCATCTTTAAAAAATCCAGTAATTTTTTTAAATTTCTTGATTTTACGCTAGAATAGGGTACCTATCGTCAGGGGCGTCGCAAGTGGATTTTCGGTAGGGGGGTGCAGAGCCAAAGTTTTACCGAATCTTTCAAAAATATGAAAGATTTTGAAAGATGACATCAAACGATTACGTAGGAAGAGTAACAATAAAGGGCAGCATGAAAGACGATAAGCCAACTATTAGGCGGCATTTTGGCGAAGCCGACATGGAGAATATATTGCCGGGCATGATTGCAGGAACAGTTTCTATCTATTATAGCTAATAGAAAGTCAAATCGTGCGCCGCAGGCGAAAATTTTCGAAATCCATTTTTTGTATGCAGGCTAATATTTAACTGCTTCTCTTACAAATTCTATCATTTACCGTTGATTAAATACCGAGACTCTAAAAAGTTCAGGAAACCGGATGGAGTGACGTTCCGGCAGCAGCAGCAACTGTAGTCTAGTCAAGATGAAGTAAGCGCAGCATGCGAAATTTTTGTTTGCTTTTCCCTGCCAAATTTAATTTCAATCCAAATTCTAGCTTCGATATCTCAATAATTAAACTGGCTTAACCCCCCCCCCCCCCCCCCCCCTTGAGACGCCCCTGGCTATCGTAGTTCCTGAAAGATTTTCAGTTTTACCAAGTAGATTTCTTTTTGAATAATTGCTGTGAAGTTCTCCAAGCAGATGGAAGAAAATTGTCATCAACTAATTATGCACTGCAAAACAGGGCTACTTGCCGATACGTGCCACCTTTCTGCTTTGGAGCTAATGGTCCTTAAATTACTTTTTCAGAACTCGAGTAACATTTTTCAGTTTCCGAGGGCGAAGAGATCAGAAAACCGTCCAGGATACCACTGTTCGGAAACCATGTTCCAGTTCGCAAATTTTTCAACTCAGTTGCGGAATTCAGAACTAACATGGAAACTGGATTGTCAGTTTAGTTTCCAAACCGCATACCTTGTAGTCATGGCCGTAGCAGCTGCGTAACAGTAACGGAAGATTATTCAGTGATCTGGAAAGCTCCGCTAGCTCATCCGCCGGCTGCTCTTGCGACTTTGGCCAAAATTTGCACCTCAGATTTTACTCTAGACGAGATAAACCAAGCAATCGGTGCTTTGAAAACAAAATCAGCTGCTGTTACAGATGCAATCCCACCCAGAATGGCTCGAACATACCCCAGGCAACTAGCAAAAACAGCAGCCGTGTCAAAAATTAAATCTCAGCACTTGTTTTTCCGTGCAGTGATTATTAAAAGTACTCCATAACAGAAACGTGTAACGAGGTTATTAATGAAACAATATTTAAGTTTTCAGTCCCTTATTAATAACAAACGCGAAGTTAATCAAAATACTGAAAAAAACCTTCCCTGTCATCGCCCAATCGTGCAGCAAAACCAGCGGCCATGTGAAAATTTAAATCCCAGGACTAGTTTTTTCCTTACAGTGGTATTTGAAAGCAATTTGCCCTAATAAGATACTTATTGTCGGTAGAAACTTCAGTTATTTATTACAGGTTTGTTTCCTTCCCCGACGTTGACCCAGGAGATTGACAGCCTGACGAGGACCCTTGCCAAGAAGGGCCGAAATATCGCTGAAGAAGAATCGTAGCTGACGTATATCCGTTGTAAACATTGTTTGAATATACACTCTGGGGGAGTTGGAGGGGGGTCCAGAATTCCGACGGCCGCAATTTAATGTAGGCTACTTCCAGATGTGCTAGGGCGACAGAACTTGGCTTGAATATTAGAGACTTGACAAGATTGGCTTAGAAATTGTCACTTCCCAGGTCCGACCATCCCCTTAAAGAACTCATCTTAACCGCAATGTACACAAAATACTTTTCAGCAAAACCTACATTTTCAGGATCCCCATGAGCACATGATCATTTTTGCCAAAATGGTTGGACCCTTAAAGTACGCATCTTAACCGACAAGTAAAAAAAATTAGTTTTGACCAAACCATCTATATTCACAATCCTAAAGGGCCCATGATCATTTGTGTGTCAAGGGTTTTGATTAAAGAAGAATTTCTAGCGCCCTTAAAGTGCGCATAATAACAGCCAAGTGTTGCAACATGCCCTTTCAACATCCTAACCACAGGCAGTTACGGTTCGGACCTAGAAATGGGTCAATTAGCTCATCAGCTCTTACGATCCATCAAGTCTCATTAGAGCCAAGCATTTTCCGGAAATGTCTTCCCCACTGTAAAACCTCCCGCAAATGAGCGCAATATTTTTGCCAAACGGTTCTGCTTAGAAATGAGTTTCTGCACTCTTAAAGTGCGCATCTTAACCGATGAGTATGCTATTGCTCATGACATCGTCTTCAATACCCGAAAGACGGTATGTATGGCATTTATTCCTCCTGGCTCGCGTCTGAACTTTCCACCAGTTTGCCTGTCGGGACAGTTGCTGACGTTTGTTGATTCGTTCAAGTATCTCGGTTTCACTTTTACTCCAAAACTGAGTGATGAATTGCATGTTGCAGCCCCGTCCAGGTCTTTGTGTGCCCGTGCCAATGTGCTAATTCGTAGATTTGGTAGGTGTGATGCTCCTGTAAAATCTTTTCTTTTCAGAGCATATTGTACACAATTGTATTGCGTTTCCCTCGTGAACAGGCTTACCCTGAAGCGTGAGAGTGCTTTCCGGGTCCTATACAACTATTCTCTAAGGTGGTTGCATGGGTTCTCTTGGAATTGTAGTGCTTCAGGTATGTTTGTCGGTGAAGGTCTTCCATCTTTTGGTGAAGTGAGGCGGGCATCTGCCCTATCACTTCAGACACGAATTGTGCGCGCTGAGAATCCTCTCCTTCTAGTGATGGCGAGTTTCCATATGCGGCTGAGTTTGCCAATTTGGCTGTCGTGGTGTACCCTACTTTATTGTGGGTTCTCTCCAGGTTGACGTTCTGAAATTGTTTTATTTTGATTTGTAGTTGATATTTATACAGTGTTTGTTAATTATTTTGTCACATGTTTGACCCTAGTTGGTCGTATCCTAGTTTAAATAAAAAAATAAACAAATATAACCAAAAGTAAAAAAAAGTACTTTTGACCAAACCATATATATTTATGATCCTAAAGGGCCAATGATCATTTTTTGTGTCAAGGGTTTTGATTACAAAAGAATTTCTAGCGCCCTTATAAGTGTATTGTTTGGTAAAAAATTACCAAACAATCCAAGAGTTATAATATTCAGTATATACCCAACAATTGCGAAATCATAACAGAAAACATCACAAGTGTAGCGACGTGTTATTTCTTATTGAAATTTGGAAAGATGAAATTCGTTCTTTTCTTTGGACGTCACCGCTTACCGTTGCCCACCCAGGTCGACATCTGGTCGTTTGCCCGAAAGGAGTGAACCGTGGGCGCGGCCCCACGTTAAGATAAGTCAGCTACTTTCCCTCTGTTAACAAATTTGCATTCCCCTGGATATCCCTATGATGAACGACCCACCAACCACAAGCACAGGCTTGAACCAATCTCCTCAAAAGCACTCAGCTGAGGAACAAAATCCAGCTCCAACAGTGGATGTGTCACTAACAGATAATGACACAATGCACACTGTTCTGGATGAAACGACTTTCCCTACAGCAGATGAACAGCTTAAGGCGCAGCTCGAGCAAGAAGCCAAAACCCCTAAAAGCGATGGATACACTCTTGTAGGCAGATCAAATAAAAGAAGAAAACCTCTAGACTCATCAGGATCACCACCATCGCCGGTAACTGGAAGAGCTGGACAAGCACCAAGCAATGGTGCACAACCGGGCCAAGATGAACCAACCTACCAGATTATAAGAGCAACACCACTCCAAACAGATGAGGAAGATTGAGGATGATTCTTTTCAAAGCAGTCAAGTCAAACTTCCACTTAAACATCACGCGTGATGGTAACCTAGACATTTTCTTACAGAATACCCAGGCTGTCAACCTAACCCTGTCACTGAAGAAAATCGACACAATAGCCGTCACAACTCAGCTACACCAACCAATGAAGCAGAACCCCACCAAATTTGTGGTGTACAACATACCCAGCGACCTGACCAATGTAGAACTCCAGGAAGCCCTGACCGACAGCAAAGGAGACCTAATCCAGGTCAACAAAGTAAGCCGCCTATCCCTGAAAGATGGAGAACCAAGTAAGTCCGTTCTATTTGAATTAGAAGGCGACCATCAGCCACTGACCGTGTTCCTTTTTGGGCAGCCAAAGGCGTTTAAACCTTACAGAGAGAAACCAAAGCTGTGCTCAAACTGCCTCAGACTAGGGCACACCTCAAAGTGGTGTAAAGACCACAAAAGGTGCCCAACATGCAACCAGACTGAGCATCCTGATGGCCGATGCCCAAATCCCCCAAAATGCCGCAACTGCAACGGGAATCATCGATCTGACGACAAAAGAAACTGCCCCAAGTATCGCGAAAAAGTCGAAGTATTAACTGTAGCTCAAAAGATGAACCTCCCTGTATCAATAGCAGCAATACAGCTAGCACAGCAAAAACTGAAGGCTCAACCACCCTCCCCACAAAATACCCCTAACCAAGTATGGGCGCCACCGACATGCAGTACACCAAAGTCCACACCAGCTTCATACACCAACAACTTCCCACCACTCCCAAAACCAACATCAGGTAACCATGTTCAGCCGAGAACAACAACAACAGCAAAGAGACCAACAAGGCTAGCGATCCAAGGAATCCAGAAGATTACCCCTCGACCAACCCCCACTAGCCATACCCCAACAACCAAGAACCCAACAACAACATCATCAACAATCACACAACACCACAACCAACCACCAGCAACAACAACACCGCTGATGCTTAACCTCACCAAATACACCCTCCTCTGCAGTAGACTGAATCTTGCCAACCTCCCAGGACCAACAAAAGTACAGATCCTAAGAGCAGCATCAATCCATTACTTCGGCCAAGCCTTGATAGATGAAGTGGAACACGACCTCTCCGCAGTGCTTAACCAGATCAACGTACATCTACCCAATGAAGCATAAATACGACCAGCTAAGAATACTCCAATGGAATGTCAACTCCCTAAACAACCAGAAGCTTCAAGAACTGAGGGATTACATCGAAACCAAGGATATCAGCATAGTGTGTCTCCAAGAAACAAACTTTAATGAAAATACTGATGTGCACGTACCAGGATTAGATCTATTCCGAAAAGACAGAACATCTGGGCGTAAAGGGGGTGGTGTCGCCATCTTTGTCCGAAAAACTTTAAAAAGCTGTGGAACAAGCATACAAGAATGAAGTAGACGCAGTGGGCGTAAAAATATGGAGTAAAATACTGAAAGAAATCAATATTGTATCATTCTACAACCCGAAAGGCAATAATGATGCAGAAGACTTCTTCCAGGATGTTGGCTATAAAATGGAAAAGGAAAAAATACTCATTTTAGGAGACATGAACGCCCATAGCCAACAGTGGGGCAACAGGTCAAACAAAACTAACAGAGCTGGGAAATATCTGGAGAATCTTACCTCAACCAACCCACACATCACAGTGGCTACCCCAGAAAACCTGGACACGCACTATGACATTAAAACCGGTAAATTCTCCACGATAGACCTCCAAATTGTATCAAGCTCGATCATAAATTCAATAAATATAAGAAGAATAGATGACCTCCGAACAGACCACTTCGGGATAATAACAGAAATTGGAGCCAGCTTTGATAGCGAAGCCCACGTTCCCAAGTTCCTGAACGAAAAAGCTGATTGGGAGAAGTTCAAATATGTATTAAATAGCCATGATTATACGGAAATTCTTGGAAGTACGAACCCAGAAACCTCGTCAGAAATAATCAACCGGCTGTTATTGGACGCTGCCACAAAAGCCATACCAAAATCTAAAGAATCACACAAGACTTACAAAAACAAAAGCCAAAAGCCATGGTGGGACCACCAATGCCAAACGGCAAGTGCTAACAAGAAGCTCGCTGAAAAAAGGTTCAGGAAAAGCCCATCAGTAGAAACAGCAATAGAGGCTAAGCGAGCAGCAGCAAAGCTGAAAGGAGCTATCTACAAATGCAAGACCAGCAAGATAACCCAGTATTTGCAAAATGTGAGCAGAGAAACCCCTGAAGGAAAAATACATTGTTTCCTGAATAGAATGACAGGCAAACAAACAAACACCGACCCTCTACGATACTCCCTGTTGAACAATGGAAAAACAGTAGAAACAGACGATGAAAAAGCAGAATTGTATGCGGAAATATATGCAGAAAAATTCAGTGACCCCCCCTCAAATGAAACAGAACCCCAGGAAGATTGCAGCATAGAAGACCCGTGCCCACAGACTGGGCACGCAGACCTCACAAAACCCATCTCCATGGAAGAATTAAACAGAGCAATAAGCGAAAGCAAGGATTGCTGCCCAGGAAAAGATGAAATTCATCAAAAGTGGCTCGCCCACTGCACCCACGGTTACAAAAGAGCACTCTTACATACATATAATACATGTTGGACGGTGCCAGTGTTTCCAAAAGTATGGAAAATCGCAGTTATCACACCCATACTCAAACCAGGAAAACCCAAGGATGACCCAAAGTCGTATAGACCAATTATGGTCCTACCTACACTAGGGAAAATCCTCGAGAGAATCATATACAACAGGATTTATTGGTTCTCAGAGAGAAACAAGCTAATTCCTCAAACTCAAACCGGGTTCAGAAAGCACCATTCAGCTATTGACATCGTCATCCGCCTAACAGAAGAAATCCGACTCTCGTTCAACAAAGGAACCATCCTCATCGCTGCTTTCTTGGACTTCGAGGGAGCATACGATAATGTCAAAAAGAAAATCTATAGAAGGCTTCTCCAACTTGGATTCCCAAAGAAAGTAGCCGAATTCATCACTGACTTCATGTCTGACAGATCCTTTGTAGTCCGAGTTAATGGCAAACTCTCATCAACAAAAAACATACAAAAAGGACTGCCGCAAGGAGCAGTAATGAGCTGTCTACTATTCACCCTGTTCCTGTCAGGACTACAAGTTTCGCTACCAAAAGGTGAATTTGCAGACGATTTAACAGTGTGGAGCATAGGAGCTACCTTCATCGAGGCCCACTCAAAGCTTCAAACCGCCCTGGATGAAGTCTCTACCTTCTCAAATACGTCAGGACTACCAATCTCTCCAGCTAAATCAAGTATACTACAATTCCACCGCAAGAGGACATCTGTGCAAGCCAACCTCACCATCAACGGAACAGCAATACCAGAGACAAAAACTGTAAAATACTTGGGAATACTCCTTGACCAGAAACTCACATTCCAACCCCATATCCAAGACGTTATCACCAGATGCCACCGAAAAATGAAAATCATGCTACGCCTAGCAGGAACCCCATGGGGGTGCTCAGACAAAACCCTCGTCGAATTCTACAAGATGTACATCCAATCTCAAATGGACTACGGGCTGACAGTCTACGGCACTTGCGCAAAACAACATTTTCGTCACCTTGAAACTGTGCAAAACACTGCACTGAGAATCGCAACAGGAATGAGACGAACCACAAAAGCCCAATTCTACGCGGAGAAGCAGGGTTAACCACTATCGAGCTCCGAAGACAGATACTCATGGCACGACAGCTGACAAAACTTGAAACCACGCCCCACCACATCCTACATAGACCTACACGAGCAAGCCACCAGCCGCGAACATCTATGCTGGCCGAATTTCGGACCCATCAAAACACACTCCCAACCGTAGAATCATCGCTGACCCCAAAAATAGAAAACAGAGCACCATGGACGCGACAACTCCCAATCGTCAGAACCACCTTCCTACCGACTAAAAAGGGTGACCTCCTCCCTCACTTGGTAACAACCAACTTCCACCACATATCATCCACCATCTACCAAAACCATATCCCAATATATGTAGACGGATCAAAATCTGAACTTGGTACCACTGGAGCAGCCGCATACCTCCCAACTCAGAAACTTTTTGCAACAGAAAAGCTACCGAAAGAGTCAAGCATCCTAAGTGCTGAAATAGCAGCAATTAACATCGCACTTGAGCTAATCATGAGGATGAAACTGTCAAAGACAGATCTTGTCATATATTCAGACTCAAAATCTGCCCTGTCGAACGGCCCACCTTCCCATCTGAAGACATAGATCTGTACCACACAGCAAGCCTCCTCAAGTATGTCCATGAACAAGGAAACAAACCCACTTTCCAGTATATTCCAAGTCACATGGGGATTCCTGGAAACGAACTTGTCGATACAGCAGCCAAAAAGGCGCTGTCGAACCCGGTGGAAAGCGGAAGACCACTCCCTATCAGAGACGTAATGAGAAGTAGAAGAAACAGAATTCGGGGACCCCATCAAGAACCACACCTGTCACCTTTCCGATCCCGACATCTGACAGCATTCTACCACCGTATACGAGCAAACACCAACAACCTGAACCACCAAGCGCACCACTCCAAAATCCCCAATGCAGATGGAACTGTACCAACATCGCCACTCTGTCGCATCTGCTCGAGAAAGGACGAGACTATTGACCACCTGCTCTTCGAATGTACCAGCTTACCCACAAGAAGCGAGAGACAACAGATCGAAAGAATATTCGCATCACTCCGACTTCAGAAAACCACCTTCTCCCTCATCAAACAACCACCGCCACCAAAAGACGCAGAAAAGCATGCCATACTAGCAATCCATTCATTCCTCCGATGCATGGAACTTGACCACCTAGTATGACCAAAATTAAAACCCAATGAAGACTACTACTGTTACTCTACCAATCACCACAACAGAAGAAGACAACCCTGAGAAGACCATTGCAGTCCTGAGCAGTCATACTGCAAGGCCGCAAAAAGGAAGAGGCCTAAATGGAGCGTCACGCCGTCCAAAGAGGCCTAACATACAGAAGAAGAAGAAGAAATGATGTCACAGATATGTAATTTTTTATGCTAGTAAGACCATCCGCCTTACATGATTTGAAGCTGGAGGGAGGAGGTGGGGGGGGGGGTGGCCACAACATGCCCTTTCAACATCCTAACCACAGGCAGTTACGGTTCGGACCTAGAAATGGGTCAATTAGCTCATCAGCTCTTACGACCCATCAAGTCTCATTAGAGCCAAGCATTTTCCGGAAATGTCTTCCCACTATAAAACCTCCCGCATATGAGTTTTTCATCAATTCCACACGCAATCTGGCGATCTACGTGTGATACTTTTGGCACTTCTGTGAAACTGGATACTGGATATTCCAGTGTTTCCCTTACTTGATTAAAGCTATTGTTCTAAGGGCAAGTATCAGGCTGGAGAATTAACACACGTATTTTCGTGCCGTTGAAAAACGGTAAGCAATGTCTTGAAAAAGGTTGATCAGAATCGATTAGAGTGCCGAGATAGGGGCACGAAAACCCTAAACAAACAAAAATAGGTCTATCATAGACATTTTTTGGGTGGTTCCCAAAGTCAGCACGATCTTTTTGCCCACTCTCACAATGCCCACGACTCAAAATGCCATAATTCAGGGTGAAATCAAAATCGTCAACAGTCCAAAATTCCGACAGTTTAAAATGCTCTCAGGGAAGGCTAAAATCGTCCTGGTTCAAAGTGCCGACGACTAACTGTCGGTAGGGGAGGTCAAAATGATCTGGGACACTGGACAGCAAGATTAAAAGGGACAGGATTACTACGGAAAATTGTGAAAGGATTATTTTATAGTTCATCAAATTAGAACGATTTGTGCGAAAGTACGAAGAAATGGCGATCTAAACCTTGCACCCTGAAGGTAGGAATTGTTAAGAATGGCAGTTTTGAGATCGCTGTTTATTTTCAGAATTCGAAATTACATTGTAACTGAACAATTTCAATGCACGATTATCGCCATCCTAATACTCGGTCCGTTCCTTTCGTTTCACATTCATCAGTAGCTCCGTTACTGCGGCCTGAACACCTCAAACTGTACAATTGTGGGCATTCTGAACTTTTGGACATTGTGATTATGGCATGCATTTTGGGTCAAAATTGTTAAAAATATTGCCGAGAATACTCGAAATGTCGCCGAGAATCCATGAAATGTAGCCGAGAATGCTGTTTTTGTCGCCGAGATTTTTTGTGTGTATCCGAGACTGCAATGTTTGTTGCCGAGAATGACAACTTTGTAGCCGAGATTTTCACTGAAAAACGTGTCGCCGAGAAATACGGATATGCGTTCGAAACCAAAAATCTAGTTCCCGAGATGGAACAAAGTGTCGCCGAGATTGCTAGAAATGTCGCCGAGATTTCGCGTAATGTCGCCGAGAATGCATGAAATATCGCCGAGATTTCTTTGAAAATAACATACAAGTGAAAAAAGTGTCGCCGAGACTTGGAAAAAAAAATACAGCTTAGAACGAAAAATCTGATTTTTGAGATCGGAACAAATGTAGCCGACTTGGTGGTTGGTGAGGTCCTCCTTATTGTTCTATTTGTAAGTCCGGAACAAGTGTGATTCTTCGTTGCAGTACATACTCACTACCATTGTAAGTGCTATATTTGCTATTGCACTCTTGTTGGTATTAGTCTACTCAATAAACAATGTGAATGTGAACAACAGTTGCTCAAAAGTAAGATCCACAGGAAGTTTCAAAGGAAAGGATATGGCTCAGAGGAAGGGGCGTTGCGAAATGGGGGGGGGGGGGGGTGCAACATTCGGTAACTTATTCGGTATAATTGCCAGGATTCGGTAGTTACCACGAAGATAAAGAGGTCGAGTGAAGAACTGGTCGCAGACAAAAGGACTGATCTATGATTTCATCGATATTCCTTACTTTTATTTGTAGCCTAAAAACAAGCTCTTATCAGAAATGTCTTGAAAATTCTGCCTGCGGCGCTTTTCATAATATTAACTATTTTCCTGAAAGGTGCGTCATTTAGCTAGGTTTTAAACCAGTTTTAGGGATCGCGATTTTTCGAAACCCTAAAAGCTAGAACCTGCATGGAAATATCTGAACTTGGCAGGAAAAAACGAACTTAAAAAATCTCGCCTGCGGCGCTCACTTTATGTGATCATGGCTAGTAATGACTAGTCATAGAGTAGCTGCTGCTGCCGGGATGTCGCTCTATCTGGTTTCTGGAAATTCTTAGGATCCTGGTGTTTTGGCTCTGCACCCAACTACAAAAATTCACTTGCGACGCCCCTGCTCACAGGTGCTAAGAAAGCTAGAGTAAGTATAGTCGTTGAAAGAAACATATAACTGAAACGCATTTATTTTACGGATATATCATCAAAAAATGTGTTACCACCTTAAAATTTTTGAAATAATGACTTTAGCACAAAAACCTGGTTCTGGGGAGCTTGACTTTGACATGGACGACTGATTTTCTCTTCCATTTAAGTCATCCACCAACAGCCTTGTATACTGGTTAGGGCTAAGGTTCAAGCATAGCAAGTATGATAGTTTGGTTCTTGCAATAGCCTTGTCACATGGTTATGGTTAAGGTTCAAGTCTCCAAACATCGTTTGTATGGTAGTTTTGGTTCATCTTAAAGGAAATGTCAGGTAAGCAGCACTTCATAGCATCTCCATGACTGGAAGTGCAAGCCCATCTCAGAACCATGCTTGTTCATAGTTTCACATTCAAATCCAAGATCAGAGCTTCTGAGAACTTAACACGTCAGCAGGGCCAGGAACTGGCTCAAGCTCACTACTTCCGAACTGTAGTTTCAGTGACTTATTAGGACTGTGATTGTTCAACTCAACTTCAGAGACAAGAAGTGGTTTATCTGATAGGTGGAAATAAACAGGAAATTTCAGTCCGGTGATGCAGCTTTTCCACCTCGAAATTCCGGCTTCCTCACTACTACAGATCCCCAGAAGCTGAGGAATATATCCTTTGCATACACGCTCCATGTACTGATTGTCAATTAATATACTTTTTCCAAACTTTGGCTATCACCCCTTGACTTCATGTTTCAGGAAGTGCTCAATACTGTTCAAAACAGGAGCTTGAGTACTAGTCAGCTGCTCCTGTTGGCTTTGGGCACGAATGATCACTGCATGGGCTTTGCCTATTCCTTCTTGCGGACCTTTAATAGCCGATTTCCCACACTGACTTCCATTATCGACAACTGCATCTAACACTTCGGAATCCATCTTCGAATTTCCGATCATAATGGCCGAGGCAGTTATGTTTCTTGATCAATGACTGTGCCCTGGAAAGGAGATCAAGTTGGGCACACATAGCACTCATCAGAAGAAACAATGGTATTCTCAAGTGTTAGGTTAATTGTGAATGAATTTGTGGTAAAACAATTAAAGATTCTTCCTTAAATATCTGATTTTGTGAATTTCTTCTCTGAAAATCAGATATTTAAGGAAGAATCTTTAATTCTTTTTCCACAAACTCATTTGCCAGCTTGAGAGGCTTGAGCCTGAAAAGGACCCTTGCCAAGAAGGGCTGAAGTATCGCTCTTATGAAAATGTAGCTGACTTATCGGTTTGCACCGTACAAGATGATTCGCAGTCAGCATGGGCTGGAGGACTATCTCCAACCTTCTTTATACGCTTGATGACTATCTCTCTATGCCGATTCAGAATCTCTGGGTACCTGCGGAAGAAATGGTGCCAAAGCTGCGCTGACTCAGGATTTGAGTCGTTGAGTTTGAGACGTTACAGACACGTTTACTCCTTCTTCCTGAGAATCAGTGGCGTGTTCTGAACTCAAGTCATATAGAGTATTATCCCACAACTAAAAGTTCTCCTGCTTTGGAAAGTGAAACTGTTTGCTAATTCAGTCTCAGGCAAGGAGTTTTTAGCAAACTCTTTGCTTCAAAGACAATCTAGATCTGTCATGGAAGAAAAGCAAAAACGGCTCCATAGAGTGGTGCCAGAGACCCAAATGTCTGCAGATACTTTCATACAATTCTCAGAAAAAGAGCCATTGACAGTCAAAGACATTTCAGTCAATTCTGACTCAAACTATACTAAAACATGAGCTACTTGAACCACTGAAAGAAATTTAGAGAGGCTGCAATGGCCTTGAACTTCTGACTTTCTTTGGTATATGATGTCCTCCTTAGGGAAACGTAAATACCTCACTAATCTAGCAAATCAAGTTGACACTGAAGGAAGGCCCATGAATAATACAGCACTGCACCCATGTAGACACTCGCACTTCCTGAATCCTGTACCGCCTACTTCTTAGTGTTTTTCTAGATTATTTTGTCTGAATGATCTTATGACTCCAGGCAGAGGTCTCGTTTCATGGAAATCTAGAGGGACAAAAGTCAGTGTACAGGACTGAGACGCAGGGGCCCTTCCAAGGGTTTCGGCATGTTGAACAAGACCAAAGGTTTCGATGGGATCCCAAAAATTCAATATCTGATCCAGACAACTGCGCCTTGTCTTAGCCAATCTCCTTGAACATTTTTACAATTAAAATTCAGAAACAGATTAAGGCCAAATAGCTACTCATCTGAGAAAACCAAGTTCAGATATGGATTCAGCATGTGTGTTTACCCCTATAAGTCATATCTGTTTTGACGAAAACTTCCTGCCACTTCTGCCAATTTCCTGGTTTCGGCCGAACTCCAGAACTACTTGTCCGGCGAAAAAAGAAAGCTCAAAAACGAACTCAGGGTATCTTCTTTCCCCAATAATGAACATCTAATCAACTTCAAATACAAATTTAACTTAAAAAAAATTTCCTACTCCAGCCGGATTCCGGTTGAACTAAATTTCCGGGTAAAATATGATTGTCAAACACGGATTCAGCATCTCTTCTTACCGTTGAATCGGTTATCTAATCAACTAGAAATAAAACTTAAGCTTCTAACAATTTTCCGGTTTTGGCCAGATTCGGGGGAACTACATGTAAAGGTAGAAAATTTTTTCACATAAGTGTTCAGCATGTCTTCTTGCCCTAAATCGAACATCTAATCAACTCAAAATAAAACTTTTAATTTTAACAAACTTTCCGGTTTGGGCCAGATTCCGGGCGAAATACTTGTCCGTCGAGAAAATGGTTTTCACCATCGTCCTCAGCATGTCTTCCTACCCCTAAATCGAACATTTAATCAACTTGAAATAAAATCTTTACTTTTATCAAACTTTCCGGTTTTGGCCGGCTTCCGGGCGAACTACTTGTCCGATGACAAAATGGTTTTCACCATCGTGTTCAGCATGTCTTCTTACCCCATAATCGACTATCAAATTATCTGTTTCGAAATATTTTGTTTGCCCCTTAATTTGAACCCCCTCCCCCACCCCTAAATGTAGGGCTACAAAGCCCATCTACGAACTTGACTGGTCCGACGACCCAACGAATCCAAACACCAAGTTTCATTAAAATATCTCATTCCCTTCGAGATTTATTGTGCTTACAGATGGACAGACGGACGGATGGACAGACGGACGGATGGACAGATGGACAACTTTTGCGATGTCATAAGTATCCCTCCACTTACGTTTTGGGATCCCAAAAAGTATCTCAACTATAAGACTGGCAGATATTTTGCTATCCTGGAGGATTATACTGGTTAGAAACAATAGACAAGAAACAACAGGGCGAAACAAATGCACAAAACTGTGTGAATTGCAAGAAAAAGTAACAGCAATTCTTACAAGTTTAAGGCAAAGGTTTATAGGTCATCCATAATAATAGTAATTTGCTACGAGTGAAGCCCCCACAGTCGTTTGTTATAACTGATGACAATTAACAGCTTGAAAATTTTTGCCCGCTGCAAATTCAGGCTAAATTTTCTGAATGTTATTCTGTTTTGCCTGGGGTGCTCCAGAACCCCACAAAAGCCAGTGAGCTGATTCCCCCCCCCCCAAATGATGCCTCTGATTCTAGGATTCTGAATCTCTGATTCAAGCAACTCTGGGCCTGAGTCTAACAATCCCCTGAGCCTAATCTCTCAGCCTCATAAACTTTGCTGTAGCAGGCACACTGAAAAACAACAACATAGGTTCAGACAGTAATTGGAGAGACCATAGGTTACCTATCCTGCATTGTAAATGACACCATAGCAGCAGCATAGCAGGCACACTGAAAAACAACAGCATAGGGTCAGACAGTGGTTGAAGAGAACAAAGGTTACCTACCCTGCATTGCAAATGACATCTCGTTTTATCCATAAAATTCAATCCAAGCCTTTGGAAGACCCTGTGACCCCTCAGTGTGCACACCTTTCGTGGATTTGAATCCTGGCAATACAATACCTGAAACCTGGAGGTACTGAAATCCCTAATGATGTAAGAACAAAGGCTAGCAAAATTCAAGAGAAATCTCAAAAGAAGCCAGAAAAAAATTAATGACATTTTCTTTCTTTATCTCTTCTTAATCTTGACACTAAAAGCATAATCTTCAATGTAAAAGATTATTTTTCTTTTTATTTTCGGTCGTCTAATTATATTGTCAATAGGATGAATACAATCACAAGTCCCAGCAGACAATTCCAATATAAATTTCGCTTGTCTTTTGAAAAAAACTTTAAAGTTCATGTTTTGGTAGTGGGACTGGTGGGGTCCGGGTGCACTGGGTCCACCCTGGGGTCTACCCGAAAATCCTTCTCCCCCCTGGCGACAAAAATCCGTCCGCCCTCCCTGAATGCAAATGTATAGGAAACTAAATATATTCTGACAGCGAGTTAATGTAAACTCTATACAGACACACGAGTTAATGTAAATACGTGATGGTGGCCTTCCCTATCTATGAAATACTTTTCATAGAAATAAATTGGGGTGAGGGTTTGGTCGGGGTAGTTCGGTACCCGAGGTTTTTTCGTACCGCCGGGGGGGGGGGGGGGGGGGGGGGGGTCTGGGGCGACTGTCTGTATAGAGTTTACATTAACTCGCTGTCAGAATATATTTAGTTTCCTATATATTTGCATTCAGGGAGGGCGGACGTATTTTTGTTGCCAGGGGGGAGGAGGATTTTCGGGTAGACCCCTGGGCGGACCCGGACCCCACCAGTCCCACTACCCAATTTAAATATGAACTTTAAAGTTTTATCAAAAGACAAGGGAAATTTATATTGGAATCGTCTGCTGGGACTTGTGATTGTGTTCATCCTATTGATAATATAATTAGACCACCGAAAATGAAAAGAAAAATAATCTTTTACATTGAAGATTACGCTTTTAGTGTGAAGAATAAGAAGAGATAAAGAAAGAAAATTTCATTAATTTTTTTCTGACTTCTTTTGAGGTTTCTCCTGGATTTCTCTTGAATTTTGCTAGCCCTTGTTCTTACATCGTCAGGGATTTCAGTACCTCCAGGTTTCAGGACTTCAGGTATTGCCATGATTCAAAATCCACGAAAGGTGTGCACACTGAGGGGTCTCAGAGTCTTCCAAAGGCTTGAATTGAATTTCATGGATAAAACGAGATGTCATTTACAATGCAGGGTAGGTAACCTATGTTCTCTTGACCCCCTACTGTCCAAACCTATGTTGTTGTTTTTCAGTGTGCCTGCTACGAAGTTTATGAGGCTGAGAGATTACGCTCAGGGGATTGTTAGACTCAGGTTAGACTGAGGCCCAGAGTTGCTTGAATCAGAGATTCAGAATCCTAGAATCAGAGGCATCATTCGGGGGGGGGGGGGGGGATCAGCCCACTGGATTAGTGAGGTATTTATGTTTCCCAAAGGAGGACACCATATACCAAAGGAAAGTCAGAAGTTCAAGGCCATTGCAGCCTCTCTAAAGTTCTTTCAGTGGTTCAAGTAGCTCATGTTTTAGTATAGTCTGAGTCGGAATTGACTGAAATAGCTTTGACTGTCAATGGCTCTTTTTCTGAGAATTGTATGTAAGTATCTGCAGACATTGGCTCTCTGGCACCAGGCTATGGAGCCGTTTTTGCTTTTCTTCCATGACAGATCTAGATTGTCTTTGAAGCAAAGAGTTTGCTAAAAACTCCTTGCCTGAGACTGAATTAGCAAACAGTTCACTTTCCAAAGCAGGAGAACTTTTAGTTGTGGGATAATACTCTATATGACTAAGTTCAGAAGACGCAGGTGATTCTCAGGAAGAAGGAGTAAACGTGTCCGTAGCGACTCAAACTCAACAACTCAAATCCTGAGTCAGCGCAGCTTTGGCAGCATTTCTTCATTTCGTCTGCAGGTACCCGGAGATTCTGAATCAGCATGAACAGATAGTCATCAAGAGTATAAAGAAGGTTGGAGATAGTCCTCCAGCCCAAACTGACTGCGAATCATCTTGTACGGTGCAAACCGATAAGTCAGCTACAGTTTCATAAGAGCGATACTTCGGCCCTTCTTTGCAAGGGTCTTTTCCAGGCTCAAGCCTGTCAAGCTGGCAAATGAATTTGTGGAACAAGAATTAAAGATTCTTCCTTAAATATCTGATTTTCAGAGAAGAAATTCACAAAATCAGATATTTAAGGAAGAATCTTTAATTGTTTTACCACAAATTCATTCACAATTAACCTAACACTTGAGAATACCATTGTTTCTTCTGATGAGTGCTATGTGTGCCCAACTTGATCTCCTTTCCAGGGCACAGTCATTGATCAAGAAACATAACTGCCTCGGCCATTATGATCGGAAATTCGAAGATGGATTCCGAAGTGTTAGATGCAGTTGTCGATAATGGAAGTCAGTGTGGGAAATCGGCTATTAAAGGTCCGCAAGAAGGAATAGGCAAAGCCCATGCAGTGATCATTCGTGCCCAAAGCCAACAGGAGCAGCTGACTAGTACTCAAGCTCCTGTTTTGAACAGTATTGAGCACTTCCTGAAATATGAAGTCAAGGGGTGATAGCCAAAATTTGGAAAAAGTATATTAATTGACAGTCAGTACATGGAGCGTGTATGCAAAGGATATATTCCTCAGCTTCTGGGGATCTGTGGTAGTGAGGAAGCCGGAATTTCGAGGTGGAAAAGCTGCATCACCGGACTGAAATTTCCTGTTATCCACCTGTCAGATAAACCACTTCTTGTCTCTGAAGTTCAGCTGAACAATCACAGTCCTAATAAGTCATTGAAACTACAGTTCGGAAGTAGTGAGCTTGAGCCAATTCCTGGCCCTGCTGACGTGTTAAGTTCTCAGAAGCTCTGATCTTGGATTTGAATGTGGAAACCATGAACAAGCATGGTTCTGAGATGGGCTTGTACTTCCAGTCATGGAGATGCTATGAAGTGCTGCTTACCTGACATTTCCTTTTAAGATGAACCAAAACTACCATACAAACGATGTTTGGAGACTAGAACCTTAAGCATAACCATGTGACAAGGCTATTGCAAGAGCCAAACTATCATACTTGCTATGCTTGAACCTTAGCCCTAACCAGTATACAAGGCTATTGGTGGATGACTTAAATGGAAGAGAAAATCAGTCGTCCATGTCAAAGTCAAGCTCCCCAGAACCAGGTTTTTGTGCTAAAGTCATTATTTCAAAAATTTTAAGGTGGTAACACATTTTTTGATGACATATCCGTAAAATAAATGCGTTTCAGTTATTTCTTTCTTTCAACGACTATACTTACTCTAGCTTTCTTAGCACCTGTGAGCAGGGGCGTCGCAAGTGAATTTTTGTAGTTGAGTGAAGAGCCAAAACACCAGGATCCTAAGAATTTCCAGAAACCAGAAACCGGATAGAGCGACATCCCGACAGAAGCAGCTACTGTATGACTAGTCATTACTAGCCATGATCACATAAAGTGAGCGCCGCAGGCGAGATTTTTTAAGTTCGTTTTTTCCTGCCAAATTCAGCTATTTCCATGCAGGTTCTAGCTTCTAGGGTTTCAAAAAATCGCGATCCCTAAAACTGGTTTAAAACCTAGCTAAATGACGCACCTTTCCGGAAAATAGTTAATATTATGAAAAGCGCCGCAGGCAGAATTTTGAGACATTTCTGATAAGAGCTTGTTTTTAGGATACGAATAAAAGTAAGGAATATCGATGAAATCATAGATCAGTCCTTTTGTCTGCGACCAGTTCTTCACTCGACCTCTTCATGTTCGTGGTAACTACCGAATCCTGGCAATTATACCGAATAAGTGACCGAATGTTGCATCCCCCCCCCTTTCGCAACGCCACTGCCTCTGAGCCACATCCTTTCCTTTCAAACTTCTTTTTGGATCTTACTTTTGAGCAACTGTTGTTCACATTCACATTGTTTATTGAGTAGAATAATACCAACAAGAGTGCGATAGCAAATATAGCACTTACAATGGTAGTGAGCGTGTACTGCAACGAAGAATCACACTTGTTCCGGACTTACAAATAGAACAATAAGGAGGGCCTCACCAACCACCAAGTCGGCTACATTTGTTTCCATCTAAAAAATCAGATTTTTTGTTCCAAGCTGTATTTTTTTTCCAATTCTCGGCGACACTTTTTTCACTTGTATGTTATTTTCAAAGAAATCTCGGCGACATTTCATGCATTCTCGGCGACATTACGCGAAATCTCGGCGACATTTCTAGCAATCTCGGCGACACTTTGTTCCATCTCGGGAACTAGATTTTTGGTTTCGAACACATATCCGTATTTCTCGGCGACACGTTTTTCAGTGAAAATCTCGGTTACAAAGTTGTCATTCTCGGCAACAAACATTGCAGTCTCGGATACACACAAAAAATCTCGGCGACAAAAACAGCATTCTCGGCTACATTTCATGGATTCTCGGCGACATTTCGAGTATTCTCGGCAACATTTTTAACAATTTTGACCCAAAATGCATGCCATATTGTGATCGTCATTATGAGTTTTTTGTGCTAGACTGATTCAGCTAAAATCAGGCACAGCCTGGAACAACTGGAAGAGCAAAAATAACCAGTAAAAATCTGAGTGAAAAAGCTGACTTATAATTGTCGTCGGACAGCTGTTAAGTAGAAGCTTGTAAAGTTACGGACTAACTAGTACAACCGTTTTCCGATTTATCCGACAAGGGTCATGTATAAGGAAGCGTAAGATGGATCAATATATCCCTTGAGCTTCAGTGTTCCAGCTGTAATAGTTTCATAAATATTCTCCTCTGGGTTCCCGTCGGAACCTTTGGTATTCCTGCCGAGAAAAGGTTTCGCCGACTTTGGGTCATGACTGCCGAACAAAGGTATTGGGGAGCACCAATCAAAATTTACTCTATTGAGAATTGAATGATTGTGTGGCATTATAATTTTCTTTAACCGACCAAAGAATCGCGATATGTAGCCTACCCCTTTCGGTACATGTTGTACCTAAAAATTTGGTAGCTCATTGATATTTTACTCTTGCATCATCCTCCATTTCCTCTGTCGTATCAGCACCGAGGTCTTATATCATGCTTTTCAGCATTCTGGCTTGAGCTGTATTGATGAGTTTTCACCCTTATTTACATCGGACAGTCTCATATCCATCTTAATTACTCTCCTGTGACTCAGTCACTTTCTTCTACGTCGTTCAATCAAAAGAGCCACGCTGGATCAAGGTCAATTTTGAAAATTGGGCGAATCAACTGATATTTTGAGTCTTATGACAGGTAGGCGAACTTCCGGAAAAAAGTGGGGATTGTGACAGATTTTTTGGGTGAATCACCCGTTTCTTGGGTCTTGTGACGGGTAGCCAAACTGTCTGAAAAAGTGGGGGTTGTGATGGATTTTATGGGTCTTATGACGGGTGGGCGAATCAACGATCATGCAATTGGGTGAATCGACTCTCAAGCAACTGGACGTTACGTGAATCAACGTTAGGCAAATTGACGGGTGGGTGAATCAGCGGGTGGTCGGATCAGCAGTTTGGTGAATTAGCGGTTGGGTGAATCGACGTTGGGCGAATCGAGGGGTGGACGAATCGACGGGTGGATGAATCAACAGATTTTTGGATTGGCCGTTTTGACAGGTGGGGGAAGTGACAGCGACCCCCTAGATTGACTTACATAATGATGAAAAAGGTAGAGTTAGCAAAGTCAGCAGCCAGAAAATCTCTTTTCAATGCAGCTTCAAAACAAAGAAAAGGCACCGAATTTGAATATTTCTGGACACATAACTACATTTCATTTTAACATTTTTGCAGCAAAAATCGAGGTAGTGTACAGGATCCAACCTCAGACAAGATTTCAAATTTCCAGAGAAGCCTTTCCTTCAGAATAATCTATCTGGCTTAAAAAGGAACCAACATTTACAGACTGGCTGGTCATTTTTGCTGACTGTTTTAGCCGATAAAAACAACGAATATTGAGAAAACACTACTGTGTTGACGAAATCATCGTCTGTTATCATCTGTTATATCATCTGCAAATCATCTGTTACCAAGAAAAAATGTACAGTTTTCCGAAAAATTGTGGCACTTCGCACCGAATCTGCTATTTTTGCCAGTTTGCCGACTGTCCAAGATCATTTTGGGGGGCCTCCCCCCCTAGTCATGACACCCCTGGGTGCAATTTCCTACTTTTTTGGAGGTTACTCCTGATCTGGCCACTGTTATAGTTTCCTACCTCAGAATTTTCCTCTGATCTGACTTTCTAGGTTTGTCCCAGTATCTATATAGCCCAGTGCTTCCCCTTCTACTGTATTTCAAAGTAGAATACTTTATTTTGGACCGTTCTACTTTTTAATTTTCTAATCTACTTTACTACTTTATTTCTACTGTTTTTGGCCTTTCAATCCTTTATTTCTACTCTTTGTTGTCTTTTGGTTGGATTACCAAGCAGAAAAGAAGTTTATATCCAATAACTTTGTCTGCGATACAGTCTGGTTTTGTTTCAAATTTTCTCAATTTAACCACAAAAGAGGATGATATTTTTATTTTTGTTTGCCTGCAGCGCACATTTTAACAGAATTACAAATTATTCAAACAGAAAACAGGCTGATGTGCAGTACACAGTTGTGTTCTCTACCAAAATCTTCGTATTTTAGCAGAAAACAGGACAAAATTTTGCCTGCAGCGCACATTTCCAACAAAATCTGGTTTGGTGCCAAAATATCTGTAGATAGTCAGATTTTCGAAGTTTTTGCCTGTTGTGCACAATTTACACAGAAGCAAGGCTGTATCCGGGAGGGGGGCCCCCTGAAACATACACAAATAATTCTTTTTACAGATACAAAAATTTTTACAGAAATTTAAATACATTTTTAAATTTCTGGATACGCGCCTGCACAAAAGTCTCAGTATTTTAGCAGAAAACAGGATTTTTTCTCAGGATTTTGCCTGCGCACATATATATTATTATAATTTTAATAATATATATGTTTATACTATTAAAAAGTTCAAACTGTTTAAACTATTCTAATATATATATTAGAATAGTTTTAACACAATCTGGAAAGCCAAAAATATCTGTATTTTTTTGGAGAAAACAGGCTGATTTAAAAAAAAATTGCCTGCACCGCACACTTTCAACAAAAATATGGTTTCATATTAGAAATTCTGTATTTTAGAAGAAAAATATTTTTGTTTACTTTTTAAGTTATTTCTAAAGGGAAAGGTAGAAAATAAATGAGCTCATTAAGCATTGACTTGTGAAATAATGGGCCTGGTGATTGCAGGTGATTGCATTACTCCTGAATCAAGCCCGCCTTTTGACACAGAACTACTTTTTTTTTTTTTATCGAAATCTACTTTTATCTACTTTACTTTGAAGAGGCTGCTAATTTTTTTTAGAGAGGGTCGAGTGGAAGCACTGATATAGCCTGCTATCTGTTAGTTTTCTGCCAATCAGGCTGCTCTGATGTTCTCCTGAGCAGGTTTGCCTCAATTTTGCAGTGATATGATTTCCTAGGACTGCCAAACCTCTCAGAACGGAGGTTTGGTAGTTCTAGGACATTGAAAGACTGATCAGATTCTACTCTTGACAAAGTTTGCCGGACTTCCCCAATTCCAATCCCTTGCTTCCTGATGTTTACCTCAAAAGACATCCTTCCAAAAACTGTAAAACGATGTGGCCAACGAGATTTAAATTTTGCGGGCTTTCTTCTTCTGTTTCTTCGCTGGTACTAGTCGCGTTTTTTACAGATCGACTGGCGATTGGGACTTGTTCCCGGGTTCATCCAGTTGACCGTTTTTTGTCGCTTGATAGGGGAGCGAGAACAAGCCTTCGAAAAACGGTCTAAATCAGTCAATAAATCAGTCCATCCCCACAACTCTTCCCTCGGCAGTCTCTGAAACTGCTGCAGTACTGGCGCTTCCTGAGGTGTAAATTGTACGTTTTTGGGTCCACATGTTTCAGTTTTCAAAATTTGGCACCAAGTTTGACTGGACCTCCAAGAGAAAGGTGCATCGGATCGACTGTTGACTTTGTTCCCAGTGGATCTCCAGTCAAGCGACAAAAAACGGATCGACTGGACCTCCAGTCGACAGTCGATCGCAAAAAACGGCAACTTTCTTTCCAAGCGATTGCAAAAAACGCGACTACTGGCTTTGACTGGTCTTAATCAAAGAAGAAAGGATTCAAAAGTTGTAGAAAGGCACATTGCAAGAAAAGTGTAATATTCTGATTAAAAGACCAAGAAGCTTAATTATTCAACATGGCATCAGGTAAGTCTTGGTTGGCAGGCGAGAACGTCTAGCATCAGTTATGCTTTTTCAGTTCCAGTCAGGTTGGTAAGTAGGCTCCTTTGAAATCTTCTAGCCTATGCCAAATGTTTTTTTTTTTTTTTGCCTTTTGACAGCCAGTTGCAGTCAGTTGGGAGCTATAAATTAATGAGCTGTCCAATATCAGTCTACCAATTTTGGTGAAGCCTATGCCAAATGCTGGGTATATCTAGAGTTTGGCATACCCTATTCCTAACGCTGGATCAGGGGGCAGCAGAGACTAAAACTCCCGACATCAACCCCCCGTGGGGTGGTCCCTTTTTCAGCAAATGTCCAAATTTAAATTGGGTGGTCTTTTGCCAGAATCAAAAGGTCCAAATTTAAATTTGGTGGTCTTTTGGCCAGAATCAAAAAGTCCGGATTAAAATTGGGTGGTCTTTTGTTGGAATAAAAAGGTCCCAATTTAAATTGGGTGTTCTTTTGTGAGAATAAAAGGGTTTTAGCTTAAATTCAACAACATTTTAGCCGATATGGCCTAATCTTAGTGATATTTCAACCAAAGTGCCTTAAATAAAGTGGTATTTTAGCCAAGATGTATCAACAGCGATATGCTGATCACTTTTCCGTCGGTCAGTCGGTCGGTTATTCCGGCGTTTGCGAGTTAGGGTACTTCCAGATATGCTAGGACGAT
Source organism: Branchinecta lynchi (assembly GCA_023053575.1). NCBI lineage: Eukaryota > Metazoa > Arthropoda > Branchiopoda > Anostraca > Branchinectidae > Branchinecta > Branchinecta lynchi. The sequence continues at coordinate 4,456,973 of JAKZAP010000013.1, read as the reverse complement.
CAAACTTGGCATGCATGTTAGGGAACCCACCAAACTAAGTTGGAAATAGTCACTTGCCCGATCCGACCATCGTGGGGGAAGGGAGGGGAGCCGGAATTTAATTTGATATTTGGAAAGACGTCATGCCTCTGATGTCCCATTTCAAGTCCGGACCGAATCCGGAATGTAGGGGGGGGGGCGGACCAGAATTCAGGTGATCGCAAGTTAAGGTACTTCCAGAAGTGCAAGGACGATGAAATTTGGCTTGAATATTAGAGACTTGACATGATTGGCTTGGAAACAGTCGGTTCCCTGACCCGACCATCGTGGGGGGGGGGAGAGGAGGGAGGGAGAATCCTGATTCTTGAGGTATCTGTAACTTTTGAACGGGTGATCGGATCTTAATGAAACTTGATATTTGGAAAGACCTCATGTCTCAAATGCCCTATTTGAAGTCCGGATGTAATCTGATGAATGTTGGGGGGGGGGAGGTGGAGGGGAGAGCTGGAAATCTTGTGACACGCTTAGAGTGGAGCGATCGGGATGAAACTTGGTTGGAAGAACAAGCCCTAGATACATCAGTGACAGAACCGGACCGGGTTCGAGCACTGTGGGGGCAGTTGGAAGGGGGTCCGGAATTCTGGTGATCGCAAATTAAGGTATTTGCAGATGTGCTAGGATGACGAAATTTCTTCATTCACATCCCAGTACGAGAACTTGAATACATGCTAACAAGCTTGCAAGTACCATATGAACTTATAGCTGCTGTTTTCCTAATAATTCTGCCTTATGAATATACACCATCCCCCCACTGAAGACCGGCGTTGCATTTAAAGGTCAGTTACGAAGAACTCAGGATTCACTGTCTGTCTCATTGGACGTTGCAACCTTGGACCCGAACACGAATGAAGTTAGATGGTCAGCTTTGCTTCAAACTTTGTGAACCTTCCGTAAACATGACGTATAGCCTCGTTAGTCAAGAAACGTCGACTGACCTCGTCTGGGTAATTTGCACCTTAGAGAGGAAGTGAAGAAGGCTTTGCTCGCAACCCCGCTGCCCGGATGGAAGAAACTGCGGACAAACACCTTGCCCGCGCAGGCAAATGTAGCACCCCTGAGCACGCCAAAAACAAGCTCGAGTACATCGAAGGTTTCCACCGGCACAGAAGCAGGTGAAATCCCTCCTAGCTTCAACTCCTGATGCCCTTTACGAAAGAGCAAAATTCTTTGCAATTCTTGGTTCGTCAGCTGCTTTCGCTAGGGAGACTTGCACGGCTTGTGACCTCATACTAGGATATAAGTGAGTGAGTACGCAATTCACACCTGGGTATGGAAGACAAAATATGATTGAAAATGGGTAATTTAATTGTGTTTCAACGAATTAGGTAACACCAAATTCAATATTTAGGAGCACATTAAGTAACATCAAGCAAGAATCAAGGTAAGACCAACCAACGGGCCAGTCACAGAAGCATCGATAAACTTTATAATCCATCTAAATGAGAGCAAGTGCACTGGAGTGGCTTGACCGGAAACGTAGAAGTGTCAATCAGAATATTAAATGATATTACTATCCACCTATACCAACTCAAACATACAGTCAAGCATCTGTCTGTTTGTAGGGAGTGAAATCCGATCGGGCTTGGTTTAAAGGATGACTTTATTTTACACCAGGAATCTTATGTCACGAAGACCACAAAACGTAACAGCAACACAGTATTTAAAGGCAACTTTGGCAGAATAAAAGCACTTATGATAGATAGAACGTGAAAGTTCACATGAAATAGCTCAGACTATTAAAGCACATATGTTCCGCCGATCACTTTACGTTAGGACTACACTGGTATGCATCAATAAGATTCCTTACTTAGGCAACTAAACATTCGCGAGACATCGATGAGTGCGATCGGGTATCCAAGGTCATGGTCACTGGTGGTGAAATCTGTAGCATGGTCCATGACCAAGGTCGACCCTCCATCAAAAGATGAAGGAGATGCTTCTGTTCTTCTTCAGACATTGCCAAAACTACCTCTCTGTTCTTGGACATCCTGCTCTACGAGACTGGCTTTAAATACAGGTGTATGGTCTGTGATTTATCTGAAGTCTATAGGAGTGCACACGATCTTAGCATTGTATGTTCTGTCAACGGTCTCCCCTCTTTGTTACTTAGAAGCTTGAAAGATTGTGTTACCATATGTGTGTCGCACACCTGACCCTCTGTCATGAAAAGCACTATCATATTGTAGCCCTTTACAGTCTATATGCTCGAAAGAGACGAACACGAAATATCTCTAACGCACGAAATATCTCCAACACACTTTCTTGTGACGCAGCCTTCCATAACCAACCTCGAACTCCTTGCTTCCCAGAAGGAACGAAAAAGTGGTGATGGTATCTGGAAGCTGAGTATAATTCCTTTGCACACCTGTTTCATAGACTGATTGCACTTAGTACTCCACCTCTGCCTTTTTTACACTATAAGCAGACTTGACATTCTTAAGCATTGGAACTTGACTCCTGGTCAGGTTCTCTTATTGGCGCTGGGCCTAAAGGTCCAATGAATAACGAACAGTGCACGGGGTTCACCTACTCCTTCTTGCTGACAAGGCAGAGCTTCCATATGTAGATCCTTTAGGGGAAAATATTACATTTGGACTTCAATCTGCATTGGTTGATGATTGAATGGGCATCCCCTATTCCTTCATGCAGACATTTTAAGAGCTTCTATATATTCCACATGATTTTAAATTTTTCAACTTGGACTTTCTTTCTTAGTCACACTATCGGATAGCCTACTTCTGTATCCATCGCTGAGTTACCGATGATGCTAGTCCAGGCGGTACTGTTTCTTGATCACTGACTATGCCCTGGAAAGAACATCAAGTTAGACCCAAATAGCCAACTTCAGAAGATAATAAACTTATGCTGCTGTATGGTTTTAGAAGTATTTTTATGGTGACAACCTACTCTTCACCTATCAAGCTAATATATGGACTCTTTCTTCTTAAAAGCTTCAAGGTATAAACTACTTATATTCTGACATGACAATAACTACATGCTTGACTAGGAAGTATGTATATTAGCATCATCCTCTCCTTAAACTCAGAAGTAAGAATTGCTAAGTTCACAAACTCTTGTCTGTTTGTCTGACATTGTGAGCTGCATTGCCTGTTCTCGTGATGCTTATATTTTGCCATCTGTAAATCTCTTTCTGGTACACAAAGTGCAATTCTTTCAGGATTTTTGGAAAGTCCTAAATGTATAAGACAATGTTTTGTCACTCTCGACGAGCAGTTTGAGAGATTTGAAGAGACTCTCATTCATAACTAGATACGATAGTGCCAGATTGCCTAGGTTTGGGCTGCAGGTAGTTGGCAGACAAGTACCAGAAATATTCCCAGTGGATGTAACAATTTCACTCATTACTGACTAAAATAAAAATTCTCACGCAACTGTGGATTCGACAAACTGACAAAAGCTATGTTAATTGTTGCAGATCTTGATCTGCAAACCTATCAAACTATCTTATGGAGTCTTTCTTCTTAACAGCTTCCAAGTGCAACTACTTTTATGGTGACTGAATGGTTTCCTCCTTAGGAATACATATTCTTTCGTTTTTTTTCATGCTAAAACTACAGCGAATCCCCTCTAGCCTAGTGGACAGGGTTATGATGATAAATGGGCAGAAATCAAGCTTTAATTCCTTTGCTTTGCCAAGCTCAAATGAAGCAAGTGAACTTTAAGTGCAGGAGCCAAGCACGTCACACACAAAGCATCATTTTTTATGGCGTGGTGTCCCAACCTCTAGGCATGCCCCAACGTATGGGCATTGTGCTCATACATTGGGAGTACCATGCCCTGCAGGAATGGCCCGATACCCCATGAAAATCTGTTGAATTGAAAATCTGAAATGGAAATTAGCTATTCAAAAAGGGGGTTCCATGGCGTTGCTGCAGGACATGGTGCCCCAACATATGAGCACCATGCCCATGCATTGGGGCATGTGCTCAGACGTTGGGACACTATTCCCAAGAACTCAGTATTTCAGTAGCCTGAAATTATAGGAATTAAGACATACTGATATTAAAATTTCTCCATTGTTATTACTTAATTTTTCTTTTCGAGACATTCTAAAAACTCCTAGATCAGGGGAGGGGAAAATGGAAGTTGGACCTGTGACAGCCTGTTGCTACTGGGATGCATTCAGATTACTGCACCTTTGGATAACTATTACTGCTCTCATACTTCCTGTCATCCTGCCTGCACTATAAAAAACTGTGCATGCTTGATGCTACAGCTCTACAGGAGAGGTACCAAACCTCAAACTTTTACAACCTCAAACTTGTGCCTAAAAATAATAAGAGGAAAGACCAGTGCAGTCTTAACTGTCAAGAAAGACACCCTGAATGAACTAGGATAAATTTAGAACTGTGCGGAAGTTTGCTTGTAGTATTTTCAGGTCAAGTTCGAGGTTATAGAAATTCTAGGTCGGGTACCACCCATATAGGCTAGTCCTAGCTCAACTTAGGGAATCCTTAGCCTAGTCAAGTTCCTCACTATACACATAAATCATAAGTGATACAGTACCTTCACTCTTCTTTAATATCTGTATCTGTATGTAAATGTCATCTTTGAGTGATTCCCACACCTTTTGAGGATTTCAAATTCTGACGGGATCCTTTCCTGAAATCCCTAAAGAAACAATACTGAGACCAGCGGAATCTTCAAAAAAAATGTTGAAAAAACATGGAAATGACTTTTTCTCTCTTTATTTGTACTTGATAAGCAAAAAATTTTGCAATAAAAAATGTAAACATCCTTTTTCTATTTATTTTGGGGTGGTCTCCGTTTGCTCACGAATATTGCCAAATTTTAATTGGGTGGTTAATTTCAGAAAACCAAATGTCCAAATTAAAATTGGGTGGTCTTTTTACAAAATTGCTATGTCCAAATTTAAATTGGGTGGTGGGTACCCCCCTCCCCGAAAAGTGCCATTTCCGAGGCTACATGTCAGAAATTTGAGTCTCTGCTGCCCCCTGCGCTGGATACACTAAGGATACACTATTATGCCCAGCGGCAAACTAGGGGAGGGCATGGAGGGGGGGGGCAGCTGACGCTCGACCAAAAATCCTGAGATCCATAAAATCTCAGAATTTTATTGAGTGGTTTTGAGCCTGAAGAAGACCCTTGCCAAGAAGGGCTGAAATATAGCTCCAATAAAATTGAGCTGACGTATCCGTTTTGCACCATCAAATATGATTCGCAGTCAGCTTTAGCTGAAGGAATATTTATATAAATATCCCATTTGGTCAATTAATTTTTGGAGATCATGGAGCCTATACTGTTTCCTTTAGTTAGTCTCTATCCTCATACGCACCCTATGGAATAAGTATTCTGGCTTATAGAGAGTCCTTCAGCCCAAACTGACTGCGAATCATATTTGACGATGCAAAACAGATAATTCAGCTACTTTTTGGGATCCCAAAACGTAAGTGGAGGGATACCTGTGACATCGCAAAAGTTGTCCGTCTGTCTGTCTGCAAGCACAATAACTCTCGAACGGAACGAGATATTTTGATGAAACTTGGTGTGAGAATTGTTTGGGTCAAGAGTAAGGTTGAGTTTGTACATGGGCTTTGTAGCCTTATATTTAGGGGTGGGGGAGGGGGTTTAAATTAAGCGGTAAGCAAAATATTTTTAAACAGCTTATGGGACAGTCGATTATGGGGTAAGAAGACATGCTGAGCAAGATGGTGAAAACCATTTTTTCACCAGAGAAGTAGTTGGCCCGAAATCTCGCCAAAACTAGAAAATGTGTTAAAAGTAAAAGTTTTATTTGAAGGTAATTATATGTTTGGTGTAGGGGTAGTAAGACATGCTGAACACGATGGTGAAAATCAATTTCTTGCCGGGCAAGTAGTTCACCTGGAATCCGGACAAAACCGGAAAATTGTTAGAAGTCTTCGTAGTTGATTAGATATCGGATTTAGGGGTAAGAAGAGATGCTGAATCTGTTTATGACAGTCATTTCGTACCCAGACATATAGTTCGCCCGGAATCTGGCTGGAACCGGAAAATTTGTTTTAAGTTAAATTTTAATTTGAAGTTGATTATATGTTCGATATAGGGGAAAGAAGATACGCTCAGTTTGATTTTAGCTTCTTTTTTTTTGCCGGATTTTGGCTGAAACTGGGAAATTTGCTTAAGTAAGGCAGGAAGTTTTCGTCCAGACAGGTATGACTTATAGGGGTAAACACAAACATGGTGAATCCATATCTGAACTTGGTTTTCTCAGATGATTATCTTTTTGGCCTTAATCTGATTCTGAATTTTAATAGTAAAAATGTTCAAGGAGTCTGGAGAAGACTGGATCTGGCATAGACAAGACCCAATTGTCTGAATCAAATATTGAAATTTTGGGATCCCACTGACACCTTTGATCTTGTTATATCTGAAGTTCCGTACTGTGGTTATAGATTCTGGCTTAGATGTGCCTTAGATGCAGCACAACCTGTCTAAACTAGTTAAACCTGTTGAATGATATGTGTTTAAAATCATATGCACTGATAAATTCTTAATTCATAATTTTGGCACTGTTGTGACGGAAATAAAGTCACTGCATTATGTGTGTTACAGTACAAGAGAGTCAATGTCGATGCCTGAAAGACAAAGGTCATCTCAGTTTAAAACACTAAATGTTTTTCTTATACTGAATTCATGTTTGTTTTTAACAATTATGCAATCTGATTTCATTTTTCTCCAAGTACCTGCAGTTATATGATGATGATGTGATGGAAACAGAATTCGTGTGAACAGCCGTTATGATACCACAGTCAATTTTGGAAGAAAACCGACAATGTAGAAGAAGCTGGCTTTCTTTTGAGATACTACTTACCTTTTTTTGAAGTTTCTGTGGTGAGATAAAGACAACCAAAGCTGGGCAGCAGAATCAGCAAGTTAAATTATAATGGAAATAGTATAGGCTCGAGTAGGGAAAAAACTAGTTCTGTCACAGTAATTACAGTGCGGCTTTAATTTGAATTTATGCACTTAATTTGGTAGTAGTTATAGTTAAAGATACAGGAGGGGTATCATACCTCGAATTTACATGACCTTGAACTTGGCTTGAAGACCTTACAAGGACATTTATGTCTACTATAAAACAGGTTTCCTTCTTGACAGTTAGGACCTTGTTAGGACTGCAGTGAAATTTCCTTTCAACATTTTTTAGGCCAAGTTGAGGTTGTGTAAATTCGAGGTTGGATATCCCTCCTGTACCATGGTATCTTATAGCCTAACAGGGTAACTGAAACTGCTTGTTGTCATTTTTGCATTTAATATGGTATCTGATATTTGCTTTGCTAAAACAACAGTTTTTGTCAGATTAAAGCAATGATGATTGCCCAATGTGTGTTTTTAGAAGTCATCTCAGGAGAAATACTTACATCCGCTCACACCACAAGTGTCAAACTGCTGTGGTATCTGCATAAATGAAACTTATTTTGTACTTATTACTCTTTTTAAATATTGGCTAGGCTAGGTTGAACTTTGAACACATCATGTTCTTTGGTGTCACTTCAAGTTAGGTGAAGTCCAAAGTAATATATCTTTATCACACATTGGCCAGTATACTCATAGGTACCTAGACTGCTTGCTTCAATGGTGTTTAACTTTGAACTGTTTCATCTTCAGAAACATACTATGATCAAATGAAGCAATTTTGGATTGAAAGTTTAGCTTAGCTAATTTCTTGACTAGTTCCGACTGATCAGTTCCAATCTCCAACTTCGGTTGTCTTTATCTCACCGTAGAAAGGTTCTAGAAGGGCAAACAGCATCTGAGAAAACCAATAAGGTCAGGCTACCATAAATCCCTTTCTTTTGGATAGGCTATGCCAAATTTTCAGTATACCCACAGTTTTGAATAGCCTTTGCCTGATGCCAGTTAGCCTTTGCCAAATGCTGGGCATCCTATCCACTAAAAAAAATGTTTTGATTGATTGTGTTCAGAACTTCATTCATATCCTCAACATTGCAGGCTATTGGGTTGAGACGCCTGTACTTGGCATAAGGCAACCAGCATTTGTCTTAGGCTGTTCTAGACTGTAGAGATACCCAATGTCTGGCAATACCCAAAAATCAGGGATTTCAGGTAGACTGAATTTAATTGCTCTGTTATGTAGATAAGCTACAACTAAGCCAGGTAAAATGTGACTGCATTGCCAGACAAAAATTATGTGAAGATATTTGGGGCAATCTTCCTTCTGTTGCTGATCGTCACCTAAATTGTTTTCCTATTTTTCTTTGTGACACTGCAGTATTTGGAAAAGAACTAAATAAAGGTCAAGTTTTATCGTACAAAGAGACAGTATCAAACATATAGTTCTGTAGAGAACTTTGCTGACTAGGATGTCTACAAGATACAGAACTTGTTTGTTTTAGGACCAAGATACTGTAATAGCTGTCAGAACAAGTGAGGTATAATTTGTGGTACGGTATGTTGGCAGATAAGTAAAGATGAGTGGATGGTAAATTTAGAACTCATGCACTCCTGTATTAAGGATATTTTTTTTTCAGGAAAGAAAGGACGGAAGAAGGGTACCACCATGGACTTATTCGCTTTTGTGGGTCAAAATGTTGGTGTTGCTACCGACAAAGCTATTGTAATGGCACCAAAAGTTTCTAGTTGGGCTGATGATGTTGATGATGGTAGGTAGCCAGTCCCATTGTAATCAAGCTTGTTATAGTAGGAATATTTCCAGATGATGTACGTCCCATGTTTACAATTTTTATGAAACCAGATCTTAGATTATGGGTACACAAAAATGTACCTGTTCTCCATTTTCTTGATTAAGTTTCAAAATGAGTTGCGGAATCTAAGTCTAGTAGCTTACTCCTGTCTTGTTAGCTAGTTGCAAAAGAAGCATACAGACTTTGATCTTTTGGGGCTTGAGAAGAGGAAGAAGTGCCAGCAGAAATTGAAGTGAGAAAATTAGAGTTTCACTTGCAGACTGTGGATCCACATTCTACCTCTTTGCTACTAAAAGCTACTTTCATTCCAAACCGTATGAAGGGATCTACAGTTTTGAACTAATCGATTTCAATAGCTGTTGGTAGAAGCCATAACACACTCGTAATAAGAAGCATAGTTTGTGAATTTTCCTATAGCCTAATACAGAGTGTTCTAAAATATTATTAAAATATAACATTGATTTTCAGAGCCTGAGTATACGAAAAACGAGCGCATCATTTTACCTACAGCACCAAAAGCTGCAAGAGGGGGTGACCTTGATGAATCAATGATCCCAAAAAATGGACCGTATTGTGCTCGCGTTGCTAACCTTCCATATGAAGTAGAAGAAAGTGACCTTGAAACATTCTTCAAAGGCCTAAAGGTAATTTTTGTTTACCTTTTTTATTGAGGGTAGTATTGCTAATGGCTTATGCTAGTACTGAAACTAGTGGTCCTGGGTATTGTATCTGTTTCCTACTGGGGTTCAGAATGATTTTCGTTCCACCTCTCCAAATTTTGTAGCAATCTTCAGTAAGGGTTGTTCCCTTACTGTCCCCGCGACGGTTTACGCAAACACTCCCGGAGCGTTTTGGTGTCCAAGCATCATCCAGAGTTCTCCCCATTGTGAGGGAAAACTCAAAAGCAGAGCCTCGGATACGCGCAGGTGCAAAAGGGCTGAACTACCCAGACCTTAGCCTTCAAGATCCCCAAGGTTGATGGCCATCCCCCGGCCTCTCCCCTCTGCAAATTCTGTAAAACCTGTGGACCATGTACTCTTCCAATGTGCTCAACGTCAAATATTTGTGAACACCCATGTCACCCATAGACCCCGAGTTGTTTCTATGTTTAAGAAATTCCATCTTAATCTTTCAACTGAATCCATATGGAATACATCATTCCCCCCTACAGCTGAAGCCCTATCTTCAAGGCAGTCATCACCTTTTTGAGGACAATAGACCTACTTGAGTCAGTCTGAGTAAGCCAGGCGACATCGCCCCACTGTAAAGAAGCAAAGTCGACACTGCTGTTCCGATGCCGTACCGAAAAGAAGGACAGCCAAAGTACCAGATACAAAATGTGTAATTCATTCAAGACATATGCAAGAGTACTCTTTTCTGCCTTTACAGTTTAGTAGAGAAAAATTAACTGTATAGGCATGTGTCACCTGTATTTGCTAAAAAAAAAATCAGAAAGAACGCCACTTTATGTATTGGTATTGCTACATTGCTGGCTTGAGGATAGTTTAAGCTTCTAAGGTGTGTTGAAATGCTATTATAACAATATATCCTTGACAATGACATTGTCAGGTTTTGAAAACCTTCAGTTCTTGCTGCTAGTGTTTTACTGTTAAATTTGGAAATGGCTAAAATGTATATCATTAGGTTACTACTCTGTCAACGTACATATACTTTTATTTTCTAGATTAAAACTATAAGAATGCCAAGAGACGGAACCAGGATAAAAGGATATGCATTTGTTGAATTTCAGGAGAAGTTGGATCTGATTGATGCAATCAGTCGAAATGATCTTGTAAGTATAAGACTTTCTAGCGAAGCAAAGGCACTCGAATTTGACAACCACTTCCGAGATGATTTTTGACTCTGTCGCTCGAATCTGGTGGAAAAATCATACTTAGCAGCAACTAAGTCCAAATAATCAAATTAGCTACTTTATCCGTCAGATAGAAATACAACTGGATATCTTCTCGTACAGAATAATAGTGACAGAAGCCAGAAGTTCTACTTATTGAGATTTTATCTGTTGTATCTGTATTTGTCAGATATTCGAAATTACCGCCACCGCCATAGAACAGACAAAATGGCGTCTCCGCAAGTTGCAGGTTGTGGGTACGCGACTCGTATTTAGGCGGCAAACACTCAGAAGTGTGTGGCACACAAATATGCCGCAATAAAACACTTTTAGTGAAACTTGTTTGGTGTCTCGAGTGTCTGGGTACTTTAGAAGAAGCATTATTGTTTAGGATTATGTTGTGATGGTATGACAATTCTGGCTGAGCCGGACTTGCCCGACCTCAATCACATTAGTTGCTTTTTTTGCCTTTTCTCCATACGTCGGTTAACCTACCTATTTGCCACTATTGACCGTTTTCTCGTCTCGCCGGTCGGTTCGACTGAGCTCTAAAAAACGGCTTATAAGAAAAAATAGCATCTTCCCGTCGCCGGCGTCTATCTCTCCAATAAGAATTTGGCGCCGTGCCAAAGAGCGTAGGTCGGTCGGATGGAGCTCCCGCCTCAGTCCACAGGTCGGTTAACCGACCGGCAAACGGAGCAACAAAAAAAACAGCTTATAAAAACTTAGGTCGGTTAACCGAAGGAAGAAAACGATCTATAGTGGGAAATCTTGTAGGTCGGTTAACTGGATGTCGGCAAAAAACGCAGCTATTAGCCGCGTTCGTTTTCTTCGTTCGTCGTTGTCGGTACGAAGAACGTTGTTTAAATATTTTTCGTGTTAGCGTTTTCTTTGTCACGTTCTATAAACATCGTTTCACGAACGAAGTTGGTACGAAAACGCTAATATTCGAACTAACTTAATATTTACAGCAGCAGCTATAATAAAATACTAAAATGGATTTTAGCAGGACAGGACCGCTGTTTTTAAACTTGGTTTACAAGTCTAATTTGTTTTGTCGAGTATTTTGGAAGTTCGCGCCTAATTACTGAACGGAGATGTTGAACTGACTTTCCGGCTCAGTTCGTCGTTTCAGGAACGACGAATGAAACGGCGATTCAACCGAACAAAGAAAACTGCTTATTGTCGGCAGTTAAACGCGGTGCCTGGACGGCGTTGTAAAGAAAACGCTTGTAGTAGAACGACGATTGGAACGGCGAACCGAACGACGAAAACGAACGCAGCTATTATTGGGTCGACCGACCTTCCTCTAGAGAAGTCAGACAACGCAGTGCTTAATGCTTATTAGTTTCTTTTTTCACGAGAGAGTCGACTGGAAAGAGGTAAAAAGGTGCAAAAGGTTTGATGGAAACAGTAAGCTGCCTTATCCCTGAAACCAAGCACAAATAAGCAGTAGAACATCCGGCTCCTGATCTCTGGGTGTTGACTAAACTTTAGCCGATAATCTACGGTCGTGACGTCACGCGAAAAGTCTAGATTTTCTATTTACTAACGGAACTGATTGTCCATAGAACGGTTTATAAGCGTCCGGTGCCTCGCTGGCCGCTCGCCTCTGTATATATAGAGAAAAATATACATTCTGCAACATCAATTTAATCGAATTTTCCTATTTCTTTCATGACGTAGTAAAAACGTCACAGGCCGTAGATAATCGGCTAAAGTTTAGTCAATGTAATATGACTATGCGGAGTCGAGTAGATTCCCGATACACATTAGCAGAGGGTAGAAGCTACGCGGAACATGACAATTCGGTAACTCCACCAACAGCTCGTCGTAATAGCGCCCCATCGAAGCAAAGTATTTAAATATTCCGATTGATTTGGTCCAAGCATTTCTCGATAAACTATCAAAACCTTTGTCAGATATTTTCAACACGATAACCAAAAGCGGTGTATTCCCTGATTGCTGGAAAAAAGGGTACGTTACTCCCATACAGAAGAAAGGGGCTAAACTGGATTTTAGTGGAGTCCGTCCTATTACTCTTACACCGATATTTTCCAAAATGTAAGAGAGTTTTGTAGCAGATTGGCTCAAAGAAACGATCCATGATTTAATAGATGAAAACCAGTTCGGAAACATGAAAGGTTTATCGACGACACATTATCTGGTTAGCCTTCTCGACACTGTATATAAACTACTTGATGAGCCTGATACATGGCTGAATCTTATTTTAGTTGACCTCCAAAAAGCGTTTGATCTTGTTAGTCACAATGTTTTAATTGAAAAATTATTAAATGAATTTAAAGTACCACCTTTTCTAGTTAATATCATTGCATCTTTTCTGTCAAATAGAAGTCAAGTTGTAAGGTATAAAAACATTTATTCAGATGCACCACAGAGATGTTCCACAGGGAACGCTCTTAGGTCCTCTGTTATTTTTGGTAATGATTAACAATCTTGCTAACGAATCAGCTGATCGCTGGAAGTTTGTGGACGACATGACATTACTTGAAAGGTGCAGAAGGAACATAAAGAGTACCGCAATGGAAATACTTGACGATATCGCTGCCGAAGCAGCCGAGTTGAAAATGAAAGTTAATTCACAGAAATCGAATATCATGACCATAAGTTTTCTTAAATCAAAGCCATCGTTCACTACTCCAGTACCAAATGAAATATTTACAACAAAGACCAAACTTTTGGGGATCACACTGACGAATGATCTGAAGTGGGAGGCTCACATTTGTTCCATTATTAAACAAGCCAGTGCGTCTCTGTCTCTCCTAAAACTGTTTTCCAAATTTTCGTGCCCTAAATCACATGTTCTCCGCCTTTACGTTACTTTCATCCGTCCGCTACTTGAGTATGCTTGTCCGGTCTGGCACTTTGGCCTGACAGTAGATCAGTCTGATAGGCTTGAAACTATTCAGAAGAGAGCTTTGAGAATCATCCTCGGAATCATCTACCGCCAGGGCAAAGTGCCTTATATCCTCCTCCTCAAAGAATTCCGCCTCCCCACTTTAGCAGCCCGACGTCTTACTCTTTGTACTGGTTTCGGGAACAGTCTGCGTTCCCACTCATGTTTTGAGCACCTGTTTCCTACCCCATATTGCCCGCCAAAACCTCGACTACCTCGAGCTGTAGCACAAAAAGTTCCTGTTCTTAACCCTGTTTGTACAAGAACCGATCGCTACAGAAAGAGCTTTGTACCATCTTTTGTTGAAGTTTTGAACAATTGATCAACCATTTCCCTTTAATGTTTTAATTGTCTAGGGTTTTTATGGCACTTGAGCTTACTCAAGTGCCATATAGCGATTGTAATTTCTGTCCGTCAGTCGGTCTGTCGGTCTGTCGGTCCCGGTTTTGCTAGTTTGGGCACTTCCAGATAAGCTAGGACGATGAAACTTGGCAGGCATATCAGGAACTGGACCAGATTAAATTAGAAATTGTCGCTTCTTCGATCCGACCATCTGGAGGGGAGTGGAGGGAGGGGGAATCCGGAAAAAATAGGAAAAATGAAATATTTTTAGCTTACGAACGGGTGATCGGATCTTAATGAAACTTGATATATGGAAGGACTTCGTGTCTCAGACCCTCCATTTTAAATCCAGACCGGATCCGGTGACACTGGGGGGAGTTGGAGGGGGAAACCGGAAATCTTGGAAAACACTTAGAGTGAAGGAATCCGGATGAAACTTGGTGGAAAGAACAAGCAGAAGTCCTAGATACGTGATGGATATAACCGGAACGGATCCGCTCACTTTGGGGGAGTTGGGGGGGGGGGGGGGAAGTCCGAATTTTTAGTGATCCCACGAGTTTGGTGCTTCCTGATGTGCTGGGACGCTGAAAATTGGCAGGCACGTCAGGGACCCGACCAGATTAAATGGGAAATAGTCATTTCCCCGATCCGACCATCTGGGAGGGGGAGTGGAGGGAGGGGGAAGCCAAAATGTGTGGTATTTTTATCTTGCGAACGAGTCATCGGATCTTGATGAAATTTTATATTTAGGATGACCTCGTGTCTCAGACGTCCCACTATAAATCCGGACCGGATCCGATGACACTGGGGGGAGTTGGAGGAGGGAACCGGAAATCTTGAGAAACGCTTAGAGTGGAGGGATCGGGATGAAACTTGGTGGGAAGAACAAGCACAAGTCCTAGATACGTCATTGATATAAGCGGACCAGATCCGGGCACTCTGGGGGAGTTGGGGGGGGGATCCGGATTTCTAGCGATCCCGCGAGTTCGGCATACTTCCTTATGTGCTAGGGCGATGAAACTTGGCAGGTATGTCAGGGACCCGAACACGTTCACTTGAGAACAGCCGTTTCTCCAATCCGACCATACTGGGGGGAGTGGATGGATGGGGAGTCCGGAATCTAGTGGCGTGTATAACTTTTGAACGGGTGATCGGATCTTGATGAAATTTTATATTTAGGATGACCTCGTATTTCAGACGTCCCACTATAAATCCGGACCGGATCCGATGACACTGGGGGGAGTTGGAGGAGGGAACCGGAAATCTTGAGAAACGCTTAGAGTGGAGGGATCGGGATGAAACTTGGTGGAAGAACAAGCACAAGTCCTAGATACATCATTGATATAAGCGGACCAGATCCGGGCACTCTGGGGGAGTTGGGGGGGGCCGGATTTCTAGCGATCCCGCGAGTTCGGCATACTTCCTTATGTGCTAGGGCGATGAAACTTGGCAGGTATGTCAGGGACCCGAACAGGTTCACTCGAGAACAGCCGTTTCCCCGATCCGACCATAGTGGGGGGAGTGGATGGATGGGGAGTCCGGAATCTAGTGGCGTGTATAACTTTTGAACGGGTGATCGGATCTTGATGAAATTTTATATTTAGGATGACCTCGTGTTTCAGACGTCCCACTATAAATTCGGACCGGATCCGATGACACTGGGGGGAGTTGGAGGAGGGAACCGGAAATCTTGAGAAACGCTTAGAGTGGAGGGATCGGGATGAAACTTGGTGGAAGAACAAGCACAAGTCCTAGATACGTCATTGATATAAGCGGACCAGATCCGGGCACTCTGGGGGAGTTGGGGGGGGGGGGTCCGGATTTCTAGCGATCCCGCGAGTTCGGCATACTTCCTGATGTGCTAGGGCGATGAAACTTGGCAGGTATGTCAGGGACCCGAACAGGTTCACTTGAGAACAGCCGTTTGCCCGATCCGACCATAGTGGGGGGAGTGGATGGATGGGGAGTCCGGAATCTAGTGGCGTGTATAACTTTTGAACGGGTGATCGGATTTGAATGAAACTTGTATGGTGGAAAGAGCTATCGCCTCGGATGATCATTGTTAAGTCCGGGTCGGGTCGGGTTATACCTGTGGGGATGGGGGGGGGGACCCGAAAACTCAAGAAACGCTTAAAGCAGAGGGATTGGGACGGAATTTAATGGAGAGAACAAGCATTAGGCCTAGATCCGAATTTGACGGAGCCAGATGGTTTCGGGGCTCTGTGGGGGGGGGTAGAGGGGGTTTCCTGGAATACCGGTAGTCGGGGGTTAGAATAGTTCCAGAAGTACTAAGACAATGAAACTTTGCAGGCATATTAGCGACCCGACATAATTGACTTATTTACTTAAACTAGGATACGACCAACTAGGGTCAAACAAATGGGTGATAAGAATCGATGGCTTCGACATGTAAAAGATGCGTTCGAACAAATGCGACCACGGTTGGGGGAATTGGGGGGGGGGGACTTTTGACATGCACAAAAACCAAACGAATGGCCCGAATGAGATGCAAGTTCGACAGTGCCGAGTTTATGCGGCCTAGATTTGTTCTTTGGCGTCCGGGCCGGATTCGGCCAAGGTAGGGGGGGGGGGGTACTGGAAACTTACAGATAGGCTATGCTCCAATTTCAGTGAAACTTGATGGACAGGAAGAGGGAATTAGGCGATATGACGTTTATGTTTTCAAGTCCTGTTCGGCCACAGTGGCGGGAATTGGAGGGAGATTGCTGGAAAATTTGAGGCTCGCATAGGAGTCAAACTAGTGCATCAGTTTAAATGAAACATAGAACTTAGAGAGAGCATATACCCTAGATGACATATTTTGGGCAAGGATCCGGATCCGACAACGTTGGTGGGGGGAGGGGGTACCAGAATTTTCCAAAAATGCTCAGACTCGACCGAAACTTTAGCGGTGGTATAAAAGAAGATACTTTAGATGATCCATTTTTTAGTCCGAACCAGATTCGGCCACGGTAAGGGGAGATGGAGGGAGTACCGGAAATATTGTAGCACGTCTAGGGATCAAACTAGTGGATTTATTAGGCTGAAACTTGGAAGTTTGAACAGTCATGTGCATTTGATAATCGAGACGATGCCGGAACTGCTTAGAAGTGAGTGAAACAAACTATCCTACTTCTATTTCCAAACCGCATTTTTGGATGGCGGGTGTATTTTATCACGTTCTCATCTACTTTCTTGTACTGCTTACTCGTAACAAGTGCCATATGAGCTCGTAGCTCTTGTTATTCTGTTTGATCATTTTTTGACTATTGCTTTATTATGTACAACCGCCTTATTAAATGTTTTGTAATTATGATGTACCTGACGAAAACGACAAGTTCGGCAATCCAATGCTGTGAAAGTCTCGTTTTACAATAAAGTATCAGTATCAGTATCAAGTCGAGAGTAAGCTGTGCAGAGGAGGGTCATACACGCCTGCTACGGTCTCTTCCTCTCAATGTGCAGCGGCTAAGAGGGAAGTAGACGGGTGTCAACTCAAAGCTCAGCAAGTGGCTATAGCTCTTCTCAGTTTTGGCGGGGTATCCGTAGAGCGTGTTCCACCATTCTAACGATAGTAACTATTAGTTATTACTTTCGTTCCAGCCTCGTAAAAAGTTACGACACTGACAGTTCCAACCTTCTCGAAATAGTAACTATTTGCTTACCATGCTCGGGAGCGTAGTAAGCGTTGTAACTACGCATTTCTGTAACCTAATTGCTCGGATTCTCCCATCGCATTATATTCTGCTGGAAAATAGAAAAGTCGTTCCAACTTTGACGGGAAAAAGCCAGAATTCGTGACGTCATGCGTAGTAGTAAGTAGGGTGGAACACGCTCATAGTCGATGCATTTGACCAGAGACGTGGGCTTTTGACTGACGTATCCAGCTATATTATCTGCAAAAGTCGTTAAATTTGAACAGTTTCTAGCTCTCAAGTTTGGGTTGGGGTACATCGTTTCTCCGTAGCTGTAGGCCGGAGGTGGCGAGCCCGACGATGAATGACGAGGGTGTGGTTACTATATGGTATTATTTTCAGCTTATCCTCAACCGTAAAATCAAGGTGGAACTTAATATGAATGAGGACAGGAACCGCAACAGAGGGGGGCCCAGGGACTTCGAGTCTCAAGAGGATAGAACAGTAGGCGACTGGAGGTCGGCTAGAGAACCAATGGCTCCTCCCCCTCCAGGCAGAGGTAAAGTAACTATGTGATCTACACTCGTATCCGGTAATCCAACGATTTATTGCATCGTAAAAAAATATTTGTAATAATAAGTTTTAGTTCTCTTGGAGGAACTTACAGATGTACACCTGTTGGGATTTTGGATGAACCGACCGTAAAGAGCTCCATTGTCTTATCTTGTACGTTTTTCTAAGTTTATTTTCTTCCAAAGAAGCCCATGCAGGTAGTTCACTGCTTTCAAACAATCTACAACTTTAAGCCCATATAGCTTGAAGCTAGAAGAGGTGAACAGCAAAATATTTAGGATATAC
This sequence comes from Branchinecta lynchi, assembly GCA_023053575.1. NCBI lineage: Eukaryota > Metazoa > Arthropoda > Branchiopoda > Anostraca > Branchinectidae > Branchinecta > Branchinecta lynchi. The sequence goes on along the minus strand of JAKZAP010000013.1, from coordinate 4,438,640 downwards.
ATCTAATGCATTGTTTATAAGTACAGGAAAACTTGGAGCAGAATCCGATCTTGGTGACACGATTATGTTTACACGCAAAGGGAAGCAACTAAGTTCTTCAGGCCAGAACGTCTGACAAAAATACATTCACTAGCCAATAAAAAAAGTAAATTCGAGAGCATTTGTGACATCAGTACTGATGACTGCTGCTCTCAAAGGCTAGCTAGACCTTTTTTAGTCTTTTTACCAGCGGCGCCGACGAGATTCCTTTCAAGTAGACCGGAATTCCTTTAATCATGAAAAGATTCTCGTTCCGCTAGACTTTTTTTCTAGTCGTCTTCATGAACGGAATCCTTTCGAGTCGACCGGAATTTCTTTATACTCGACGGGATTTCTTGTCCCTGTAAACGCTAGACAACAGAAGAATTAATGCACCGTTCTACGACTGACCAGAAATAAGCATTGGAACGAAACTGTTTAAGAATTGGGCTGATGAATTGGCAGGATAAGGTAAAAGCCGATGGCCAGTGTTAATTCGATCCCATCCCCAGTTTTCAAGATAGTCAGGGAAGTTTTAAGGAATACCCTGCTGTAAAACATGTCCCTGGAAACCTGGATTGAGAAGGACGGGTCATGGCTTGCCGCCGTCAACGTATTGCACTCCTGAGCGAGGGCTCCGGTGTCAGTGGACCTTTGTAAGAAGTCTGCTCACGAGCAGTCGTGTAGCGTATGTGGCCAGTTTTCGATTTTTACTTAATCCTTCTTTGATGTAGACTCCGGTGGATACGGACGCGATCGTGACCGAGGGTTCAGCAACTACGGAAAGTCCGACGGATTTGACCGCGACAGACAGGATGACCGAAGAGGTGGCTTTGACAGAGACAGAGGAGAAGGTGATAGATTTGGAGGACGCAGAGGATACGGTGGCGGATATGAACGTCGCGAGGAGAGAGAAACAGGCAGGTTTAATAGCTCTTAAGTATTTTTTATTTGATTTTCGTACCTTCACTGAGGCTTTCCCAGTCTCCTAGCCTCCTGCCTACTAGCTGCCATCACCGTCGTACCAACCTGTATGGAGGGAGTAGAAATTAGTATGACGACCTAAAGATTTGCAAAATCTGAGGTTGCTTTTCTTCCGGCTGATGGATAGTCATCCATCGAGCCAGTAGCCGGATGAAGGCCCCTTACCTGAAAGAGCAGGACATGCTTAATTTGCAGTTAGATAATAGTTCTGCTTTCGAGTCATTTCAGCAATAACCGTCTGTCTTGTAATAGACTAGCATTATCTTCAGGCCACCTTGCGCCCCAATTCTTTAATTCTTTGAGAATGCAGCACGCACATCCGTGGGAATCCCTGCAAAGTTTGTACACTAACCCTGCATTACCCCTGTACGTTACATGCGTCTAGTATAGTAGCTGTCTTGGTTCAACCCCTGGTCACAGTTATTGGAATATATTCCTTTTTCAGTGGGGCCAAATCAGTTTAGTACCTGTCCGAAACAGAGAGACGTCGTCCACCAGAATTTTTTTTAATGATAGTGAAGTTCTGACTGCGAATCATATTTGACACTGCAAAACGAATACGTCAGCGAATTTTAGTAGAGCTATATTTCGTCCCTTCTTGCCGCTTAGGCTGGAAGATGTACTTGTGGAAAAATAACCAAGATAGCTTGCGCCAACTCTTAACTTCCGGGACATTGATGTTAGCTACCTGGCGTATGTCGACTATGTCCTCCTTATCAGCCGATCAAGGAGGGGTCTTGAAACAAATGTTGCTAGCGTGAATCACCGTAGGCGAGATTGGCATTTCCATGAATAAGTGTGAGCAGCAGGCCCTTTCTAATAATAATTTTTACTTCAGAAGCACCTAAAGAGCGCGCCAGACTTCAACTCGCTCCAAGAACTAAACCAGTTGAAGTGGACGACGCGGCGCCAGCTGCCGCCAAAGCTTCAATCTTTGGGAGTGCCAAGCCAGTTGACACGCTGAAAAAGGAGTTGGAGATCGAGCAGAAATTGAAATCCACAACTATCACTCCTCCGGCTCCGGAGGAAAAGCCTAGACCGAAGGTCGATATCTTTGGTGGCGCCAGACCAGTGGATACTCTGACGAGGGAAAGAGAAATCGAGGAGAAGCTGAAAAAAGACAGAGTGGTGGCACCGTCAGACAGGTAATGCCTTCCTTCCTCCCGCGCTTTTGCGTGCACCTCATTGTCGAAGCCTGAGTGGTTAAACATTTTGACCGTACAATCAATCAATCAATTTTACTCCAGTAAAAAATTACCATATCACAAAAAAAAAAACAGGGAAAATAAAGGGAGACAAAAACAAACCTTATAGCTAACCGCTCCCCGTTTCGTGTGAGCACACTTTACACCACCTCTTGTTGTTGGCCTTGCTTTCGGTTAGCTGTATGATTATTTAGCTGATGGATGTTATTGGTTAGCCTATGATTCCTCATGTTTAAGTTGATTTGGTTTTATTTATTTGTTCGTGTGCGCTCGAGCTCTGCTCTCAGCAGCGGAAAGTGGTAATGATGGATTTTTTTGTTAAATAAAGATAGCCTTTTCAAGGTTGTGATATCCCAGATTTTGCACATAAATCGGAAATTTGTTGCTATGGGTCCAGGGTAGGGTTCTTTTCTGAAATTTCAAGAGTGTCCAGTCGAGGGAGTATGTCTGTAAGACAAGGTATCGGTTAAAATCACGGAAGCGCAAGCAGGAAAGCTAGCAGGGGTACCTAGATCCTGTACCACCCTTGTAACAATAGTAACTACTAGTTACTATTTTCGTTCCAACATCTTGTTTCTACGCTGACCGTCCCAACCTTCTAGAAATAAAAACTGATAGTAACTATCTGCTTACCGTGCTCGGGAGCGTATTAACCGTGGTAAGTACGCGTCTCTGTAACATGATTGGTCGGATTCACCCGTGGCATGATATTCTGCTGGGAAATAGAAAAATCGTTCCAGCCTTGACGGCAAAGCCAGAATTCGTGACGTCATGTGTAGTAACTACGGTAAGTAGGGTGGAACACGCTCCTAGAGTCGTTTAGGGAAAAACACAGAAGTGTCCAATGACGTGCCCCAACCAACCGCGTGCACTCTTATCTTAGGGTATGGAAACAGTGTCGGCAGGAGTTTCGGCTACGTACATCTTGAATACCGTTCATTGTGCTTTAGCTTATCTTCAGTGAGTGAATGACTGAATTTATTACAACCTACTCGGTACTGTCATATTAGGTGTTTTAGAATAGTTGCGTTTTTGCAGATACCATGGTATGTGATAACACGATTAAAAAGTGTTTTTGCAGTTATCGTGGTATCTGATATTCAGATACCATGGTTGGTATCTGGTCGTGGTATCTGAAAAAGTCACCTCAGTTTCACCATCAACAATAGAGCCTAGAATTTTGTCAAATTGGTGAGAAAGAAGTTTAGCACTTAGTGATGTAAATGGATATCTGTTTTTGGGATCCCAAAACGTAAGTGGAGGGATACCTATGACATCGCAAAAGTTGTCCGTCTGTAAGCACGATAACTCTCGAAGGGAATGAGATATTTTGATGAAACTTGGTGTGAGGATTCGTTGGGTCGTCGGACCAGTCAAGTTCGTAGATGGGCTTTGTCGCCCTACATTTAGGGGAGGGGGTTCAAATTAAAGGGCAAACAAAATATTTTGAAACAGCTAATTTGATAGTCGATTTTAGGGTAAGAAGACATGCTGAACACGATGGTGAAAACGATTTTGTCATCGGACAAGTAGTTCGCCCGGAATCCGGCCAAAACCGGAAAGTTTGTTAAAAGTAAAAGTTTTATTTGAAGTTGATTAAATGTTCGAGTTCTGGGTAGGAAGGCATGCTGGGGACGATGGTGAAAACCATTTTCTCGACGGACAAACATTTCGCCCGGAATCTGGCCCAAACCGGAAAGTTTGTTAAAATTAAAAGTTTTATTTGGAGTTGATTAGATGTTCGGTTTAGGGCAAGAAGACATGCTGAACAAAAAAAATTTCTACCTGGACATGTAGTTCCCCCGACTCAGCCAAAACCGGAAAATTGTTAGAAGCTTAAGTTTTATTTCTAGTTGATTAGATAAACGATTTAAGGGTAAGAACAGATGCTGAATCCGTGTTTGACAATCATATTTTACCAAGAAATATAGCTCGACCGGAATCCGGCTGGAGTCGGAAAATTTGTTTTAAGTTAAATTTTTATTTGAAGTTAGTTAGATGTTCATTATTGGGGAAAGAAGATACCCTGAGTTCGTTTTTTAGCTTTCTTTTTTCGCCGGACAAGTAGTTCTGGAGTTCGGCAGAAACCAGGAAATTGGCAGAAGTGGCAGGAAGTTTTCGTCAAAACAGATATGACTTATAGGGGTAAACACACATGCTGAATCCATATGTGAACTTGGTTTTCTCAGATGACTAGCTATTTGGCCTTAATCTGTTTCTGAATTTGATTGTAAAAATGTTCGAGGAGTCTGGCGATGACTGGATCTGGCTAAGACAAGACCCAGTTGTCTAGATCAGATATTGAATTTTTGGGATCCCATCGAAACCTTTGGTCTTGTTCAATAGTCATTTTTGCAGAGCAACCGTGGTAGCAGATACCACGGTGACTGCAAAAACGACTAATTGCAGATCCAGCTACCGTGGTTGACAGGTAACATGGTATCTGCAAAAACACAGTGGTATCTGAATGAGAATATTCAGCAAAACACGGAAGCGTTGACCGAGTAGTAGACGAGGCAGTTCCTGTAAAGCCCGTTTCAGCAAAAGCACGGGGATGATGTTAGTAATTGTGCGCTCAGCTCGTCCAGTTTTGTAGTTGTGTCGAAACCGAAACCGTATCGAAGATAAGCGAGAAAGCTGGGACAATGAACCGTGAAAGTGTCCGAAAGCTTTTTGATGCTTTCTTTTTTTTCCGAAAGCTGTTACCTCTCTTTCTTCTCTGACACTTCTAGAATACCAAAATTTAAGTCAGGAAGAAGAAGTAGAAAAAAGAATTAGCTGTATAAAGCTGACAAAATGGATCAGCTATTGATATCCAACCTTCTTATCTTCCCTTTCTTCATTGGCCTGCATGATCGCCAGTTGTCTTAGAATTTGGTATGTTTGCCGAATTGCAGTTGTCTTTCTGAATTTGGTATGTTTGCGGCCGAATACACTGAGAGAATTGCCATACTCCCCAGTTTCTTCCTTCTTCTTGAAAATTTAGCATTCTTGATGAATTTTATGCTGAACTAGTGCTGCATTAATTGAGCGAAAATATAAGTCCGAAAGCGAAATGCTGCATAAAATGCTGAATTAATTCAGTATTTTCCTTCGTATTACGTTCAGTATTCAAGACGTGCATAGCCGAAACTCATGCCGACCCCTATGTTTCCGTACCCTCGGATAAGAGTGCACGTGGTTGGTTGGGGCATAGGCCCCTGCAAGCTTTCCTGCATGACTGATAATAGAGGCGTTTTCTGTACACGAACAGCTATGCCGAGATTGACCAGAACTATTCTTCCAGGCCTAGCAGAAGTAATGGGTACGAAGGACCATCTAGGAATAGACCGGAGCCCAACAGAAGCACATCACGTGACGAGCCCCACCGGACGAGAGAGGGATACCGCAGCAACTCTCGAGACGAAGTGAGGTCCCGAAAAACAAGTGAAAACGACCGGCACGAGCACAGACAGACAAGCAGAGATCACAGTCCGGTGCGTAGGTCTGAACAGCCGCAGACAACCTCCCCGGAGTCGCTCGCACCTCCTAAAGTCAGTGCGTGGACAAGAAAGCCTGCAATCAGTGAGGTAGGTTGTGGATGTGTTAAATGGGTTTCCCTTGAATTTAAACATGAGTACTTAACCCTCAGACCACCTAGCCTCGGATACTGATGTGACCTTGGTTCACTCTGTTATTGGCAGGAAATTAAAGAACGATCAAAATATTACTTGTAGAAAAACACCAACGGTCGGACCTGTTGCACGCCCCGTCCAGTTCCCTAAGACGCAGAGTTTTTGCTTTGCTTTTATATCCGGTACACTATAAACACATAAGCAGCACTTCAGTTCCCCTTCCAGCGAGCTCCGTCATACCTGTGCTTGTCTCAAGGTGTTGTAGTTACTAAGGAGAGATACCATATCGCTCATGTCGATTTGAAAATTCGTAATATTATACTGTACCTACTTCGAATTCTTCCGATTGCTGTTATACCTACCCTCACGCGAAAGCGCGCTGCGTCGCTCTATTCGGAAGTCCTTGACCTAGTAGTTCTTTCATTACGCCCTCTGGGAGTGTGTCATAAACTGTTCATCCACTCGTTATTTTTCCGGAAGGGAGTGATTAAAGAGTGCAGGAATGTTTCTTGCACTTGCTGACAGTTTTAAACATTAGGGCCTAGTATTATTCTTCTGTTGATAGGCAATGGTTAGAAATGGCCTGTGTCAATATGATAAGATCGAAGCAAAAAAAAATCTTTGACAAAGTATAGATAATAAATTACACGGTTTCTCGAAAGATGGACTTTGTGCCACGATCTAAATTCACTTTTAATGCCTAATTGATCGTCGAAGAGTACGGCTAAGTTTTCTCGAGATTCTCAATAGGCCGGACATTACCTTTTTTCCCCCCTTTGTGAATGAATGATCCAAGGCGTATCTATTCCAGAAGCGAAGGGGCCCAGGCCTTGCCGTTTGGTTTTGACGTGATCTGTGTTCGATTGTTGTAATGTTAATGTTCGAGAAGACTAGGCAGGGACATCAGCTTCGATTTCCATTGTGGTTTGACGTTAAGTCGTACGTCATGACCGAATATGCACTTGCAGGAAAAAATTCGGTGAAGAAACAAAGAGGGAACCACGAAATAAATTACAGGTATACAGTGAGACTGTAATGGACGTAGCTTTACTTGATCGTCTTCGTTTTTTTTCCTATCCCTCACCTAGTGTTTTCCCCATAAGGCCTTGTTATAGTGACAATACAATGATTAGTGACAATACAATGGACTAGAAGATTTCATGCTGTCACAAAGTTGGTTGGTTGCAGTTGATTTATTTATTTATCTTCAATTTTCCAGTGACATACAAACATTCATTCAATACAAGTAACGCTTATTTCTCGTCTAAAAGTGACATGACCATCTGAAGAAGGAGCAAAGAGATTGCCAGTGGAACTATTCAGTATTACCAGAAAGCCACGCCCTAGGCCCCGCCCCAAAATGTGTAATGTAAGATGTAGAGTTTTCAATCTGGCGATGTGTTCAAAGAAGTCGAATGAGTAAATCTCGGTTGACAGACCTTTGTTTTTCTTCATTTTAGGAGTCGAGAGAGGATCGGCCGCCGAGCTCAACCAGTGACCGCGACCGGCGGACCCCTGAGCCAAGGGGAAAGACGGATCGCGACTATGTGCCTCCATCTCGTGGATTTGGTGACAGAGACGATTACAGAGGGAATTACAATAGGTAGGGTCACTTTCTTACTCTCTATACGGGTGGGGGGTGCTTGATGTGGCAAAAGAGCACTGTTTAATGCAGTTCTCATTCTTCGTTTTTTACCTTTTCTTGCCGAGTTCATAGGTTGAAATTGGGGGGAATCTTGAATCTTGGAGGTCCGGGTCGACCCCCACATCCATCCGGTTCAGGGTCAACTGGTCCAAGAAGTTCGTAACTTGGCGGTTGGAGTTAGGCCTAGGAAATTTCGTGCAGTTAAAAATTTTTGGGTCAGGAAGAACCTGTGCGTGAACTTGTTTCATTCTTTCACATTCCTCGTTTGAGCGCTTGCGCGCTTGTTACTACCGAATCTGCCAGGTGTAACGGTCTACAGTAGAAGCAGTAAAAATGTTCATTTCTGTCTGGCCAGAAAATATCGATATACCCTTGGTTCACACTGCTGCTTCGTATGCGACACGATTTTTTCTTTGAAGTTTTGACGTGCGACAGAATCGCACGGACGTTCCCACTACCACGCAGATGCAAATGGAAAAAGAAACTTTTCTTCGAGATTATTCATCAAAAGGACAAAGAAACCCTTGGGGAAACAACCTGTTAAGATGCTGGGAGATTACCCATCTGAATACCACCCAGCACTAGGAAACTTTCAGTCAAACCCCATAGGTCATCTTGTTCAAAAGAGGTTAATACAAGTTTATTAAGAAGATATTTTGCATTCAGCCATTCTAGGATTACAGTCACATCAAGGTAGAGCAATTTCTAGTCTTGAAAATTAACTAGTCTTTGTTTTTTCTTTCCCTCAAGAATCGCATGCGTTATGTCGGATCAATTGAAATATTTCAACACATCCGACACTGCGACAAAACGCAGTTCTGCGTTGCTTGTCGCACGATTTGTGTCCTATGTCGAATGACGCAGAATTTTGCGCGAAATCGCAGCAGTGTGAACCAGGGGATTCCCGATTTGAGAAAAAATAATTCTGGACAGAATCCATATGGACAACGGGAAAAGATCTTGGGAAGTGATGACATGCACTTCGAGACGCTTGTTTTTGCAGTCGTGATATCCAACCTGAACGTCGTGACTACCGTAATGAAAGAAGAGGTTATGACGATCGCAGAGGCTTTGAAGACAGACGAGGGGACGACCGGAGAGACGTTGATCGCAGACCGTACAATGACGATAGGCGCGGAGATGACCGCCGACCGTATGACAGTCGCCGTCCTTATAGCGATGACAAGTTTGGTCGTCGACAACCCGAAACGGGGCGGTATGAAGAGCCTCGCAGAGACAGGGAACCGGAGCGCTACGGCGGAGACCGAAGAGGTAGGCTGGAAAGTTTCCTAGGATTTTTCCTCTTACATTTTGTGGCTTGCCCTGTGTTTTTCCAGCCGAGAGGCAGTTCATATTAGTTGCGTTTTTGCAGTTACCGTGGTATCTGATACACGGCTTCTGTGCAAAAACGACTTATTGCCGAAATTGCACCTATCAAGGTCATCCCAAAAGAAAAACTGATATGCAGTTACAATCACCACCATAGCTGGCCAGATACCACGATAACTGCTAAAACGCCTCTTGATCGTGGTATTAGATACCACGGTAGCTGCGAAAACAACTTTAGACAGTGGTGTCAGATACCATGGCATCTGCAAAAACGCAACTATTGTATGGTTAGTTTGTATGGTGAGCGATGACCCAGTGCGCTTATCGCGTTCGACGACACATTTGGGGATAAGAAAGGTGAGAAATTAGCTTCTGATTCTCGCAATGTGTGCATTCGTTTGTTTATTTTTAGTGTTTAGCAGTGGACTAATTCGCAGGGTTGCCAAGAATTCGACTCAGAAAAGTGTCACAATCCCTGACAAAAAGGTGCTTTCTGACACCTCGGATTTTTTTGGCTCACTCGTCTTGCGCAGTGTGAAAAATGCGAATAATTTGTAACATTTTTTTATGAACATTTTTTAAAATATTTTGAATTGTTTGGTCACAGTTTTGTAACAAAAACTAATCGGAAAGGGACTTTAGATAAGGGTTTAAAGTGTTTTTAAAGTCAAGCGAAGTACATGTTTTTGGGGGCGATGATCCCTAACTTTAGTAAAGTAAATGAAATGGTGCTTTTTCGACCTAAAAAGTGTCATTTGTATGCAAAGGTGTCACTTTCAGAGAAAAAATTGTCATGGTGTCACCCAGAGGCAAAAAGCGTAAAAAAGCATCCAAAGTGTCACATTTGGCAACACTGCTGATTTGTATCTAACTTTTACAGATGCAGGACGCCCAGTGGATCGCAGCTCGAGCCGCGAGCCACCGCGCGGCCAAGGCGACCGAGAGCGAGACCGTAAGCCGATTGACGTTGTACCTAAGAAGTATGAAGAGCCCGCTAAGCCGGTGAGTTAAGACACCTAGTTGTTGTCTTATCAAAGTTAAGCAAGATCGTATGTTGAAATGCACTCACTCCGCCAGCTTCCGTTCGTCTGGTACTGGGTCCGGTCTTTTAAGTTCGTGACCTGACCTGACAGCAGATACCAAGTTAAAATTTCATATAATTGGTTAAATTGTGTTCTATATCATATGCCTTTTACTGCTTCGCTTTCGCATTAGCCCAGCGACTGAAGCCGAATAGACCTCTCGGGTACAGCTTAATAATATATGCCGAACTCTCAAGGCCTAGTCAGTTGTAGTAGTTCCCGGCCCCACCAAACTCCCTCCAAGCTCTCTACTCGGCCCCCAAATCCGACGCAAGTCCAGCCTCCACAGCTACCCGGTTAAAGGGGCAACAGGGCCGAGTTACTCAAGTTCGGAACTTGATCATATTAGGACGACTTATTCAAGCTAGTTACGGATCCACAGGCTCGCATCTCCTCCACTCCACTTGTTTCGTGCACAGAGTCCATGGTCCTTACACAGGTGAGAATAAGTTGGGAAATCAAGAACACGGTTTGAATTTACGTCGATGACCGATAAGTCTGTCACATCGTTCGAGTGAAAACCTACATCTTTGCAAGTTTTAAGATCGCTGTGGATATTGTTTAGAGCATGTCCACCCATCTAACAATAGTAATTAGAAGTTAGTTACTACGCTGAGCGTTCCAACCTTCTCGATATAGTAACTATTTGCTTACCATGCTCAGGAGCGTATTAAGCGTGGTAACTACGCATCTCTGCAACGTGATTGGTCGGAATCGCCCGTGGCATGATATGGCAGCAATACTGTCAACCTCAGAGATCGGGCAAATACAACCGTTAATTTCTTCTTAGGTTTTCGCACAATCCAGCAAGTTTTCCTTGTTGAAAACCGAAGATGAAGAGATCCCAAGCGGAGAAGAAGAGTAAGCTTCACCCCAAGAGCCTGACGAATGTCCCGTAGAGCGTAAAGTTTGTTGATGCTTTTTTGAATTTGTGACAAGATTTCAATTTACCAGGTGACTGAATTGCAAGGCTTTTTGCAAGGAGATATATTGGCGATATTGAATATTCTTGAGTAGTCGGCATCATCCCCTGATATTTCTGTGTTATGGTTCAGACCAGGCGCTTGATGATTTCAGTGGTCCCCCAGTCCGGTGCCAGTGCGTGCTGGGCTGGGGGTGAATCCATACAAGTTTCGCTTTTTGTCAACCTTTTTCGGGAAAGGTTGCGTGGTTTACTGGTACATTGTGCTCGTGTATGTGTTTGATTGCTAGCTGTTTTTTGCAGGTGATGTATATTCTCTGTAAAGTGTCCAGTTTTGGATAAAAGGTTGGTTAATAAATTGTTTTTGCCCACTTTGTGTCACAGATCCGTCATTTCAGTAGCAATTTTGGCCAGATACAAAACGGTGCGAGACTGGACAAGGAAACTGATCCTGGAATCCGATTCCCATATCCCGGATGTGTTGTTTGGAGATGGGCGGGGGGGGGGGGGGACTGTGGGATAGCTCAGAGCGTGGAGACCAGATTCAGAACCGAGCCAATATGGTCAGAATTTCCAAGTACACCTTCTTATACCGATACCAAGGATTATGCGTAAGTGAAGCACACTATCTATCCAAACCAAGACTATGAACCCCGTATCTCCGGGGGTTGGCGTAAGTTCTTCGAACGCTTAATAGTTACAAAGTTGCCGCCCGTAAGAGCTTGTGCAGAGAATAAGGCGATAACACTTCTTAACAAGACCAAAGGTTTCGATGGGATCCCAGAAATTTAATATTTGATACAGACTATAAATTGCGTCCTTTCTTCGCCAGACTCATAGAACATCTGTAGTATTAAAATTTAGAAAGAGGGCGAGGCCAAATAGCTAAATCATCTGAGAAAACTAAATTCAAATATGGATTCAGCATGTTCTTTTACATGCTATATAAGTCATACCTGTTTTGACGAAACTGATCGAAACTTTTTACTTTTAACAAACTTTCCGGTTTTTGCTGGATTCCGGCGAACTACTTGTCTGGCGAGAAAATGGTTTTCATAATCCTGTTCAGCATGTCTTCTTCCCCTTAATCGACTATCTCATTAGCTGTTTAAAAAGTATTTATTTGCCAAAATAAGCCGACTTTGAAACATTTATTCTAAAAATGTTTACAACGGATACGTCAGCTAGAACTCTTCATCAGCGATATTTCGGCCCTTCTTGGCAAGGGTCCTCGTCAGGCTGTCAATCCTCTGGTTCAACTTCGGGGAAGGAAACAAACCTGTAATAATTACAGGTTTACAGGTTTGTTTCCTTCCCCGAAGTTGAACCAGAGGATTGACAGCCTGACGAGGATCCTTGCCAAGAAGGGCCGAAATATCGCTGATGAAGAATTATAGCTGACATGTCCGTTGTAAACATTGTTTGAATAAATTTTATTTGCCCCTGAATCTGAATCCCTTCCCCACCCTGGATGTACGGCTATAGAGCCCATCTACGAAATCGACCTTTCCCTTATCCAAACAATCCTCACACCAAGTTTCATCAAAATACCTCATTCCCGTAAAGAGTTATCGTGCTGACAGACCGACGGACAACTTTTGCGATGTCATAGGTATCCCTCCACTTGCGTTTTGGGAAGGACAGAAACCTATTGTTTTACGTGCTTAATGGTCTCGCAAGAATATATAACATTGAATAAAGAAGTCGGTTCGAAGCTCTGACGCTTCATCGCGCCTGGTTGAGAATCAGGTGCAAGCAGTCGCTTGAATCATCTGATTCAGCATTGGACTACCAAGCGGAATAAGAAGTCCATACGATAATTTAACGTATAAATCCCAATAAGGTACAGAAAATTCATCAGTCAAACAATTTTAAAGCTAGGCCATTTAAACGGTTAGCCTACTTATTTTGTTCCAAGTCTGAGTCCCCTCCGGAACCTCTTTTCAATGCCATCCAAATCTCCATCGGCAATCGCCTTTGTTGAACTATTTGAAGAGGTAGAGGAAGTATTGCGCGTCAACCTCAGGCCTTCATTTTTTTCAGTTCTGGTTGAGCTAGTTGAAATAACGCGTCTGGAAATAGTAGTACGCCCTGTAGGCCTGCAACTCTCATCCGAAACGCTGCGATCCAATATACTTTCATCCCCACTGCTATCCGGGCAAAGAATTTTCCCTAATTTGTAAGTATCGTCATTCTGTTCCGATATCGATTCACTCTCCGTACTGCTTGACCGGCAAACGGTAGCCCCTGAATCAAAAGCGTCATAACTTGCCGACATAGCTCTACGCTTGGAGACACTTAGCCTGCAGTCCTTCAGGGGACTGGTTTCGGATCCGCATTCGAAAACATCATCATCTTCATAAATGTCTTTCAAAGACTGTCCGCTCTTAGCAATGTCCTTTTTTATACCCTTGCGACTGTAAGCTTTAACGGAACCCGTTTTAACACTACTGAACAAGTGTCCGGTATTTCCTAGTTCAGAAAGGTTGGGCTTGTTTTCTTCAATGTTTGTGAGCGAGGATACTGATTTGGCACTGGCCAGTCGCGGATTCTTTCGTAAAACAGAAGTTGGGAGCTTCGGTTTATCAGTGGCCGTCCTCGCTTTGGTCGGCTCGAGAGCTGGGATAGTTTTGCTGGGAGGCACTGAGTCACTCTTCGATCTGCTGACCCGTTTACGAACAGGCTGTTCTTCTACAGTTATAGTCACAACCGGTTCAGAACCCCTTTGACCTACCAAACTAGCACGGCTTTCGGTCTCAGAGCGGGAAGAAGTTGCAGCCGTTCCTACCACGTTCTTCACTGGGCTTGATTCCGAGTCACCTCTTTGATTACTTTTCTCACCAGCCCGTGTTCCGGACTTGACTGTCGCCTTCCTGACTCCAACCTTTGTCATTGTCGGGACTTCCGAAGCGTCACAAGAAGACCCGGGGGAATCGGTGGCCCTAATCGCTCTTTTTGCTGTCTCTTTAGAGGTCGGTTTCTTCGCAACTTTGTTTGAACTTTTTAAACCAGGACTACTGCCCTCTCCCACGACGGTACCTTTGGATATGATACCGCCTCTCCTCACATCAGGTCCAGCAAGACCTGGCTTCAGTTCTGTCTCAGCCTTTTCCCCTGCTGGAGTTCCCCCACTGTCACTGTTACTCTTGCCAGGTTGGGCGGTTTTAACGGGGGATGTCACAGACATCCCTGATTCTGAACCACATGCCGAAGAAGAAACTATAAGTGCCGCCGGCTCACGTGTCTCTTTCTTTTTTATCCGATCCTTACCACTCCTTGGTTCAATGAGACTTCCCTTTGCACGGCTAACCGGAACACTTGCTTTTCCCCGCTTTGTATCATTAGAGGGCCCAAGTGCCTCGCCTTGAACTTTGGTATTCGACCTGTTTTTTACCACTTCGGATACGTCCTCAACGTAAACATTCACTTTTGCCCTCACTTTGGGCGCCACTTTAACCCTAGACGGCGCTGGAGTCTCGGCGGGAAGCTCGAACCTCCGAACGTCCAGGAGGCGACTTCTCCTGGCATCTAAATCAGTTTCAACTTCGTCCCAGTCTTCGATAATATCATTCGGCTTTGTGGATTTAAGTGGGCGCCGCCCCTTCCTGGGGGCGTTTACAGGGTCTTCGGTTGGAATCGGGAGGTCTTGATTAGTGGGTGTAGTCGGCCGAGTATTTGGCTGGCTACCAGTGACTGCAAAGAAAAACGGAAACTCAAAATCCCTAAACATAGTATAACTTTTCTCGAACAGATATGCAATGCATTTCTTCATCCCACAGGAAGTTATTTCATGACAATTACTTTTGTGGAGGATGTTACGATATTGTATTATCCTCCAGATAGGCTGATACGCTGCCGTAATAGCCTCGGCAGAAGTTCACCGAGCACTTTGCTCAAATACTGAGTTCATCGAGCACTTTTGCTCAAATACTGAAAAATATAAGCTGACTTTTCACAAAAATTAATTAGAAAAAAATTCTTTCAGGAAAATAAAAAAAATACTTAAAAAATTATATAAAAAATAAATAAGAAACAGAATACATGTTGGAAAATGACAGAAAATTTTACTCTCTTAGACAACCAGTCCGTGCCCTAGGTCATAGCTCGTCATAGTCGGATTACCACTCAAAATACAGCTTGTCAACTGAGACAACATCCTACTATTCCTTGCTTTCCAAAAGTTAATTATTTAGCACTGAAAAAATGACAAAACATCTTACTGTCATAGACAACCAGCCTTTGCCCTGGGTTGTACCTTGACACAATCAGATTTCCACTGAAAATACAGCTTGTCAACTGAAACAACATCCTAGTGTCCCTTGTTTTCCAAAGGCTAGTTATTTAGCATCAATCTCCGTCTTTGTTCTGGAATTATCTCTGAAGCGTTTTGTTTGTTATTGTTTACATTTTACTTCCACGACCCCCTAGAGCAGTCATTTTAAGTAGATCGGTAGTAGGTTTCGACCGCTAGATGGCATTTAATCCGCAAAGAAGTATTGGTAGAAACTTGACTCCCAACAGTAGTCATTTTATTAGGTCTACCGTAGGCTTGGGTTGATACTTTACTAAAATAAAATTCGCTACCTCCATTACCGAAAAAGGTACAAAAAAAGAAGAATGAGACCAAACTATAAAAATATTATGTTCGAAAAAGTTATAATAGTTAACATACCTCCATCTCGGTTCATATCGGTATATCAACCTCGATGTCTGAAGTTAACCTTTAATATACTACATATTTGCAACTAAGGTAAGGCCGAATTTTATTGAAACGGAAATAGGAACAGAGCTATGGAAAGCGCCAGACATGCCAGTGGCATACAAAAACTCTTTTAGTCTGCAAAATAGTTATTAATTGTATGTCTTGTACTCTGTGTATGTTAATTTTGGCTCGTCGATTGACATACATGTTTATTTTATGACAACAAAAACTAATAATCGGCTCTGTCCGTCGCATGTTTTCGAATAAAGTGAATTGAATTATTATTATTATCAAGAAGTATTATCAACTGGCTTGACGTACACCCCCATTCATATGCGCCTAACAAGGCAAAAATAAAATAGTCCAATCTCCGAGAGTGGATCTCCATGCAGTGAAAAGCAGGTTCAGATTCAATAACACTAGAGAATAGCGCCAAGACTTGCTAAAAGTGACACATTCGAATAGCAGCGACATTAGTACCACTAGCGATAGAGAACGTCCCTACTGAGACTCATTCGGTCGTGAACCAGCGATGGTACCAATAACTTCATAGCGTGAACACAGCAACAGAAAGATACAACCTCCCATGTTTTCTCGATGCGTGCAGACCGCATCTTAGCTTTGCTGGAAATTTCTAAACCTGCAAGTTTGTTTCGCTTTAAATACTGCAAGCGTAGTAGGCGGTGCTACGAGTATGGCCCTTTTGCGAAGAATGAAAAGCATAGGTCTTCGCGCTAGTACCTACTGCTATTTTGCTCTGATTCAATAGCCTGTCCGAGTTGACTTCCAAGTAACTCCTTAAACTCAAGCTCCCTCCTTCATTCAAGGCGATTTATCTACCCGACCGGGTACGGGGTCGACGGTCTTTTCAGCTTTGAAAGTTGGAATTCTATTTTTCGTAATAAGTAATTCCCAGTGAATTCCTTATCTGTTCATGGAGGTATAATTTTCTGCGATACAAAAAAACCGGACAGAAGAGGTATTAATGGTCTTACAACACTACAGATACAACATGTAATGACAAAGTGGCGACGGTTGCATTCTTAAAGGACCCCTCGCACTATTGACTCTTCAACTTACAGTATTTTAAAATATGAATACTTTAAAACTGCGCTGTGCTTTCAAGAAATAACCCACGAGTTTTGGCTGTTATAACCATTTCCGAGACCCGTTGAATTGCAGCGAAAACAGGAAAACAATCTATATAACCGGTTTTTCTGATGGAAAAACTTCTCGCAGACAACCCTCGACAACGTGATACACATCGAAGGTAGCAAAACACGGCATGTGAGAAAATCAGGTTATAATATAACGTACGAAATTGGGGTCTCTGGGTTTAGAAATATATGGAGTGATTATGGAAGTAGGTTGCGTTATTATTATAGGTAAGACAGGTCCTTTAAGATATTAACAAGCTAATTTATCGATGACGAGAGCGTTGAGTTGAAGAGCGATTGTTTCATCAGTGACCGGGTAAAGTGAGAGCATGCAGTGGCTTATGATACATTGCATGATGAAAAGTCTTTCGCCTCTTTACATCAAGCAGAAGCCGGAAACAATTAAATGGGATAATCATGGGAACTGAAAGTGTTATTCTACTATAGAGCTGAAGCTGTTGAACACTATAAAGTTGTATTGAGAAGAAATATAAAATAGGCCCTGCGCTTCCTGCATGTCTGGACTGCTTCCCACCTCAACCTCCAGTCTGACCTGATTTGTTCGTGTATTATATTATATTTATCATCATCGGGGGCACGCGTACAAGCTTGCAAAATCGAGATTCCACAAGGACGTTTTTAAGTTGGGTTTTGGCAACAGAATTGTTGATCCTTCGAACAGCCTTACCGAAGATGCGGTTAATGCTGAATCGGTCAACAGTTTTAAGTGCATTGTTGATGGCAAATTTCTTAGAGTTATTCTGAGGCGAAAGCCTTTTCTCTTGCTTTGTATTATTATTATTATACGCTGGATCTAACGCCCCGCCTCTTGACTCTAAAATTATTTCAACTACGCAGGTGGAAATATACGAAACTGATACATACCCGCAAGTGTCTTCATCGACTTCGTGATGTTCTCCACATCTGAAACCTCCGCCTCCGCTTCATCAGACATTGCCATTTCACACTCCATCGAAAGAGCGCTGAATTTTTGTAGCAAACCCTGCAGCGACATGGAAACTGGACCATCGACCTCAAACAAGATCTCCTTGACTTTCTGCAGTACACTCTGAGCCTTTTCGTACTTCTTAAAGAGTCCGAGCACAATCACGTACTCGAGGAGTGCATCAACGGCATTCATGGTGTACTCATACTGCACATATTCACTGAACAAACGCGTATCACAGTCGCTGCAGGAAGCATCCGCTGATTTCCTCACTTTGAACAGAAACCGATCGAAGCTTTCCAGCACTAAGTGAAAGTCACTATCTTGCTCACCAACCATGATCCGAACTCGGCATGTAACTTGCGAGAGCAAGCTACAGTTCACCAACAGTGCTAAGCTACCGCAGAGAGAACAAATGCAATTTCTTGAATGCATCCCAAACCTATCCACTGCTGGCAATTTCTTTAGCCCAATAGGGCTAGCAGGCGAGATGATCACTGTGTCACTCGCAACTGAAATTACATCTCGCAGTACTTCTTCTGTGTGGTTTCTGGCACGCGGCGAGTAGGTGGCTACACGGTGAGGTTTGATGGTCAGGGAGGAGGTTGGCTTCTCTTGACTTATCATTCCATAGATGCTTCGGACTTTGACAAGGGCAGCGGATGACTGCTCGGTGAGGAGGTCGGCCAGCGTAAGATAGAGAAGTAGCTCCACTGAACTAAAATAATGTGTCATTGGATTATTGAAAAAATTATGTGTCACTGAATGGACCAGACGGTTTAGGCATAGTTCTGTTTTAACAGAGTCTGTTTTTTTATTTATTTATTTGGTTTGTTTGTTTTTGGAGACGGGATTTTGGAGTGTTTTGTTTATTTTTTTCTTTTCTCTTCTCTCTCTTTTTCTTATTTCTTTCTTTACTATAGTGTTATGTAGGTTAATTTCTCAAAGGGGGTGTGTTAAACCTCTTAACAAGTGTAAACTTCTAGAGGGTTTTGTAGTTCTTAGTATTTTTTTTCCAATAAACCCCATATATAAAAAAACAACAAAAAAAAAAAAAACATTATTTTGTACTCCTCAGTTCTCAGGGAAATAAATAAATAAAGAGCTGTTATATTTATGTTAATTTGCTAAACCAGACAAACGATCTGCGTGGAGAAATTTAACGTGAAAGTATCCGGGAACTGATGAAAGGAAAATTTCTAGCCCTGTAGCCAGTCATTGTTACTGTCTAAGGATATTTGATAGTGCAAAACGGATACGTCAGCTGAATTTTATTAGAGCTATATTTCGGTCCTTCTTGGCAAGGGTCCTCTTCAGGCTCAAAGCCGCTCAAGTTTGAAAAACGAACTTGTGAAAAATCAACTTGTGGTTAGATTTTTTGTTCGAACTTGTGGAAAATCAACTTGTGGTTAGGTTTTTTGTTCGTTTTTCCAACTTGAGCAGCTTTGAGCCTTGCCAAGAAGGGCCGAAATAAAGCTTTAATAAAATTCAGCTGACGTATCCGTTTTGCACTATCAAATATGATTCGTAGTCAGCTTGGGCCGAAGAAACATTTAACTTCCTAAGGAGCTATTTTGCCACATTTAGGCTTTCGAAAACCATTGCCTGATTATTTTGACAGTTTCCGAGAGTTGAAACAAGGCTATTAGGCCCGCTGGCCAAAGAAAATTCAAACTACCAGCAAAGCCCATGCGACCTTGCTCACCCGCTTGGTCTTCTAACCACACCACACCCAGGTGCCTATCAGAGCTGTAATAAGAACCTTGACGCCTTTACCAGAAGATAGGTTACATACTCAACCAACAGTGTTTACTAATTGTAAACACTGTCGGGGTCCCGAAGAACTGTATTACCAAGAAGAAAAAAAATGAAGTTAGGCACAGTGTCTCAAATCCCAAAGCTGCTTGAAACTGAGAGCCAGCGCGGAACGGGGAGGGACCCCTCTTTTGTGACAGGAGTCAGATAACAGGAGTTAATTATCCCACTATTTAACAATTCACTCCCTAACTGATATCGACAAGCCCTCTAGCGACCCTTCTCAATAATACTCTATATGACTAAGTCCAAAACACGCTAGTGATCCTCAGGAAGAACAAAAACGTCTCACTAACGACTCAAACACAACAACTCAAATCCTGTGTCAGTCAATGACGGCGATTCTGCATCGACAAGGAGAGTTAGTCATCAAGAGTATTAGTTTGCATTTTCTGGTCCCTCGATCTCTTATCTAGAATCAGAAGTTAAGACAAAAAGATTAAAAGAACTCACCGTGTCGCGAGGCCGCTGCACTGGGCATGGAATAGGGTTGCTTTCCCGATCTGAGTCATTTCTTTCGGCTGTGCTATGTGATTCAAGACCTTTAGCCTCCACACGACTGAGTCGAAAAGAATACCAAGAACCATCTCGAACTGACCAAGGAACTCTTAAAAAAAAAAAAGCAAATTCAATGAAGGTTAACACATAAATGGAAGTTGGAGTTTTACTTTGCAGGAAAACGTACATACCTAAGTAAAGTTAGGGTAGTGGATGGTCTTGCCAATTGTGTTGACATACGCCAGGAGACGTAGACCATGTGAAGTACTTAAAAGGGAGGCTCTCGGAGTGGAACTTGGAGAAACTTTTTACAGTGCAGTCCGCCTCGACTTCAAGGGACTCTAGCGGATTTTGACGTATGACCCACTGCTCTAATTCGACCGCATCCGTTGACATTATTTATTGGCCCCTGACTTGAACTGAATCGATAAGTTAAAATAGCAGAACGAACGCGAAATTGAGCGTGACTTAGGACCTGGCAAGGGGTGCGGCACCTGTATTTGACACAAATAACGTTCGACTGAACACGCTACGAATAAGATTACTTTCGAATTTCCCGAATTTTCCTAAGATTTTCGAATTTTGTATAATAAAAAAAAAAAAAAAATTCCTCCTGTTATTTTAACTTCTAGATTCAAGAGATACATATCTATTGAACATAGCGGATAGGCGGAAAATATAAATATGCGAACCCCTATCGCAGGGGAAGAGATTACACATGGCTCGATCGCACAGATCGAGAAGGTAGGGGCACAAGTAGGTTCTCGGGCGCCCAACACCCAGCAGGCAGAGATGACCACTACAAGATCGCATCCCACCCATGGTACGCGAAGATGATGACAATTACTACGATTACTAGGAAACACAGGGCCACCTAGAACGCCGAGTGAGAATTAATTTCTGACATGGAATATACAAAGGCATAGGGTTCTAGAATCAGAACTCAAAGCATTTGATTTTGTAGCCCTAGCTGAAACATGGCACTCGAAAGACCAACTGATTCAATTTTATGGTTTCACCATAGGAAGTGTTGCACCAAACCCGTCCAAAATAATCGTGTTTACGCTGGAGTGGCCTAATTGTGCTAATTAAACTGGTCTCTTTTGTTAATTATGCTAGAATGATTAGTGATTCAGAAAACATAATTTGGATTAATCTTGAGTGTTTGGATGGTAGTAAAATAGTAGTAGGGTCAGTACATTTTCCACCTCAGAATAATTCTTATAGAAATGAGTATACTTAGAAACTTTTAAAATATGAAGTAGAAAAACTTCGGAAAGAAATGCCTTCCCATCAGCTAACTATTATGGGAGATTTCAACAGTTATACTAGTAACGCTGGAGAAACTGATGAATTATCTATTCCAGGAAGTTATAACCTTAGTGCGACTCTGGCGATCTCTTGGATTTGCTTTCCGAAAAGCGAAGCGAGAATCCGCCGAGCGCAAGAACAAGCAAAACGTCGCTGAGCCTCAGTTGTACCTTTACAACTTCTCGCTGACTTGCCGAAATCAATTTCTACTCGCGAAGTGGATTCATTTTCCAATTGCTGGCGGAAAATAGCGGAGCGCGAGAACAGCTTTGGAAAGCGAAGCGAGTTTTGTCGAAGTCGCGAAAACAGCCGGTGCATAAGCTCGCAGAGCTTTTCAGACCGCCGGAATCGCCCTAAGATGAATAAAGGAAAGTAAACACTTGGGGTAGGGGTAGGAAGGTAGGAAGCTTTGGAAAGCGAAGCGACTTTTAGCCGAAGTCGCAAGAACAGCCGGCGCATAAGCTCGCTGAGCTTTCCAGACCGCCAGAATCGCCCTTAACTCTCCTCTCGCGAAGTGCATTTGCTTTCCACGTCACTGGTGGAAAGTAGCGGAGCGCGAGAACAGCTCTGGAAAGCAAAGCGAGTTTTAGCGGAAGTCGCAAAAACAGCCGGCGCATAAGCTTGCGGAGCTTTCTATACCGCCAGACTCGCCCTCTTATTCCGAGTACCTAGGATTCCGCGAAGCAGCAAAGAGGGCGATTCTGGCGATCTCTTGAATTCGCTTTCCGAAAAGCAAAGCGATAATCTGCCGAGCGCAAGAACAGACGGAAAGTAGTTGCGCCTCAGTTGCACCTTTACAACTTCTCGCTGACTTGCCGAAATCCCTTTCCACTCGCGAAGTGGATCCGCTTTCCAAGTGCTGGCGGAAACTAGCGGAGCGCGAGAACAGCTTTGGAAAGCGAAGCGAGTTTTGCCGAAGTGGCGAAAACAGCCGGTGCATAAGCTCGCAGAGCTTTCCAGACCGCCGGAATCGCCCTAAGATGAATAAAGGAAAGTAAACACTTGAGGTAGGAACTATTGTCATTGTGCGCAGATTTTGTTCTTGTTATTGGGAATGGAAGATTTGGCAGGATGCGGAGTTGGGTGAGTTTACCTGTATGTCTGAACTTAGACCGAGACTTCTAGATTATTTTTTTATTGGAACTAGCTTTGACCCGGATTCATTGAATGTAAAGGTTTCGAATTTTGTTGGTGTGACAACTTTTGTCAAGGGGAGAGACGGGAAATGCAGTATGTGGCGAAAAAACGTGATCTTTATTCTTTGAAGTCCGGTACTATACTGCGGCTATTCAGCCAATGAATGGTTCATATGGCCTCGCCTGAACCGGATGACTTTGATTCAGCGGGTGATCATGCTTGGTTCAGGTGAGGCTGACACGTGATAAATATTGTACGCAACATGATTAACAGAAGTGGAGAAAGATGATTAACAAAAAGATTATAAAAAACATCACAAAGGCTCATAACACACATTTTCTGCAACATTGACAGGTGGTTTCGAATGTATTATCTGTTGAAACTGCGCATTCTTGTCTTAAATGTTGCGAAACTTCTGACAGTTTACAGTCATGATGGCAATTCTAGGCATAGTTGCCACGTTTCTCTGACGGAGCCTGTAACCAAAAACCAGTGATATTCTGGCGTATATAATACGAAAAACTTTGGAAAAACTAGTAGATTTCTGCGTTTGAACAGAGGTGCATTTTTAAAAGATCGGTTTTTACAGCTATAGACCGGGAGCAGATTTTATATTTTTCGTATTTTAAGTCATGTAGATTTCATCGCTTTTTGAATTCCTGAAAGTAGTTAATCCAATCCAAGAAAGAATTATTTCTTTCGCAATGAATGGTCAGCTGGGCTTCAAACCTTATATATATCAAGTGATCAAAAATTAAATATCAACTGGTTTCGAAAATAAAATTCCAGTTACAAGGCGAGAGAGTGACGATCTAATGTACTTTTTCCCCAATATAATATAAATTGTCCCAACAGCTCTGAAACCGCAGAATTATGCGGTATTTTTGGCATGAGTGCGATTTCCTGTGACAAATTTTGTAATAGCTGCAAACCAGGGGAGAAAGTCGAAAACCTGTGACAACCGCCGAATTCTGGAACCAGTGGCAATACTGGTTCTAGGAGTCGTCCCTATATTTGTTGAAGTGTACAACAAAACACTACCGCAAGGGTATTTTTAATAATACTAAGTTTTTTTTTGTATGGATGATCCTAATTACTGTTGTTTGTATATTGTATCATGTCAAGGCTTACGTTATGTACCGTAAGGACAGAAATACTGATATTAGTGTTGGGTCCGATCTGCTGAAATTTATAATTTGACGAATGTGATCACTTTTTGTTTTTATATATCTTCATCTGTTGACTATGTAAGTACACTTTTTGTCATTGTTCCACGATTTGTGCTTATGTTTTAAATAAATCAATCGATAATTAAATCAATCAATCAATCAAGGTATAGATCCGTACTAACCGCTTCGATTGACTTTCAGCCTACAAACACTTACCCCATCCATGCGTCTGCGACAGCTCCTTGAACATGCTAACAACCTGTATGGCATTCTCCGCACTATCTCTAGAAGCTTCTAAAGGACCAATCAGATGGGAGTCATTCGGCACACAGGAATCGTATAAGAGCTCCTTTGGCAAGCACAGCAGACGACTCTCAAGGGAGTGGGCGTCAGCAAGGACTAGGCAAATCGTCTTGGTTCGTAAGGAGTCCCGTCCGAAGGTCTGGCTTGTCGTGATTCTTCGGAGGTACTGCATGCTAGCTGAGTACTATGGGAGACAAAAATTAAGATATAAAAGGACCTGTCTTACCTATAATACTAACGCAAGCTACTTCCATAATAACTCCATATATTTCTAAACTCGGAGACCCCAATTTCGTACGGTACATTCTAACCCCTCTAACAAAACTATGCTGATTTTCTCACTTGCCGTGTTTTGATATACCTTCGATGTACCTTCGGTTGTCTGCGAGAAGTTTTTCCATCAGAAAAACAGTTATGTAAGTTGTTTCCCTGTTTTCGCAAAAGTTAACGGGTCTCGGAAAAGGCTTAAAACAGCCAAAACCGTAGGTTATTTGTCGAAAGCAAAGCCTAGTTTTAAAGTATTCAGATGTTTTCAAAACTGTAAGTTGAAAAGTAGATAGTGCAAGGGATCTATTAAGGAAGTTAATTTTAATGGGTCCACACTTTTTAAAGTCCGTTAGCGAAATACCCATGCGCAGTGTGGCATTTCGGTCTAGCTGCTGATTAAAACTCAAGTACTGAAAGAATTAAAAAACGCGACCTCCGCATTATCCATAGAGGCTCAAAAGTAACTTACTCCCTCCTTCTAAGCACGTACAAAGTCGGTACCTTTGGGAAACGGAGACAGAACCTACTCTTCGAGATCGATAAACAAACAAAAAAAAAGGACAATGTAAGGGAAAGGTATGAGCGAGCACTCTCTAAAGAAGGTCCCACAATTCCAACCAATAGCGGCCAAACACAGCCGTTACCAAATGGTTTTATACCAATGGTTTTTCAAATTGTAAACAGCCTTTGACCATTTCTAAGTTCCTTTAATGTAACTGTTATACTGACAAAGTTGTGCCTGACAGTACTCAATGTTGTTGTTTTTTTTACCGCGAAAGCGTCGGCGGACAAATTACTATTCTTCTAAAGGAGTACACTGCCAAAAGCGATAGAGCAAAGCCCTTGGCTCCATCTAGACAAGACAGGTGACTCAGAAAGGCACTCGGATGAAGCACTCTGGCTGGAACTGGTACGAGGGACCCTCTCGTCCTCACTTCGCCAGCTGAACTACTCAGTCAAAAGTAAAATATTTGCTATTGCTTTTCACGTTAAGTAGATTAAAGAGGCTTATCCAGCATTTCGAGATCTTGTATGTTTCAAAACTGTACAAAAGGAAATGTTAAAGAGATTTCGGTCTGGAAAGGCCTCGTGCCAAGAACGGCAAGAACGTCACACAAAATTAAGCGGACTTAAAACTTTTTAAGGCAACCCTGTATGAACAGGAAGTCAGCCTGATTTATCGTGAAACTGGCTAGCTTTAACAGCCGGCCAATTCTAAAGTGGTTTTCACCCAGTGTGTGTGTGTGGCGGGGGGGGGGGGGGGGGAGGTAACCAATCCCGATGAAATATTTGTCTCAAAGCAGTAGCGTGAAGCGAGACTGGATGCTACTATAGAGACAGGATGCTACTAGATACTACTGTCTAAGATTGGCCAGTCTGAGGTACATTAAATGATAGTATTCTTTGATGCAACTTTTTCGTACAACTATCATACAACTACGCAGGCTACGGGTTTTTGGGATCCCAAAACGTAAGTGGAGGGATTCCTATGACATCGCAAAAGTTTCCGTCTATCAGTCCGTCCGTCCGTCTGTCAGTACGATAACTCTCGAAGGGAATGAGATATTTTGATGAAACTTCGTGTGAGCATTCTTTGGGTTAAGAGTAAGGCCGAATTCGTAAATGGGCTCTGTAGCCCTAGATTTAGGGGTGGGGGTTTAAATTAAGGGGAAAGCAAAATATCTTTAAACAGCTAATGTGATAGTTGATTATGGGGTTAGAAGAAATGCCGAACTCGGTGATGAAAACCATTTTATCGTCCGACAACTAGTTCGCCCAAAATCCGGCCAAATCGGAAAATTTTTAAAAAGCGAAAGTTTTATTTGAAGTTAATTAGATGACAGATTTAGGGCTAAGAAGAGATGCTGAGTCTGTATATGCCAATAATTTTTTACCCGGACATATAACTCGTCTGGAATCCGGTTGAAACCGGAAATTATATATGTTAAAGTTTTATTTGAAGTTATTAGATGTTCTTTATAGGGATAAGGAGATAAGCTGAATTCGTTTTTGTGAATTGTTCTTTTTTTTCTGGACAAGTAGTTCACTCGGAATTTGGCCGGAACCGGAAATTTGGCAGGAGTAAAGTAGGAAGTTTCGGTCAGTATCGTCAAAATAGATATGGCTTATAGAGGTATATCTGAACTTGGTTTTCTCAGGTGATTAGCGTAGCGAAGACTGAATCTGGCGAAGACAAGACCCAATTGTCTGGATCAAATATTAGATTTTTGTGATCCCATCGAAGCCTTACGTCTTGTTCACCGGGACTAGAGATCCCGTACGTTACCTGTCTCATGTAGTAGAACGCCCATGCCTGGGCTAGAGTAAACTTGGCTGCTAGGATCTGCTGGGTTCTGCTTCCAGCGTTGCCTTCATAGGTCTCTGCTAGGCTCATGGCTAGAGCCAGCGTTTCATCCAACGGAAATATTCCAAGACGCATCAGCTCACTAACAGCTGAAATTTAAAAGTAGAGAATAAAACAACTGTAAACGAACAGGAGGAGGGTCCGAAAATTCATCATGAGCAATAAGATAAGTACCTTCATTTTTATATGTACCAACCGTTTGACCATGGGCATATTATTCGACATATTCCACAATTATCACACCAGGCGTTAGATCAATCAATAAATCATCGTTTTTATTCCTGAATATCTGTTTCACAACATGATAACATAGGACTGTCAACTTAAACAAAATAATTAATTTATACAATTAATTTTAAAACCTTGTACGATTTTATAAATTTATAACAGAATTAAAAAGTATGTCAAACATACAAAATATAAAATATGTAATACTATATTAATTGTCAAATATTATCCGTGTCTTCACTTGTTAAAAAACTTCACAAAAATATGGCAAAATGACTTAAGGAACCTATCAGAAGAGATAAGGGGGGTCAGAGAGGAATTCACGAACTCCGGACTCGCGTAAAGTAAAATTCATGTTTGCATGAATTTGACTTGAGCAGAGAGCGTGAGAACGGAGAAAGTCTAAACGTACGAAAACCTCTAACCTTCAACCAGGATAGCGTCAGATCTTCTAACCATGGAATACTTCGCGAGTAAACTCCAAGACTTGACCTTCCACAGGGTCCTCCCTGCACTTCCAAAAGCGTAAGCTGCTGATCTGAGAGTCTTCAGAAACCGGTCTGTGATGGCTTCTGCAGGAATATCAGAAGACATGGCTGTTTCGACCGGCTTTTTCCAGAAGGCAGAATAGATCCTGCTCTTTTCCCATGTGAAGGAAGGAGTAGCCGGCGGCGATATCAGGATTCTCTTCCAATTCCTCACCCTTGTGTACATCACTCTTTACGGTGGACATCAGTGCTTCCCATCTTCTGGATTTTTCCGCCTGCAAACGTACAAAAAAGGTTATTTTTGTGAAACTCAAGCTGATAGATATATGTCTCGAACTATCATGGTAAAATCCAAATTTTTCAAAAATCGTCTATATATACAAATGTAAACACTAATAAAGATTAAAATTTTCACGAAAGACGGTACAAACGTCTTTCATACTGTACAAGGTCACATTTTATCTGTTGGAGTTTTGGGTCGCCACTGAGGACGCTCTTGTAGGTCGTTCGCGCGAGCAGTCTCAAATGGTGGCGGAACTGTATAACTTATGGATAAGGTGCTCAAGCATTCATTTTCTTACTAGAAGCCATGCACAGTTTCAACATGCGAGACTCGAGTTTAAATTTCTGGAGGAGTTCATTATAAGGAATTTTTGGGGATCTTGACATAATCGGTAAGGCACACTTCTGTAGTTTTTCGATCCGATAAGCCTGGTCCTCGGTAAGGCCTAAGTGCCAAGCTTCCACCAGGTATTCTAGCCCCGAACGTATAAAAGAAACATAAAAACGGTACAAATCTTGTTCAGGGAACCTATTTACCGTAAGTAATTTCAGCATATGAAGGCTGGTATGTCCACGCTTCACCATTTCCCTCGTTCGGGGTTCCTGTTTTAAATCATTTGCTATAATTTAACCGAGGAGTTTTATCTGGTTTACACGCAAAGTATCTGGAATAGGAGGTTCGAAAATTGGCCCTTCTTTCAGGAAAGAAATTGTAAGAATTACCAACTGTGTGATATGTACCCTTATCTTAATACGTCGATTCGGTTTTTGAGTGTCGCAACTAAAAGTGGCGTACCCTGACATATCCGACCATGAAGCTATGAAGCGTTTACTGATTATAAATCAGCATTATCAACCTTAGAACTACCGTCCTTTTACGACCGTCGTTTCATTTAATATGCAAATTTGGCCAATTCCTTCTAAGGACCGACAAACATAGGGCCATACTACCACCAGTCATGTCGAATCGAGTAGACACTTGGTCTAAAAACAAAGAAAAACTGGTACTGCCCCCCCTACTACCCAAGCGCCATTTAGTTAGAGTTTTTTCTTCTTGAATATGATAGCTTGTGTAAATAAATGATTCTAACTTCTTTTCATTCACAACCCATGTCTGAATTTAATGCTTCGGCTGTATCTGCGAAATTATACCGGGGCCCTTTCACTACTTTGTCCTTTCCATCGTATTTCAATAAGAGACAGATCGTCGAAGTATTTCCTTCTTTCCGGTCTGTCTGAAGCTGTCGTTAATCATTACAACAAAAGGTTCCCTGTGGCACACTGCCAAAAATTTATTGCGGATCCAACAATTATTTTTATATTTCAGAATCTGGGACCTATCAGTCAAAAATCCTACAGTAATGTTTACGATATTCGGGTTAAAATTATATTCATTCAAAGGTTTTACAATTAGAATATTATGGTTTATCAGGTCCGTCAAAACCTTTTTTAAAGCCAGGCACGATTAAATTAATCCATTCGGACGGTTTATCAATGTTTTTAAAACAAAATCTGAAAGATTTGCCACATAATGGCTGGTTGATTTTTTTTTTTTTTTTTGGGGGGGGGGGGTATTGGTTTTACATAGCCAACTTTCCAAATAGCTGGGTAATCTGAAGTTGAAAAAAACAGCATTTCAGATATTATAAATATTCTTTGAGCCCAAGCTGACTTTGAAACATTTATTCAAACAATGTTTACACGGATACGTCAGCTCTGATTTTTCATCAGAAATATCGCTGATGAAAAATCAGAGCTGACGTATCCGTGTAAACATTGTTTGAATAAATATTTCAGATATTTGCAAGGGGTTTAACAAGTTTACCCGGGAACGCTTTGATTAAATCAACAGGGGTGTCTACTAGTGTCACACTATTATCTTTATAATCGTTTTAATTTGTTTGACGAGTACCTCACTTTCTGTCATTTTCGGTAATTCCTCATTATTATCATTATCAGGAACTCGATCGACA
Source organism: Branchinecta lynchi (assembly GCA_023053575.1). Classification (NCBI taxonomy): domain Eukaryota; kingdom Metazoa; phylum Arthropoda; class Branchiopoda; order Anostraca; family Branchinectidae; genus Branchinecta; species Branchinecta lynchi. The sequence continues at coordinate 4,409,200 of JAKZAP010000013.1, read as the reverse complement.
GTATTTAATTTGGTAGGGACTGTACAATTTTTGCCTGTTGGATGTTTAGGTCATTTTCAAATTGGATATCACTTTTATCTGTGTCAAAATTTAAGGGTGAGGAAGGGATTAATTCTCCCTAATTTCGGAAGTCCGTTGATCTTTTTCTTTACTCCAAAGTAGGATCTGTCACTCTGTCGTCTGGCTGTCTGCCTGGACCGCAAACGGGACAGCATCGTCCCACTGTCAATCAATCAGTCATTTAGTGTTCAATGAAGAGTTCTATTGGTAATATATATTTCTGAACGTTCGTCTTATGGTCAAATACTCTATAAACAACAGAACTCGTCCATCTTCCCACTGGTCGGAAATGTGGGGGGTTGGACTTTAGTGGGTTGGTGTCATGAACTCTGAGGTCACTCTCTAACTACCGCCCTGACGTCTACAAGGTGGAAGAAGACAGTATCTCAAGTAGTCTAGACAGTCACCCACGACCAAGAGGGGCTCCGTGGAACCTAGCTTTGGTTGCGTGATACAGATTCGATCACACGATTGAGCATTAAACGGTGAGGTGGGGGGGGGGGTGTCTAAACTTACCTCTGCTTCCAAATCGACCAGAGTCTTCAAGCACCAGAACTTCCAAATTGCAGCCATTGACAGCAAAACAATTGACTTTGGGTCCTGACCACAGTTCTTCAACATTCCCATGGCAGAATCCACCAGCGTCGTCCCTTTCTGAAAATCCTTCCTCCTCTCTGGGCTTCTGAAGTTCCACCATAGACAGGAGGCTTGGTAAACCTTCGCAAACGCATTTGTATATGCAGAATGGCTTAGTTCCAGCAGCTGATTGGACAAATACATCACCATTGGTTCGGCATCTAATGGGTGTAACTGATCATATACTTCGAGCTCTTGGATCAGAAGGCCTGCCAAGATGTCGTTCGTCAACTTCTGTTTTGTGTTGGCATTCACGAGGTCTATGGAGGATATGATCTGCTTCTAAAATAAAAGAGTAGCATTGACTCAACAATTGATTTAGGTATAGTTTCGTTTATATAATATACAATTTTACTCCTCAGTTTCGAAGGGAATAAATTATTAAACATAGATGATAAACGGCAAATAGAGGACCGTGATATCTAAATAAAATAAATAAACAAGTATAATTCTGATCAAATATGACTCTTTGACACATCTTACTTCACGAAAAACACAAACAAGTACATTGAGAGACATTATTTTGGTACTAAAAATCTAGCTAAATCAAATGAGACCGAAAACATATCGTCCAGATGAATTCTACCTAGAGCCAGTGTTAGAAAAAATGAAAAAAGGGTAGATTTAGGTTGTAGGTTTAGATTTTATGGAGAAAAGGTTTTTGAATGAGAGAGTGAGTTTTGATGAGAATATTTAATATAAAAATTAAAATTTTGAAAGGAGAAGTTAAAATTTAGAGTTGATAAATTACAAAGAAAATAGGTTTAAGATGAAAGTGTAGGTGACGTTAAAGTAGGGTAAATTTTTACGTAAATTTTGTAACGTCACTGAGTTGGAGGTGGAGACGTAGCCACTTGTTTTGGTTCAATCCAAAGCAAGAACAAATGAAAAAGAAGCTACGCGGGAATAAAAAAAAAAAAAAAAAAAAAAAAAAAGGAGCCAGTGTCGTTGCGAATGAGGGGGGGGGGGAACCCCCCCCCCCCCCCCAATGTTGCCGGCCAGTCGGTAAAAAAAAATAGCCGAGTTGGCGCGAAGCGCATCGATTTTTCGTAAAACAGTTTTTTTTTATTGGTTCTCGTAAATAGTCGATTTTTTCTAAAAATAGCAGTTTTTCTTAAAATTAGCTGATTTGTTGTCACCATAGTCGTTTTTTCTCAATAATGGTCGTTTTTATCTGCAAAAACAGTCGGTAAAAATGACCAGCCAGTCGGTAAATACCTTCCCCCCTCCCCCAAACATTTTGGCTAGTAACGCCTCTGCCTACAGCTTTCTTGAATTCATTAGTCAGCTCCAAACCGACAGCGTCTGGTAGGGAGTATCACAAGACGGCAACTCTGTTCCCAGATGCTCAACGGCCGACATCTTTGTCGAGCTTAAATGAAAAATTCTGAAACGATGGCCCTTTAGCTGCATAAGACGTCATATCTGGAATAAGAAGTACACCGCGGCAGGCAAAGGTCTATTGCTACCACTTGCTAACCATAACCAAGCAAACCGGACTGATCAGAAGAACTTGTGAATAGTCTGGTCCAAAGGGTAAACGCGAACTGGACTACCACACACCTTCTCAACTTTCAAATGAACTTTCATCAGTGTCTCAAGGATCTGTGCCCGGAATTCTGGATCCCCAAACTGAATAGCGGTTGCCAGACACTTTCCTAAGTCCTGGTAGAGTTTGTCCCAAGACTTTGCGCGGATCCGGCAGTCCACTATATTCTGGAGCCGGCTGGACAGCTGCGTCTGAAACAAATAAAGCATTGTGATTAGCACGGGAGTGCCAAGTTCTTGGTGCCAACGAAAAAGCTTGATCCTTAGGTTCCATTTGACTATACAAAGAATATTTGTACCGTAATAATTACGTGGAGTAGATGATCAGGCTGAAGCCTCCATCCAGCAAAGATGTTTAAGCAAACGCTGGATAAGCTGATATTTTCTGGCTAACAGTTAAAGCACCCAGGACATCGTTTTTAGGTGATTCATACTCGCCCTTTCGGCACTCAGCACATGAAAGCAGGGGATCATGGAAAAACACATTCCTCAGAGGGCTCACAGTCACTATGAAAACGAAGGTGAATTTTCAAAAATGTTTGGTCACGGCGAAGATTCTTACTTTGCGCGACAAGCAGCCGATCGACTAGATGAAATGAGTATCCTGCGTAGTTGTACGAAAGAGAGAGAAATAGTAACAATAAAGAATACTATCATTTAGTGCGCCTCAGACCGGGCCAATCTTAAGTAGTAGTATCCAGTAGCATCCTGTCTTGACATAGTAGCATCCAGTCTTGCTAATAGTAACATACAGTAACAAAGTAGCATACAGTAACACGATAGCCTTCAAGTAGAAGCATGTAGTAGCGTCAGTTAATACTGCATGCTACTTTTTCGTAGAGCTCTTCATTCTACTATTTGAGATAATTTTTCCTCACGGAAACATGGCCGTGTCTGTCTCCTGTTTCCTGCTTCATGTCTGTTCCGACATGTAGCCGTGTATTCTCGAGGGAGTAACCGTCTATCCGAACTTGGGCGCAGAGGTTGAGAATCTTCTCACAGCCTGAGCTGGTGAGGGCTGGCAAAGACTCGTCACGACATCTAGCGACGTAAAATTATCGACTTACTTTCCGCTGGTTTTCTTCCGTCTTGTACTTAGCGAACTCCAACGTATCACAGCAACTAGCAAGTAGTAAAACGGCAGCGGCGTCGTAGTTACATTTTGTATGGTACAGAACCACAGCATAGTTCCACACCAGGTTGTCTAAAAGAAATACTTTAATTCAACAAAGAAATGTCTGTAAAGTTTTCACTATTTCCCTAATCACGTCATAAACCAAAATCAAATGACGCCGATTTTCAGCAAAATTTACGAGGGTTTCCTTTCTTCTTGGTTAAAAGAAAAGATTCTAAAGTTAATTTGGTAATCTCCCCAAAACCTCTACAGTTCATTACTTGGTTAGTTTGGTGGATACCATTTTAAAAAATTTAGCGAACCCGGACCATTGGGTCAACCTGATTGCTACTGATCTACGTAAAGCGTTCGACCTAATAAACCATAGCATACTAGTACAGAAATTGAAAGTAGTTTAAAGTTCAATGGGCATATCAAACTAACCCAATCCCACTCTGTAACAACCTAGGAACAATGCTTACCCCCTAGATCAGCAGCTTTTTCAACAGTTTCCTCTCTGTGATATTTCAAAGCGTATTTTTTTGGGCCAGTACATGCTCAATTTACTAGGTTGGACAAAGATAAAAGTTTTGTTTCTTATAATACTTAGTAGATCTTTATTTTATGCATAAATCAGCTTGTATAATTCAGATTTCAATAGGTTATTTGTTTTTGAATGATTTTTGTAGCGGTGTTATTTTTTATAAGCTTATTGCATATTCTGGTACATTTCATAAAACAAGCTAATCAAGCTTCACAACACTGTTCCACAAAGAAAAACTTTTAACAGGCACTTTAAGCCATGGAACTTCTGATGAAACACTAGAACAATCAGGTAAACTGAATCTGCGGCTTGACTTCGGTGACATCTCAAATATATCCTTTTCTATCAAGCATTGCTGGGAGTTTTTGAATTTCCTGCCACGACATCCCAGCTCCTAAGATTTGGATCGCCGAAATGCCAGAGAGGCAAAGACAAGGGATAACAAGAAAACGGCCGATTTTCATAGCGCCTTCTAAAGGAAGTCGGAAATATTTATTTGTGAAGCATTTAATACAAAGTAAAGCATTAGAAGTGTCCATTGTGCTTTAAGTTTAATGTGCCATCATTTCATGTCAAAATCGTCGCAAATTTTCTATCCAATAGAACTCAGCAAACTACACTGTAAAAAGTTTCTCCGAATAAGGATGCAGTATTTGCTACTGGGATTAATCTTATCTCTATTGGGAGAAAATTAATCCGAATAAGGGATAACCTTATCTCAATAAAGACAAAATTAATCCCAGTAGCAAATACTGCAAGATTTTGTTTTACAGTGTAAATATAAGAATTCATACTCTGACCCCCCTCCAATTTTCTGTGGAGTTCCTCAAGGTACGCTTTTGGGTCCGCTGCTGTTTCTAGTTATGGTCAATGAGCTTGCGACATTGGTGGATGATCGCTGGAAATACGTAGATGACCTCTCGAAATGTAAAACCGTAGAAATGTAAAAGGCAAAGCACAACAAATCATAGATGATATTTCCTAGCACAACAAATCATAGATGATATTTCTGATGAAGTATCTGCCGACCAGATGATTGTAAACACGGAAAAATCAGTGGTCCTAACGATCTCTTTTCAAAAAAGTGTACCAAAATTTTGTCCACCAACATGTTAAAGAAATAAAACTGCTGGGTTTACACATCACGAATGATATGAAGTATGAAAAGCACGTAGATTCCATTTTAAAGAAGGCCAATATTGGCCTTCGGGGACTCAAGCTTCTTTCCCGTCATGGTGTCCCTTCCGAACATCTACTGCGTATTTATTTTTCGTTCATTCGCCCAGTCCCAGAATACTGCTGTCCTATATGGCATTTTGGGGTGACTCGCGAGCAATCGGATGCTCTAGAGAGTATACAATACCGAGCTCTCCTAATAAAGGATAAATCTCTGATAGTCCCTCATATTTTTGTTTCTGAAAAAATTTAATCTGACAACCCTGTCTCACCGTCGCGAAAATTTGTGCTTTAAGTTTGGAGGGCAGACTCTACTGAACCCAGTCCTTCGTGCTTCGTGCCCCCCAACTTTACAACAGAAAGGGAGAGGCCTCAAAGACAAGCTTCGGAACCAGTCCCTACCCTTCAACCAGTGTTTTGCCGACACGTGAGATACAAGAATAGCTTTGTCCCCTCCTTTGTTTCCCTACGTAACAGAAATTAGTAGGTTATTATTTTACCCGGCGTTGTCTATTTCCCCAATCGTTACTTTTTATATTGTTTGTTCTCAGTATTTTATTTGACAATTTTGGTTGGTTTTTAATGTATGTTGACTTTACCACCTGCTGTTCGGCTAGTTCGTAATTATGTTGCGAGAGCAACACTTTGGTTTTGTCCTCGTTTTTTTTTTTTTTTTTTTTTTTTTTTCCTATGACTCCGATTTCATTTTATTCCTGGTAACTGAGAAGGGTCTAACCTGTGCGGTTTTTACGGAAAGTGTGGACCTTAGGCCGGATTGATGAATATGACATTACATTTTGGAAAGCTCCGTAGAACTCTTGCCTGGGGCCAATAAGGATGGTTTTTGCTTGTCCTCGAGTCAGAGCCTACGGTTTGCGAAGTGAAGTGGAGTTGTATAGCCTATGTCAGAGAGGACTATCTGAAGTTGTGTAGCGAACCTTTCGTTTCATCAAAAGATGTTTCTGCTTTCGAGTGGAAAGCTCCGTTTTAGCACGCAAGCAGGCAGGCACCAGTTTCAAATTGAAGATGGACTAAAATCTATAAGTGTTAAATATATGCGGCAGTTACCCGGCCCCACAGCCAACATATCTTCTTTGAGTGATAAATAGAAAAATCTACAGAGACAAAAAAGTGGCTTTTTCCCACGGGTCCGAAAGTGCTGCCATCTATTGTTTCTGTCCATGTCTGCGACGATTTCAGCTGAGTTTATAATTTTTTTTTTTTGCACTTTGGTTTGTGGTAGGGTAACGGTATCAGATGTGCCTCTTAAACTTTAAAAGTTCTCTCATTGCTAAAGAAACTAGAGCTTATCCTTTGCTCCTTTCTAAGTCGTGACGTTAGAAAGTTGGCCTACGGCAAAAAAGTCAACTTTTGAACTAAGACAGGTAGAATTTTTTTTTCGACGGCAATCGATAGCCATTGATGAGCTGATCAAAGTATATGTCATCCATTTTTTGGTACAAAAATTCCTTCATGAGATACACCAGTTTGGAAATTTCAAAGGGGTTGACAACTTCATAGTAAGGTACATTGAAACCAAAAATAGGCGATACCAGTTATGATACATATAGGGGACTTTTAAGCAACAGTCGACTGTTAGCCCATAATCATCTTCGGTAATGAGGGGTTTGCAGCTTTTGCTAGTTGGTATACCTGTTATTTGTTTCCGGTGTATTCGATGGTAAGAACAATTTGGTTCCCAATGGTAAGATATGCACGGGACTTGTAAGTAATAATCGGCTGTTATGCTACAATCATCTTCTGCGATGATGGGTTTGCAGCTTTTGCTAGCTGGTGTACCCATTATTTGTTTCCGGTTAACTTAATGTAAATCACGGGAGAGGGACTTGAAAGTAGGAATCGGTTCACGAGGGGCTAGGAATTTTTGCAAATGGGTGCACACTGTATTCGATTTCTATAAATCTGACGGTAAGAAAGTTTGTGTCGATGGTCTATCAATGTAACCGAGGATTAACTGTTTACACAACGGATACAAACGAAAATGTAAAGCAATGAGGTAGTTTCATAATAATTAATAGTGTCATCTATGGTATTTTAATCCTGAAAAGTTACGGATAGCTTTCTATTACCAACTAGATTATATAAGATATTGTTCCAAGTTTTCATCCGGTCACGATGACTACGATTGAAAAGGATAAAGTACAACTGACTGCAAAGTTAATTTAGTCCCTTCTTCCTATATTATTTTGTTGTTGTTTTTACAACACTGAAGAATACCTTTTGATCGTATGATTAATTTTTTTAGAACATCCCGTTTAAAAAGCTTATGCTATAATCATCTTCAGCGATGAGGGGCTTGCAACTTTCGATAGCTGGTATATCCATTATTTATTTCCGGTGAATTTGATGTCAATCACGGGAGACGGACTTGTAAGTAAGAATCGGTTCACGAGGGGCTAGAAATTTTTGAAAATTGGTGCACACTGTATTCGATTTCTGTAAATATGACAGTAAGAAAGTTTGCATCGATGGTCTATCGCTATAACCTAGGATTAACTGTTTGCGCAACGGGTACAAACGATACGGTAATGTAAAACAATAAGGTAATTTTGTAATAATTAATAGTGTCATCTATGGTATTTTAATCCTGAAAAGTTACGGATAGCTTTATAATATCAACTAGATTATATAAGATATTGTTCCAAGTTTTCATCCGTCACGATATCTACGATTGAAAAGGATAAAGTTCAACTTCGACGGCAATCGATAGCCGCTGATGAGCTGATCAAAGTATATGACATCCATTTTTTTGTAAAAAAATTCCTTTGAGATACACCAGTTTGAAAGTTTCAAGGGGTTGACAACTTCAGTAGTAAGGTACACACTGAAACCAAAAATAGGCGATACCAGTTGTGAGACATTTAGGGGACTTGTACGCGACAGGTGACTGTTAGCTCATAATCATCTTTGGCAATGAGGGGTTTGCAGCTCTCGCTAGTTGGCGTACCTGTCATTTGATGAACAATTTGGTTCCCAAATGTAAAACGTGCAAGGGACTTGTAAGTAATAATCGGCTGTTATGCTACACAAATCTTCAGAGATGAGGGGTTTGCAACTTTTGCTAGTCGGTGTACCCATTATTTTTATCCGGTGAACTTGATGTCTATCACGGGAAAGGGACTTGTCAGTAGAATCGGTGCACGAGGGGCTAGAAATTTGTGCAAATTGTTGCACATTGTATTCGATTTATATAAATCTGACGGTAAGAAAGTTTGTATCGTTGGTATATCGCTGTAACCTAGGATTTACTGTTAACGCAACGGGTACAAACGATACTGTAATGTAAAACAAGGTAGTTTCGTAATAATTAATAGTGTCATCTATGGTATTTTAATCCTAAAAAGTTACGGATAGCCTTATAATACCAACTAGATTATATAGGATATTATTCCAAGTTTTCATCCGTCACGATGTCTACGATTGAAAAGGATAAAGTTCAACTGACTGCAAAGTCAATTTAGTCCCTTTTTCCGATATGCTTTTGTTGTGGTTAGGGCAATCGATAGCCCTTGAAGAGCTGATCAAAATATATGCCATCCATTTTTTTGAACAAAAATCGTTCATGAGATAAACCAGTTTGAAAGTTTCAAGGGGTTGACAACTTCAGGAGTAAGGTACACACTGAAAATCAAAAATAGGCGATACCAGTTGTGAGACATGTACGGGACTTGTAAGCAACAGTCGACTGTAAGCAACAGTCGACTGTTAGCTCATAATCATCTTCGGCAACGAGGAGTTTGCAGCTTTTGCTAGTTGGTATACCTGTTATTTGTCTCAGGTGTATTCGATGGTAAGAACAATTTTGTTCCCAATTGTAAGACATGCATGGGACTTGTAAGTAATAATCGGCTTTTATGCTATAATCATCTTCAGCGATGAGGGGTTTGCAACTTTTGATAGCTGGTGTACCCATTATTTGTTTAAGGTGAATTTGATGTCAATCACGGGAGACGGACTTGTAAGTAAGATCGGTTCACGAGGGGCTAGAAATTTTTGAAAATTGGTGCACATAGTATTCGATTTCTGTAAATATGACAGTAAGAAAGTTTGTATCGATGGTCTATCGCTATAACCTAGGATTAACTGTTTACGCAACGGGTACAAACGATACGGTAATGTAAAACAATAAGGTAGTTTTGTAATAATTAATAGTGTCATCTATGATATTTTAATCCTGAAACGTTACGGATAGCCTTCTTCCGATATTGTTTTGTTGTTGGTTTTACAACGCTAAAGAACAGCTTTTGATTATGTGATTATTCTTTTTAGAACATACCGTTTTAAAAGCTTCGATAAGTTGAAAATTTCAGCATTTAACCGACAGCGAAGAAACAAAACCAAAGTGTTGCTCTCGCAACACTTTAGCCGGCGAAGCCGGACAAAGGTTGCCGCAACACTTCACGTTGCCTGGGCAACGTAGGTCTAGTTGGTGTTGAAATAAAAATGAACTGAATTGATAAAGCTTCCGCCGTCTGCCAAAGCTACACAACTTAACATTCACAAATAAAGGACCAGGGATCTTTCAAGTTCAAAAAATGTTTGCTTCTTTCAAAGCACACCCAGGGGCGTCACGACGGGGGCGTCCACCCCCCCCCCCCCCCCCCCCCAGTGTTGTCGGCCAATCGGTAAAAAACAACCGAGTGTGATTATGGGTAGTATATTTACTAGACTACAGTTGCTGCTGCTGCCGGAACGTGGCTCCGTCTGGTTTCTTGAACTTCTTAGAGTCTCGGTATTTAATCAACGGTAAATGACAGAATTTGTCAGGGAAGCAGTTAAATTTTAGCATACAGAAAAAACAATGGATTTCAAAAATGGTCACCTGCGGCGCTCGATTTAGCTATAATAGATAGGCTATAATAGATCGAAGCTGTTACTGCAATCACGCCCGGCAATATAATATACATGTGGGCTTCGCCAAAACGCCACCTAATAGTTGCCTTAACGTCTTTCATGCTGCCCTTTATTGTCACTCTTCCTACGTAAACGTTTCTGTTCCAGAATTAAAGCTCAAATTCTTAGTTCTAGGATTCGGTAAAATTTTTGAAAGATTCGGTAAAATTTTGGCTCTCCCCCCCCCCCCCCACCCCACCGAAAATGCACTTGCGAAGCCCCTGCCCCACCAACTCGGCCCACCGAGGTTGGATCAGGCCAGGATATCTGAATAACACAACTAGGTCACATGGACACAGTATTGCCAAGTTTATCTCAATCGCTCAACCGATTTGGTCCCTTAGCGTTTAAGAAAATGTCCAGGACCCACCCTAATCCCCCAGCAGAACTGCCATAATGGCAAGAAGAGGTTCGGACACATAAATGGGCCAATGTCATATATTTTGCATCCGCGTCTACAATGCATCAAGCATCATTCGAACGGACCATTTCCGAATAATTTACAGTAGGCCTACCGGTCCGGTACCCCTCAGCCCCACCTTCATTCAACGGACGTCAGATCTCAGATCCAGTTTGGGCCTCAAATTACATGTCTATGACAATCTATGTGCCATGAGTTTCGTACTTTTCAAGTTTTATCCCAATCACTCTGTCTATTAAGCCCCTACTCGTATTATAACATTTCCGAGACCTCCTTGCAACACTCTTCTCGGACGCGGATAAGTTGAACATCTTGGGCAGTTTCAGCCGAATCCGAGCACTTTCTAAGGCCCATGCACCTGTTTGGTTCTTGAGGCGTGTCATAAAGTTATTCCGACCCCTACCTTCCACTTAGTTGTCGGATTTCGTTCGGACACAGAAGCAGCAAATTTGGGGCATCTGCTCGCATCAGCCATCAAGTTTCCATAAAACTGGATTGCCCCGTTCACGTCACCTGTAGTTTGATCCAAGGCATTCTCATACCAAATTTCAACAAGATATCTCAACCCTTTAGAGAGTTATCATAGACGGACAGACAAACTTTACGAACTCGTAAGTGCTAACTTTTTGAACCCCCAAAAGCCGCTTAGTTTAAAAGCGAAAAATACAGCCGCGTAAATCTTCGACCAGTGAAGTCTGTTGCAGTGTCTATCACTACTTTTCTGGTTTGCAATACTATTGACTGTATAGTATGTTGCTGTTTCTATGTGATAACCATGGGTGCCATGAAGTTAATGGCGAATGTATTAATTTTCATTAGAAAACCATCTTAATTGACATGTTACAACTTATTCTTACAATGGTTGAAAGATGCATTCACGGAGAGTGTGCACCGTTGCCGCGCAGCGGCAAAGGCGCTTTTTGTCGGTAAAATCTGGGCTTGTCCCTCCCCCCCCCCACACACGAAAATGGGCTAGTTTTGCCACTTAGCTCACCAAAACACTTACTTACCATACTTGAAACCAAACCATGTAATACTATGTAATAGCAAAGAATAATATCATTTAATGTGCCTCAGACTGGACCAATCTTATGTAGTAGTATCCAGTAGCACCCTGTCTTGCCATAGTAGCATCCTTCTTGCCATAGTAGCATCCCGTCTTGCTAATAGTAGCATTTAGTAGTAGGTATGCAGTAACACGGTAGCCTTGAAGTAGAAGCATGTAGTAGCATCGTTAGTACTGCAAGCAACTTTTTCGTACTACTTCATAGTACTATTTTGAGATAAATTTTTCATCGGGAACGCCTCTGAGCACACCTCGCACTTTTTACTCTTTATGTTCCATTGTTCAAAACTATCTGAATACTGTTAAAAACTCAGCTCTGCTGTCAACAAGTTACCCACGGCTTTGGCTGTTTTAAGCCTATTCTCAGGTTCAAGATATAATTAACGTAGTTAGGGAAGTACGTTGCACTGTCATTATAGGTACTACAGGTCCTTTAGCCTTAGTTAACTATTAACATTTACATTTTCATCCACTTGCTGAGTTACTATAACAAAATTGAACTAAAAATCAGCCAAAATACCTTCCGTGTCTTCATTTTACCATTTAGCCCAAAAGTGCACTGGTTAAAGTTAAATCACGTTCAAAGAAGCAAATCTATACTGTGGTGTGGTAACCTACAAGAACTGCAACTCAAATTATCAAAGCAATGGGTCATTTTAGGCATACAACAATACGGTACCCTTACACTACTTCCCTTATACCCAAGATGCGGACACTCTGGTGTCATATAATGACTTAACAGGACAACGCCATTCATACTGAATGTAGCTTTATCTTTTCTATAGGGCGTACAGAAGTTCTTCTTTTTTAATTCCGGTTTCGGGATCGCCAAAAAACTGAGGGAAATGAATTACACCGTCTAGCGGTACCGTCTGTCTCTGTGATACAACAGGATCGACTCTTCAGATCAAAGATTGGTGGCTTCCATTTTCAGGGGTGGCAAGGAACTTGAAAATATGATGGTTGCGTCTTCGATCTGAAATCTCAGTTCTCGGTTATCGCTTTTCAATCCTGGACTCACGTACAGACTACCGTTTTTGCTGTCTTGTTTCTCAGTTCTCGCTTTTGACTAAAACAATAATCTAGCTATCCATTGTCCGCGCTTTGTGGACCAGTCAGGAAGACAACGGAGAACGAGAATCGAGAATGCATACAGACAATTCTAGACTTCACTAAACATATTAACTGTACTTGATTTATGTACTTTTCATATTTATTGTTCGTTAGTTTGTGTTTTATTTGTATTGTTAGTGAGTGTTTGTTTTTCGAATTCCCGCCCGTGTTAGCCTAGTTCTTTTAGGGTTGAAATAAAATTGATTGATTGATAGATTGACCTGCACTTACCTATTACTCGTGCTAAGTACAGGATCTGATCATTCCCTTCAACTTCTTCTGCAGACGTCTTTCTCAGCCAAGAAACAACATCATGCCTGATTGCCGCAATCAGATTCACTTGAGAATTTTCCAATTTTTCCGTGACACTTGACAGATACTTCTCAACAAGGAACAACAAGGATTTCAAAGTTGATGATCTGGCTGTTATTTCTGTGATAAAGACGGTAGCAATCATATCACTCGAAACAGATGGTAGGAGACCATACGTTTTCTTTAATATTTTCAGCAGAACTAAAACACAGGAAGGATCTGTGGTGTATTTTCTAACGTGCTGATTACCTAATGTTAGGTAGACCTTGACAACACTCACAACTGCCGCATCTGATAACCGATCGTTCAAGGGAAGTGACTCGAACAGCCACAGCATCCTGGTATAGATGTGGTCACATTCGTCAGGATCTACAGCTTTTTGGCAATCTGAGAGGATATCCACTAGTACTCTTGACTTGTCGTTTTCAAAAGCAGTTGCTACGTTCCGCAGAATTGCAACTGGCTTTGGTGAAAGCATGAGCATCTTAGCAAGTAATTCTACGAATAGCAAAAGTTTTGACACTTCTAATGCATCTCTTTCACTTTCTGCTGTCTTCTGGGCATTTGCAAGATGAAAAAGCACAGCTGTAACTCCATCTTGATACAGAGGCAGAAATTCTTCACTGTCCAAAGTCTGAATCCCCCAAATAAATCTTTCGACCAGCTTTGAGGTATTTTTTGATCCAGATCCGGCCAGAAAATTCATGGACTGTACTCTCAAATAATGTATGAGCTTTGGGTCTGAAGTCTGGCAGCTCTGATTCCAAAATTTACAATACAGAGAATACAAATATTGTTCTTTGTCGCATTTGAGTTGCTGGAAAATCAGCGAAAATGCCTCAACTGCGAGTTGTAGGTTGTCCAGTGAATATTGCTGGAAAGAGACATAAGTTATTAACAAAGAGCTGGAGGAGTATAAGACATCTTCAAAATCTATGCAGTTACCCTCAGCTAGGTCATTAACAAGAGCTGGAGGCTCATATGGCACTTGTAAGGCTGGTTCAAAGGAAGAAATCTAGAATTTGCCTTTTTGTGGGTTTGTTCTGATCATTTCTAAGCAAAAAACTTTAAGATAAGAATGATCCTGCACCCTTGGAAACCGCAAGAATGTAAAAAAGAATTTTTATTTTTGAACTTGGTTGTAATTATGCGCACTTTAAAGGCGGTAGAAATTCATCTGTAAGCAAAACCATTTAGACAAAAACGATAATAGGCCCTTGGAGATCATTAATATATATTGTTTGGTCACAGGTATTTTTTTTCATTTTGCAATTAAGATGCGCACTTTAAAGGACACCTCTTGCTTATTCTGCCTTTTATAATATACATAGCTCCCTTACGGAATCACAATCCCCATTTTCCTCCATTGTTTCGTTTTGTGCCTACGAATTTTGCGCGTGTTTTCGGCCGTGCCGAGTTTTGCCCGTTACACAACACAAAGTTGCCAAAATCTTAGACCTCCGCTGACAACTCTTTCACACACAAGGATATGAGAATCTTCTGGTTTTGACTAATTTTATTTACTTAGCGTTTGTACTTTTTATCGACAGCGCATTCAGTTTTCAAATGTTTTGCGCCCAGCCACCACGTCGGAGAGCAGGAAGGATGTGCAGAGTTGTCAAGCGCTAACAAGCAAATCGCTAAATTCAGATAGAAAATAATGGCATTTTCGAGAAGGTTTTTTCTGACCCATTTCACAGTGAAAAGATCATTTCTAGTAGGAGTTATGCTTAAAGGGTTCTAGAGATAAATTTTTTAAGCGAAACCCTTGTGGCACAAATAATCATGGCCCCAAATGTATTGTTTGATCTAAAGTACTTTTTGACTTTGCGGTTAAGATGAACAGTTTAAGGGAACTAGAAATTCATTTGTGAGCATAACCCTTGAGGCTAAAACGATCATGGGCTGATGGGAATCCTGAAAATGTAAAATTTGCTTGAAAATATTTGTTTGTTTATTTTACGGTTAAGATTAGTAGGCTAGGCTATTTTAAGGAATGGTCAAATTTTTTAAGTGACGACTTCTAAGCTGATCCTGTAGAATCTCTAATTTTCCAGCCATGTTTCATCGTCCTAGCACATCTGGAAGTACCGTAACTTGCGATCACCGGAAATTCCCCCTCCCCTCTAATTTCTCCAACAGTTCCCGGATCGAATCCGAGTATTTAAATGATTTGTCTAGAGCACTTGTTTGTTATTCTCACAAGTTCCATCCCGATCTCTCGAGTCTAAGCGGGTCACCACTTTTCCGCCCCATCCCCCAACAGTTGTCGGATCTGGTTTGGACATGAAAAATAACATCAGAGACATATCCTCTGTTCAATTATCAAATTTCACTGGAATCCGATCACCCGTTCCAAAGTCACGCATGACTCAATATCCCGGATTCCCCCTCCCTCAACTCCCCCCATGATCATCGGATGGATACATTTTTTATTTCCAAGTCAGTTTGATCGGGTCCCTGACATGCCTGCTAAGTTTCGTCGGAAAAATCTCCAACGCTGATATCACCGGAATTCTGGGAAAAAACCCTTGCCCCCCCCCCCCCCATACAGTGTACGGATCCAGTATAATAGTGTAAACAATTCATTTAGAGCAGATGCTTGTTCTTCCCAGCACGTTTCACTCTCATTCCTCCACTATAACCGTTTCTTGAGATTTCCGGTCTTCCCAACTCCAACTCCCCCACAGCTGTCGAATCCTGTCCGGACTTCAAACGGGACATCAGAGATAAGTCATCTATTTAGTTTCAAGTTTCATTCTAATCCGATCACCTGTTCGAAATTTACGCACTACTCCCTTTTCTGGCTTCCCCTTCCCTCCACTCCCCCATGGTGTTTGGATTGGGGAAGTGACTATTTCCAAATTAGTTTGGTCCGGTCCCTGATACGCCTGTCAAGCCTCATCGTCCTAGCACTTCTGGAAGTACCCTAACCCGAAAACAGTGAACCAACAAACAGACCGACAGCAGACAGACCGACAGCAGACAGACCGATTGAAAAGTGATCGATATATGGCAGTTGAGCGAAGCTGCAAGTGCCATAAAAACCTGCCTTATCATAAGAAATCATTCAGATCTTCAAGTGTTTTAGTCAGAATTAAGGAGGAATAAAAATGAAACTAAAACATAGACAACCCCTTGAGCTAAAGCTGACTGGGAAACATATACTAAACAATGGCTAAAAACGGAAATTCAGCTACAATGTCAACATTAGTTGCGTTTCTGAAGATACCATGGTACCTGTTACGCGGTAACTGGATCTGCAATTAGTCGTTTTTGCAGTTACCGTGGTATCTGATATACGATTGCTCTGCAAAAACTACAATTCCCGGAATTGCGTTTTTCGAAAAAGCAAAAAAAGATATTCAGTCACATCACTAAGTGCTAAACTTCTTTCTCACCAATCTAACAAAATCTGATGAAAGTGAGACGACTTTTCAGACCCCACAACCAGTTACCACGGTCGGACCATAGTATCTGAATATCAGATACCGCGCTAACTGGCCAGATACCACGATAACTGCAAACACGATTTAGACTGTGGTATCAGATACCATGGTATCTGCAAAAATGCAACTATTATTTCAGTCCTTCTTGGCAACCATAGTAGGATAGTAGGGAATTATAAACAAAGCTTCTACCAACTATAGGGTAGGTATCCTATTTTGGGGGGTACTGTGGCGCTTCACACCGACTTTTATTTATTTGTTACCAACTGACCGACAACATTTGGGGGTGGGGTATCTAATTTCATCCCAATAAGAAAAATAGCAAAAATGTACCGAAGGCGCATTTTTAATTCTCTTGTGTTGAGCATCTGGCAACACTGATTGATTCACACTGGGATTCACACAGATACGAATGGTGTTGACTAAACCTTAGCTGATTATCTACAGTCCATGACGTCACCTTTGTTAGACGTACTAAATCGAGCAAGCAACTGAGTTGAGCAAAATTGTCAAATTTCTCTGTAAGCACAGCCAAGGCCTTGCCTTCTGCGTTCTTCACAGAGAAGATTGGAAAACTTAGACATTACAAATAAGTTCAGTCAGAAGCATAGTAAGTAGTTTCACCAGCTGACTATTAGTCAACAGGTCAAGTTCTAACAATAATAGTTACTTTTTGCAGATACCATTGTCCATGGTATCTGATACCAACCAAGGTCTAAAGTAAAGTCGTTTTTACAACACCCTGAAGAGGATCCTTGCCAAGAAGGGCCGAAATATTGCTGCTGAAGTATTGTAGCTAACGTTTCGGTTTTAGCCACTGTTTTAATATAGAAAGCAAAATCTAAAGAACAGGACTGCAAAAAAAAATCATCTTATAAATCATCTCCTATTCTTAAGTAATGTAAACCCATAAATACGACACTAATGTTGAATAGTTAAAATATGCAGCTACACTTACACTATGCAGTCTAGCCAGAGGCCTTGCAAGTGTATTTTCGTTGGGGGGGGGGGGGGGGCTGCAGAGCCAAAATTTTACCGAATCTCAACAATTTTACCGAATCCTAGAAACCGATAATTCGAAATTATGGAATAGAAAGGATTAAGTACAAAGTGTAACACTAAAGGGCAGCATGAAAGAAGAATAGCCAGCTCCTAGCTGTTGTTTTTGCAAAGCCCACTAGGAGAATATATTGCAAGGCTGGGCATGACTGTATGGAATCCCAAAGAGGACAAAATATTCCAAACGAAAAAATCATAGGTAAAAATCAGGAGTAAACATCACAGCAAATACGAATAAAATAGACAATGATTGAAGATGGAAATAAATCGTAAAATTTACTAGGCAAAACCGTGGGGAAAATTCATTGGGAAAAATTAACGGGAAAATTTACGCAATTTCGATCAGATTTCACGAAGAGAAATCAATAGTAAAGTTCACAGGGAAATATCAAAGGAAATTTCCCATTGCCACTAATTTAAAAAGATAATCAATGGTAAACTTGCCTTCTTGCCAAGAAGGGCCGAAATATTGCTGCCGAAGTATCGTAGCTAACGTTTCCGTTTTAGCCACTGTTTTAATATAGAAAACAAAATCTAAAGAACAGGACTGCAAAAAAAAATCGTCTTATAAATCATCTCCTATTCTTAAGTAATGTAAACCCGCTCATGGAATATACTATGAGGACGATGTGTTGGATGATACAGTAGTTGCGTTTTTACAGATATGACACTGATGTTGAATAGTTAAAATATGCAGCTACACTTACACTATGCAGTCTAGCCAGAGGCCTTGCAAGTGCATTTCTGTTGGGGGTGGGGGTGTGCAGAGCCAAAACTTTACCGAATCTCAACAACTTTACCGGATCCTAGCGATAATTCGAAATTATGGAACAGAAAGGATTACGTACAAAGTGTAACATTAAAGAACAGCATGAAAGAAGATTAGCCAGCTCCTAATTGTTGTTTTTGCAAAGAACACTAGGAGAATATACTGCCGGGCCAGGCATGACTGTATGGAATACCAAACAGGAAAAATATTCCAAACAAAAAAAATCATAGGTAAAAATCAGGAGTAAACATCACAGCAAAATACGAATAAAACAGATAATGATTGAAGATGGAAATAAATCATAAAATTTACTAGGCAAAACCGTGGGGAAAATTCATTGGGTTTTGATCAAATTTCACGAGCAGAAATCAACAGGAAAATTTATGGGAAACTATAAAAGGGAAACTTTACTTTGCCGCTCATGCTCACGTTCACGTTCACTTTCACGAAATATGAAAGAGAAAAGTCGCTGTGAAACATTGCCAATGAATCTTTACTTTGATATTCTCCAGTAAACTTACCTTTCATATTTCTTAGTGAATTTCACCCTTGATATTTCCTAATGAACTTTACCGTTGATTTATCTTTTTAAACTAGCGGCAACATGAAATTTCCCTTTGATATTTCCCATGAATTTTACTGTTGATTTCTTCTTGCAAAATATTTTCCCAGTGACTTTTAATATGAATTTTCCCCATAGGGTTTACCACTGATTTCTTTCTTCCTTCAATCAATATCAGATCCATATCTATTTTATGTGCATTTCCTTGAGATATTTACTCCTGATTTTTCCTTGGATTGTTTCCTTTTCTTGTATACTCTGCCCAATATTTTGTCCTATTTGGTATTCCATAATCCTTTTTTGGCTGATTTGTGTCCAATTAGAATTTGACATTTTCGAGGCCCAGTTCAGAGGTTATGCACCTTGGGAACCAATCACTGTATAGTCTTCACTTTCACACTGATGTTTAAATATATATAGTCAAAATCTTTTCTATTCACCACACTATTTGTCCAACATTAAATTTCCCGTCTTTGGTGGGCTCAGAGCAACTTACTCGGAGGTTTTTTATTTTGATTTGTTTCAAACTTTGCTCTACTGTTTCCTTTTTCCTGTATACTCTGCCCAGCCCAGTTGATGTTGCATTTTGCTAGCTACTCCGATTCCTCCCAGATTTTCATGAAGTCATATGGAACGTCACCAGCCGTAAATAATCGTCTAAGATTTAATCGACACCATACAAATCCATACAAAAAAAATGGCTTCTTATCTGACACTTTTTGCCCACTTACGAGAAAAGACAAAGACAATCAAAGACTTTGATTGCCTTTTCAACTTTAACAAAGTTGAAGAAATGAATCTACAACAACAGTTTAAGATAGGACAAAAGTTGACTAGGCTACTGTGATCTGCCTGTGTAGGCTAATGACAAAGAAACATAATACCTTCTGTAAGCAGAGGTCCAATACTTTTGAGGACAATTGGCAAAAGTACAACTGGGTTTCCTCTTTTGAATTAATAAATCCTGAGGCACCCAATCTAGATATCTGATGTGAATCTTCCTGAAACTGATATTGCTCTGCACTGCTCTTCAGGTGCTTGGACAGAATTTTGTTTATTTCACTTAGAGGATCCATCTTAAGCTGTTGCAAGAACAGCTATAATAAAAGTCTAGGATTCACAGGTCACTGTCTGATTTAAAGCATGATTTTTTAAATTCAAAATTACCCCGCAAAAGAAGGAATTCAAAGAGCACAACGACCTAACGACAGAATACACAGAGTACAAAAGTCATAAGCTACAGTTAAAGTTGTGATCCGTCATCTCCAGCGACCACCTTGCGACCACGTCAATTTGATTATAAAACCTGGGTAGGAATTCCGAGAGATGCTGGTCTCAGCGAAATGAATATATAAATTGCAACAACTGATTTGTTGTCACCGCTACGGTTCCTCGTGTACGGTGCAAGTCCGTCTTGTCTTGTCGTTTTTAGTACTGGCATACAGAGTCAGGCGGTCTAATCTCTTGATCTTCAAAATCCTTTTCGTGCTCTGCGACGTTTTGAAAAGCTCCGAAACTAATCCTTCTGTAATTAGGATATTGAAGACCAGGCAAGGTCTTGAAGACCATGATAAGTCTTTACGACCGGGAGCGCAAGCACCAAGACCAAGAATTTGAAACTGGTCCTAAGACCAAGACCAAGGCTGTCGGCATCGGTCTTGAGATTCAAGACTACATCTCTGGTTTTCGTGTCATAGTAGAATTTGCGCTGTGGGAACAGCCGTAGATATTTTGAACAACTCTACTAATGGAAAATAATAAAAATGATACAAGTATTTTATACTAGTATTTTATACATATATTTTATATATGGCTCCATTCTCTGAAACATTAAATGATACGGACCGACTAAAAATTAAACCGATTTACTTTAAATTCGCAAAATACCTTCTTCGTCTTCCCCCTTGGACGCGCAATACCTACATAATCAAGAAATACGGTATCGTTGACCCCATTCGTAAGCTCGATGAGTTATGTCAACGATTAAAATTAAGTAAGAGCGGCCATGAGTGGCAAGGGATTATTCTTTGACATTTTTTTATTTATATGTGTGATTTTTCCCTATGTGATTTGCCCTTTGTTTTTCTTTGTTGTGTGATCTTTTTTCTGTTTTTTTCTATTTTTCTTACTATTTCATACTCCATCACATTCTCTTTCCTGTACGATCGGTGAAAAATAAACACTACATTACATTAAATGATAGTGTACTAAATGATACAAAAATAAGTTGGCTTTTCAGTTAAACTTGAAGACGCCAAACTGTATACCTCGAGCTCATCAGAGGTTACCGTTGTCATAGAATAGGTGGGATATTTCTGGCTTCAACTCTCGACGCCGATGCTCTTCACAAGCGAGCGAGATTCATGATACGACTTGGTTCATCAGCTGATTTCCTCAGGAAGAGCAGCAAAGCTTGCGTCCAGGCAAAAGTAAGTGAGTATTCTACCGAAATAATAGCGTATTCACAGGGCACATAATGAAATTATTCTCCTCCACCCCTTAGGTTTGTCTTAAAGTTTAACTGTAGAGGGCTGAGATAGGCTAATCTTGTTACCAATCACTTATTCACTTAAAGGTGTTTTATCATAAGCATTCTAGCACTTGCAATGTCTAGAACCCCGCCCACCCAAGACCGAAGATGAAGCGACGGCTCGATCCAACCGCTGGGTCATCTAGCGGCGCGGGTAGGAAGCGCCCAACATGGGGAGGATGGAATCATAGTTTGACTATGGATCTAACAAAAGGTTTTTTTTTGTAACAAGCATATGGAAAATGTGTCGAAAAATTAGACAAATTCTTTGCATTATCGATTTCTTTAAGTATGTATGTCAAAACATATGTCAAACTGGCCGATGATTTCTTCTTCCGACATATGTAAACGTCCACATGGTGATATACTTAGTTGTTTTAATCCTCTTACACACCACACAGTCTTCTCGATGGTTCTAGTAATCTTTTGACAAGTGTCAGGAGATCAATGAATAGTTAGTTAGCAATGGCGGATTGGCGTTCAGGAGTGAATTGTGTTCAAGTAATTTGTGGATAACGTTGGCTATCGTGAGGATTTTGAGGAAAACATAGGTAACAGTGTGTTCGTAAAACCCGACACATCGAAAATCCATGATGTCTTCAACCTTCTCGGCCCACATGAATCAAAGACTTCGAAGAGGCTCGAAGATCCGATCGACTTTAACACAGTAGAATTTCCTCATCGGATTTGTGGTACCTCTATGCGCTTGTACCTATGTTGTATGCTTGACGGAAAAGGGCCACTGAAAAGCCGCGTTTGCCTTCAGATTCAAGTTTTCGGCGTCAAAGTGGAATTTTGCGTTGTGGGGACGGACGTATATATTCTGAACTTCATACTAGAACAAATAGTGAAATAAATAAAAAAAGTCCCTAACACAAGCCAAACAATGCCGGGTGTTTAGTTAAATGATGCAACATAAAGCGGGCTTTTCAGTTAAACTTAAACTATAGATGGAGCAATTGCAGCTTATGGTTCTGAAGGATATTATTAGTTTGGAATTCACAAGCATCGAGTATTTTTTCAAACTCCAAAAGAAATTGAAGACCAGCATATGTCTTTGTTTGTAGTTTTTATGGCACTTGCCTCCCGGTCAAGTGCCATATACTGATCACTTTCCGTCGGTCGGCCGGTTAGTCCGGTGATTGCGAGTTAGGGTACTTCCAGATGTGCTAGGATCATGAAACTTGGCAGGCATGTTAGGGACTCAACCAAACTAGCTTGGAAACAGTAATTTACCCCGTTCCGACCACCGTGGGGGGAGTGGACGGAGGGGGAATCCAGAATATTGACGGATTTATAACTTTTGAACGGGGAATCGGATCTTAATCAAACATGATATTTTGGAAGTCTCAGATGTCACAATTCAAGTTCGAAACGGATCCGGTGACTTTAGGGGGAGTTCGGGGGGAGGGAAATCGCGTCACATGTTCAGAGTGGACAGATCGGGATGAAACTTGGTGGGAAGAACAACCGCAAACCTTAAATATATAATGGACACGACCGAATCGGATTCGGGCAAAGTGGGGGGAGCTGGAGGGAGAGTTCTAAAATTCCAGTGATCCCGACTTAAGATGCCTCCACATGTGCTAGGACGATGAAACTTGGCAGTCATATCAGGGACTCGACTATTTAAAGTTAAGAAAAATCGTTTATCCGATTCGGCCATCTTAGGGGAGTGGAGGGAAGAGGAATCCGGAATCTTGAGGTATGTCTAACTTTAGAACGGGTGATCGGATCTTAATGAAACTTGACATTCGGACAGAACTCACGTCTCAGATGTTCCACGTCATGTGCGGACATGATCCGATCAATGTGGGAGGATTCGGGGGGGGGAGGGGAGGGAGTGTAGCGATTGAGATGACGCTTGGTGGAAAGAACAAGCATAAGCCCTAGATACATCAGTGACGGAGCTAGATCGGATTCGGACACTCTGGGGAGTAAGAGAGAGGGGGGGAATTCCCGTGATCGCGATTTAAGTACTTCCAAACACGCTAGGACGATAAAACTTGGCTTGATCATTAGAGACTTGACAATATGAACTTAGGAAGTGTTATTTCCCAGATCCGACCATCCCTTAAAGTACTCATCTTAAAAAAAAAATACTTTAAGCAAAATATACATTTTCATGACCCCAATGAGCCCATGATCGTTTTTGCCTCATAGGTTTCGCTTAGAAATGAATTTCTATCACACTTAAAGTACGCATCTTAACCGAAAGGTAAAAAAAAATACTTCCAAACCATATTTATTCATGTTCCTAAAGGACCCAGAGCCTCAAGGGTTTTGATGTCCTGATGAATAAAATGCATTTTAATAAACGATGCAATGCTCGTGATTTCCAAGGATCCATGATCATTCTTAACTCAAGAGTTTCCTTACAAATGATCAGAACAAACCCAAGACTTGGCAAATTCCTACTTTCATCATCTTATCCAGCCTCGTAAGTGACATATCAGCTATTAGCCCATGTTATCGATAGTCCGAGTAATATTGATCTCGCTCTTTCTACATGACATCGGATTACAGTAGGACCGCATGCTTCACCCGTTGACAGTCTGAGTTGTCAGAAAAAGGTAGTGAGGCAGCTGCTTCTGCCGCCTTACCCGCCACTAAAACGGTGAGTGCTGTCGCCCATGGTGGCAGTAATTTATGATAGATGTTCTACCCCTGTGTGACCTTTGGATATGTAGAGCGTGTCCCACCCTTCTAACAACAGTAACCACTAGCTATTATTTTCGTTCCAACCTCCTGAAAAGTTACTACGCTTACCGTTCCAACCTTATCGAATTAGTAACTATCTGCTTACCATGCTGGGGAGCGTAGTAAGCATAATACCACGATCTGTGACGTGATTGGTCGGATCAGTCCGTGGCCGGATAATCTGCAGAAAATAGAAAACTGCGTCCCGGCCTGTCGCCAACAAGCCAGAATTCGTGACGTCGTGCGTAGTAACTACGGTCAGTAGGGTGGAACACGCTCATAGTTACGATGCGGATACATAATCAGGATTTAACGGCCGTATTTTCTGCACCTTCATCGTACAGTTAAGAAACCTAAGCTTTTCCGTACGGAATTGGTGATGGTGATGGAAACTCTGGCATGAGTTCCAGTCCCGACCCTGATTATTTCCCAGCTGGATTTTCTGCACTTTTATCATCAAGTTGAAAAAAATCTCAAATTTTCCGTATGGAAACCGTATAGTGCAGAAAATCGGGACAGGCGAGCATCCTATCCTGATCGTCTGTTCAAGGCGTTAGTGGTAATACGAAGGACCGAACCTTTCGCTGCTCTGACGCGCACCGGCAAAAAAACATACATCTAAATTTTAACACAATATTTTGGTAGTTAGCGGTGCCTGAATTTCCAAATCCCACATTACTACAGGAACGAATTACGACTCCATGGACCGGGAAACATAGGTGGCGTAGACGCATCCAGAAGTTTATTTCGTCAAAAACTCTCCAGTTTACCCAACATTGAAAGCAGAATGACTAGAACACGGGAAAAAGAATTCGAAAGGTATGCCACAAAATTTCTGGGCAAGGTTCCATTGATGTATATATTGTGAACAAGTTACATAACTCCTTTAAACTACTTTAGCTACAAATAATCTAAAACTCTCAAATGCGCACAAATTTATGACAAGGAAACGACTAGAACAGAAGCAAAACCTGGAACACACTTGAACTGCCTCCCACTGACGCCCAACTACAGTAGAGGTATGCTTATGTGAACGTTTGCTAACAGTGAACGATCGCCGAAGACAAAACTAAAACCCAAACCAGGCATTTTTCCCCATAAATACTAGTAATAATCACTCACGCTTTTGTCACTTTTTGAATATTTTTCTAATTCACCATTCACCTATGAAAGTGACTCAGCTGACACCTCTGTTTTGTTTTTTATAATCTGAAAAGTTTGCCGGGAGGAACGCACCTTCAATGGAGAAAATGGCGGTCCGAACCGTCAGAGGCCTTCACAAGAGGAAGGACCTTTTTAATAAATTCAAAATCAAAGAAATTTAAATGAATTTCTGCTTCAAGTCAGTGCCAGGATAACCCTGAAATAGTTGGCTGTTAGCTGATATCAAGTCTGTTATTTTCCTTTTCCATTTTACTTTTTTATATGCAAGTAAGAAAGCCAAGGTAGTGGAAAAGTTAAATAAGTGTTCAAATAAGCATACCTCTACTGTACTCATGATGACTAACTCTATGTGCCAGTGGAGAATCGCCGTGTGCCCACCGAAGAGCCAGAAGTGTCACAACAAAAAACGTTGTTGATTCGTTTGTATAAGATTTGAAGAATTTCGAGGGTTCGTATTGGCAACGATTCTTGTTCTCCTAGATGTTCCCTGGCGTGCTTTGGACTCGGTCAGATAGAGTATCACAGGCCATGCCGCTTATATTAAGCTCTCCACGCCCGTAGAGACCTTGCGGTGCAGTGCAAATGGGCCTTATCATGGTACACTCGATTTAACACAAAATAACACATTGCACCTAATTTCAGATCTGTCTAAAATCCTAGCTTCGCATCTGCCTTTTACTATCAAGTCCGCGGCCCGGTATATTTTGGCCGACTTCTTAACAGATCAGAAGTGTGACACAAAGTTGAACTGTTTTCAAATATATGATTACAAAAGAAGCATGCGAATTGCTGATAACAATATACTACTTTACTGTGAAATGTACTACCCACCATTCCCGTCATACGTTTGAAAGCCTTTCCTGTTGCCAGAACTTCACAATCAAATCAAACCTAAGAGGCGGGGAAAACTAGCCCTTGTCATGCCCCTCCTAGATGGCGGGCCTGTGTGCCAAATTACCACTATGGTCCTACGAACCTGGCGAGACGTGTCATAACGGCCGTTTTTCCTAATGAACTACTACCACACAGCTTCAACTACGTACACCCCGTTATTAGGAGGAATACTTCTTTGGAATCTTCAACACCCAGAAAGGTGTCGGGTGTCGGGGGTTGACGGACAGTTTGCCGGAAGTTTTGGTGAGCTCCGCAGGGAAAACCTGGTAGTCTGCACTGTTGACACACGCACGGGGATGTTTCCTTGCGGACAGACGTACAGGTTTTTTCCGGTCGGATTTTCAACCCTTTCATGATGAAGTTGAAAAGGTTCCGTATGGACAACTGTGCCGAACATTCTGTGGTCTACCCTGATCATCTGTTCGCTGCATGAATCCCGGCTGGATTTCTCACAAAAAATATTTTTCCGGACGAAGCATCTAGGTGCAGACAAACGATCACGTTTCCCCCGCCGGATTTTCTGCTCTTTCGTCAGAGAACCGAAAAATATTAGCTTTTCCGGAATGAACAAAAGATGTTTTGGAATTCTATTCCACGACCTCCCGACCCTCGTCTGTCTCCACCAATACGTCTTCCTGAAATCCAGCCAGGAATTCCAGTCACGGGAATCCAGGGCGTATTGAAAGGGGTCAACTCATAGGCTTGTCCAGCATCTCGTCAGCAGGCTCATTGGACCTATTGCTATGTGTCATGCCAGAAGAATCAACACACACAAACATTACTGCATGGCGTAATGGCTAGGCTATTCACGGCATAAAGTAACTACGCTCTTGTAACTTACAATAATAAACGTGACAGGATTAAGTAAAAACCACGACTGCATGTTGGTGATTATATTAACTGTGCGAAATATTACAATATCGCATTTATTCTAGGGCTACGGTTCTTCTATGTCATCTGCTAACGGCGCTATGTCAGAATACTACCATATGATCAAGGTGTGTGCTTAAAGGTTAAAGGTTTGCCTGCTACATCGTTGCCTTGCACTAAGTCAACTCCCCCGATGATTAAAAACAAATCAGTTCCTTGTATTCCTATCAGTTAACTATCTATTAACTATCTGCCTGTTCTGTACCTGCTCCAGAGAAAAGTTCTGAAACATTTTTGGACTGGTTCACGCAACGTATCTGAACAAGTGCCAGTTTTCCTTTCTAGAACAATCAAGCACGTTTGCATTGTTACTCCACCTGTACGAACGGGAGGAATATAACATGCTATGAGTGTGCTCTAACCTCCCGTCGACAGTTACTGAAAGCTACCTGAGCTGAGAGCTTTAAAACACACACGTTTACATCTTTCAGCTGATGTATAGCTGGACTTTCTATTTTCCTCTCATGAAAGCTGCTCTTTCCAACTGAAAAAGCATTTCCTAGTCAACCAAGTAGATGGCGCACGGTCGGTTTTGCCATTTTAGTGTAGTCTGGACGCGGAATTTTCAACAATATCGAATTCGTTGCACAATGGGCCAGGTGACCAGAAGATGGGCTTTTTTGTTTCCACGAGTAAGAATCTTTGAAAATGAGAATTTAGTGACTGAAAAGACCCAACGGGGGCTGAAAAAATAATGGGCATAGTTACTAGCATAGATTCTCTAAATCCCTTCACACAGGGTTGGAACGAAGGTGGCAGCCTTTAGGAAATATCGGCAGGAGTTTGGAACTCATTACAGACGAGAAAGGGATCAAGTAGGGTGTTGAGAAATAAGAAAGACTGGTAGTTAAGTACTTCAACTCTGCTTCAAAGCGTAATTTGTTCCCTCGCTAACTACTCGATTGCTGGCCTGAAGTATCAAATTCGGGTCTAATATCTAACGTATTACTTTTCACCGGTTTTCTGGGTCTAAACTGAGATCCATTATATGGAGACGACGGGTAATATACCCCACTAGGTCCGGGTTGACTATAGCTTACACTGTGAGGCACGCGGGGTCGAATAAAGTGGGGCATAATAGGACGATAGTGTGGTGCAGATGTGCGAATGAACGGATTCGAAGCCAACATCCCTTGATTACCTGGAAAAGATCTCGAGTTACTAGGCTGAAACTTTTTGTCACTCAGGCCAACGTCCACTGGGAATGGTAACAAGTGCGAAAACGCTAAGAAGCGGAGTATGAAAGTACGGGTCAAGTTTAGGCATCGAAGGTATCATACTGCGACTGTCATATAAATTCAATCATCAGCGTCCTAACAGTCTCTTCATTTGCTTAGCCTATAAACGTTACCACCCTAGGCGTAAAGCCATACAAAGTGTCTACTGTCATCTTACACTGAAATCTCGTTCCTACACGTAAAAACACATGTCATGGTAATTAGTATGACGTTGAAAGCTATCCACGGCGGCCTAAGTTCCAAATATATCCTCAGTTCTAGGAAGATCGGGACCAATTTTCCGTGAACTACATGGAAGAGAGGACTTGGGACCCTGTCGATCCATAATCAGCTTTGACCAACTGAGCGTTGACAAAGCACAAACTGTTGTCAGTTACAAAATCCAAGGTACTGTTTAACTTGGGTCCAGTTGCCCATTGAACTGATAGGGTGGGAAGCAGGGCAAAATACACTAAGGAGTAGCACCAAGATTTGATAAAGTTGACAGATACTCAAATAGCAGCGACACTAGCACCACTAGCGATAAAGAACGTCCCTACTGAAACTCGTTCAGTCGTTCACCAGCGTTGGCTCCGATAAATTTATATTCTGAACATAAAAAAATGCTACAGCCTCCGTTGTTTCCTTGGTATGTGCTCATCGCAATTTTGCTTTCGTAGAAATTTCTAAGCCCGCAAATTTGCTTAAAATACGAGTACGACCCGTTTGCGAAGCATGGAAAACAGGACTTGGCACTACTTCCTAGCGTTATTTTGCTCTGATGGGAAGACGGGACCTACAAAAGGTTATTTGTCGTGATCCCACGAAAAACCCTAGTTTCATCGTCGTCCCCCCCCCCTCAACTGCCCTCACAGTAGTTGGATAAGGTCCGGACTTGAAAAGGGACATCAAAGACACGTGCTCTTCTCAGTTGTCAAGTTTCATATTCGGAGCCAACCACCTGTTTGGAAGTTAAGCTATACTTGACAGAAGATTCCGAATTACCTTTCTATCTACTCCCCGCACGGGGATCGGATCGGGGAAGCGACTATTTCCAAGTCAATCTGGTCGAGTCCTTGAAAAGCTTACCGAGTTTCATTGTCCTAGCGCATCCTGAAGAACCTTTACTCGG
This sequence comes from Branchinecta lynchi, assembly GCA_023053575.1. Taxonomy (NCBI): domain Eukaryota; kingdom Metazoa; phylum Arthropoda; class Branchiopoda; order Anostraca; family Branchinectidae; genus Branchinecta; species Branchinecta lynchi. The sequence continues at coordinate 4,379,890 of JAKZAP010000013.1, read as the reverse complement.
TATTACCGGATCAATTTCGCCTCCACCCCCACCCCACACTGTCAGGATCCAGTCTCGTTCTGCAGATGACATATCTAGGACTTGTGCTTGTTCTTCCCACCAAGTTTCATCTTAACCCCTCCACTCTAGGCGTGTTACGAGATTCCCGATACCCCCCTTCCAACCCCCTCCCCCTCAGTTATTGGATCCGTTTCGGACCTAAAATAGAAGATCTGAGACACTTGAACTTTCTAAATTTCATTCAGGTCCGATCACCCGTTCGAAATTTCTGCGTACCACAAGGATTAGGATTGGATTCAGGATTCAACAACTTTACTAAAAAAATTCATTCCAGCTTGACGACTGGTTACAAACAAAGCACATACGTGCTTGAAAAACGCAACCAGTACACATTTACTACCATATTCTAATCAAACCTTCACTAAAATAAACTAAAATTAATTAATAAAATTGGCCATTTGTCCTCTCTCGTCTTCCAAACCCTCCACTCACCAACTACCCTCAAAGAGATGTTTCTCCAACCGATTTTTAAACTGCGGTACAACTTTCCGCTTCTTGAATTGAGTCTGGAAAAGTATTCCAGACCACCGTACCTGAATACCTTGCCACATGGCTAGAACGAACCGTAGTTCTTGGCTCACTTACCAGGTCTCCAGCATGCCTCGTAGCATGTCCGTGATAAAATTAGTTAAAACGAAAAAAATTACTAAAAACATCAGGCGCAAAACCATTCAGACGCTACACAAAAATACCAATTTTGACCTACCTTCAAAATCCTAAGTTTCCTAGAATTTAACTCAGTACTTAAAACTCCTGTATCATACTTACCAATTAATCTCACTGCTTTATTTTGCTGAATCTGCACTCGTTTGAAATTGCTCGTAAAATTACTAGCCCAAATCATGCATCCATAATTTATATACGGCGCGATCAAAGAATGATATAAAAGAACTAAAACATCATAAGGTAAAAAATGTGGGAAACCTTACATGCAACCACATCACCGCGTCTTCTTCAACTCAGGTTCTGATCAAGAATGAATCCTAGGTACATCACTTCTTCAACCTGCTTGAGTACAGCACCATTTATTGTTATTGCACAAGATTCCGGATTCCCCCTCATTCCATCTCCCCCACCCACCCGATGGTCGGATCGAGGTAGGGACTATTTCCAAATCAATCTGGTCGGGTCGCTGATACGTTTGCAAAATTTCATCGTCCTAGCAAACATGGAAGTATCTGAACCTGGGATTGCGGTGAATTTAATAACTTCCCCTCCAACTCCTACCACATTGCCCGGATCCGGTCCAGTTCTGTCAATGATGTATCTAGGGCTTGTGCTTGTTCTTCGCAGCTCATTTATTTATTTTTAAATTTAGCGTTAAGCTTTTACCTTCCTCTCAATCCCTCCACTCTAAGCGTGTCAAAAGATTTCCGTTCTCCCCCTCTAACTCCCCCCACGCTCATAGAATCTGGTTCGATCTTAAGATGAGAAATCTAAAACATGAGGTCTTTAAAATCAAGTTTCATTAGAGGACACCTGAATGAAGAGTACCAAGTATCATCCCTATCTGTATGACGTCCGTTAACATTGCCTGCAGAAAACCCAATCCAACTACGAAATACCGTTTCCAAGCTATGATTTTTGCTCCATTTTGCATCTGTCCTTATTTCAGTACCGAGCAATTTTAGAAATGAACAAATATCTCCAATCAACCCTTCTTCTGGAATATTTTTTTAACCAGATAAGCCCAAACGTATATCTAGAAGAAATTCCAATACGATCCGGCCAGCGCTGTACAAGATTTGAATGAATTGCGCTTTTTGTCTTGGAGTCTGCATGTGCAAACCTCCAGAAACGAACATCCCTATTTTGAAAACGTCACGCCCAGGAGAAGATTGCTCTCCGTGGCCATGTCTGTAAATGCATTCTCCATGGTGTGTTCAAGTATGGTTTCATTGTTCAGGTGTCCTTTAAGATCCGATCACCCGTTCGAAAGTTATACATACCTCAAGATTCCAGATTCCCCCTACCCCGGTCGCCCCACGATTTTCGCACCAGGGAAGTGACTATTTCCAAGTTAGTTTGGTTGGGTCCCTTTTAAGCCTGCCAAGTTTCATCATCCTAGCACATCTGGATGTACCCTAAGTAGAGAAACGTGGACCGCCTGACCGAAAAGCGATCGGTACGGCACCATAAAACGGTGAAAACCGGAAACCGGCTACTGGGACCGCAAGAGGGAATGTTAACAAATGAACACTACCCTAAAAACTGAGATGAAATTAGGTATCAAGCGATTTCACAGCTGGCTACGACCGAGTGCGAAGTAAGAACCAGTGAATGCATCTTTTTAAGAGTGCCCCTGCATAATGCCCCTGCTAACCTCTCTAGTAGTAGAGGTCTAGACAAATCAATTATTGCGGTTTATAGAAATATATATAATAAACTCCATGTAAAAATTAGGCAGGTTCAGGTTCAGGTTCAGGTTCAGGTTCTTTAATTTCTAAAATACTTCGTGACAATATATTTTGATCACTGGGGGCCGGCAGGGATACGAGCTCGTTAGCTCGGCCCCATTCTAAACGTACTGACTTTATGTACAAGGCTCAAAACTAATGATATTTTGGTTGTTCAAATCCCGGTTAAGAAAGGTATCCGCCGGGGTACGATCACGTCACCACCATTTCATAATAACAGTGTTATTGATTCACAGACACATGTCCTGACTATTTGTGTATTTCGTGGGTTGGATGACTGTTGATGACGTTTTAAGTCTGACTAGGGCAGGTTCTATGATTGAAACAAATTTTCAGATTTTAAATGATGAATACGCAACTACAGGTCTGTCTTTCAATGCAAAAAAAAGTGACGTGTTGACATTCCCTGGCGCATAGATCTTACGGCGTAGATAAATTTAAGCTTTGCGATCAAGAGGTGGAGTATTCGATGTCTCTCACGTATGTTAAGACTTCCTACTGGTAGAGACATAAAGTCCACTCGAGATGGACTTATTAGCCAGTTTTCACTTAGACCACGCAAAGCATACGGAGTAGCCTACTTGTACCATGCAAATAGAACAGGTCCTAGCCCGCCTCTATTCGATTTTTGTAACCCCCCATCTTCTAGCATTATCCCCTTTTTGGCCCATATTTACAGCGACTGAAAAGAAGCGCATCCGTTCAATTTATTTTAAGTATGTTAAGTTTCTACTGAAATTGACACTATGGATCAGAAACACCTATGTTGCGACAAAATACGGTATTGCAAATCCAAATAAGCAGATAAAGACCGGCGTGCTCGTTTCGCCGCGGGCTTGGACATGAGCCATAGTTTATATCTTGCCCTGTTGTCATTTGGTCTTTGTGTTTTACGTATTTAGCTGATGTAGATCTATTACAGTCGTTGTTTTGTTTTTTCTTTCCTTTCTTTCTTCTTTTCATACTCCATTTAGGACGAATCTTTCGTCATACAGATGGGTTATAAATATATCACCATCATCATCAATTCTGGAAAATTTACTTCCGCAGCACAAGGAGGAGGCACTTTGGCAGGTCACTGGAGATGCCCTACGGGTACCATTTGGAGACCCGGGTCGGATCGTACGACTCCGGGATCGGATATTTCTCTGGAAACGACTTCCGCATGAGCTATAGATAGTGGAAATATAGGGAACCGTCGTGTTCGGCTCACTTAGGAATCCAATCGTCCGGGGGAAGGAGAAGCTCCGACGGAAATCCCAATATTGACTTTGCAACAGCCTGAGGAAATTCGACCTTCTGGAGAAATCCAAGCCCAATTGCATAGCAACGAAACATATCTTCAGGTTAGACTAAGGATATGTATACTGCACGTTGCTAGACAGTTCGGTCGCAATCCAATATCAGAAATGGAAAGTGTAGAATCAATCAACGCGCCAGATTAATGCAGTCGATAATATACAGATAAAACAATGAACGAAATATCGATGTAGCAAATCTTAGCTGATTTGTCCAGATAGCCACAATTTTTATTTGGGATAAAACAAGGCCATGAGTCGGAATCCACTGTAAAAAGTTTCTCCGAGTAAGGATTAAAGTTAACTGCAGTATTTGCTACTGGGATTAATCTTATCGCAACTACGATAAGATTAATCCGAATTAGAAATACCCGATGAAATATTTGTAGCCCGCGTAGTAGTACGGTAGTAGTACGAAAACGTTGATGTAATACTATGTAATAGCAAAGAATACTATCATTTAATGTGCCTCAGACTGTGCCAGTATCCAGTAGCATCCTGTCTTGCCATATAGTAAAATCCAGTCTTGCTAATAGTAGAATATAGTAGTATGCCGTAACACGGTAGCCTTGAAGTAGAAGCATGTACTAACATTGTTAGTACTGCATGCTACCTTTTCATACTACTTCATAGTACTATAGTGAAATAAATTTTTCATCGGGCAATCTTATCTCAGTAGAGACAATACTAATCCCAGTAGCAAATACTGCAAGACTTTATTGTACAGTGTACGATACAAGTTTTAGGCAAGATGAGCGAACCTTAACCACTAACACGTACCTCTGAAAACGTATCCCGCTGCAGGGTGAACAGCTGAAGTCTGGATTGGCAGGTGGGTTGGTCGCGACAGAACACCCTCTTGAGCATACTGTTGCTGTTCAGCTGGGTCGTACGCCTGCCCATGCACGGCATACGAAGGAAACATGACAGCTTGAGGCTGATGTGCCATGCCATCTGCTGGCGTGTAGCAGACTATGCTTCCATTAGAGGTCACCGATACTGAAAATACAAGTTCGCTTTGCCATCTTCGCCTCAGCACTGTTGATTATAGACGCCCAGTAAAAGGAAACGGGAAAGAACTTCTATGGATACCCGGAAACGGTAAGAGGGATCGGATTATATTATATAACATTACACTATATAAATAATTTGTACTTATTTCTGGGGTTAGTTGTGTTTATCTGAGACAAGATTTTTTTGTGGACAACCAGGAGCCGAGTAAGTGCGTGGTTTTTTTTTCTATCTTTTTTAATATACCTCTCAAGTCGTACCTCCTCTTCGAAATACCCCGAAAAATTTAAGCTGCATGGCCGCAAGTCCACCGGGCAATTTCGTTCGGTCATGGTTCTTTGGCGTCACTCACGGAAATGCGAGCAATCAAACTACAGCCATTGAAGTTGAACGTTCTTGCGGAGGTTTTATTTCAATCCTTAATAGCACCAAGGGCCCATGACAAATTATTATCCTCCTTCATGGTTCGCTTGGTCTTACTCCAAATCAAGCCTACTTCAAACCTCTGATTTTATTATGGGCATGCCAAGCGTTGGCTATGACAGCTTGGAAGAGCCTACATCAAACGTGGACTACGATAGGGTGACCGGAGTTTGCCATAGGCTTTTCCATATTATTATGCGTTTGGCATAGCCTATCCAAAGATCAGGAAATTGTGGCAGACTGATTGGCCACTAAAGTTTCGAACATCATTCATGGAGGTAATACTAAACCCAAGCTGACGCCTGTCGAGAAATCATACTTCAACAAAAAAAAAAAAATATCTTCAGGCTCTAGCTGGAAAAAACGAACAATCGAAATTGTGTTTGTTTTACTTTTGATGAGATCACTCAATTTATTATCCGTCCGAAGTATAGCGCACAAAAGACCATTCACTTTTTTGCGTGGCTTCGCATCGTCTAGCGGAAATGGACGAAGCGTAAAATTATGGCAGAATATCGTAAACAAAATATCCATTTCTGAATAACTAGCAACAATACCATCAGCCTCGATAATAGCAAGAGCTTATAACACTACTTCATAGTACAAAGTCAATATTTCCGTTTTTGTATACTTGTACCGACGGTGAAATTCCCGGACCAAAATAGGGGAGGAAGGGTTGATAAATTTGACTGGAGATAAGTGCTTCACAGTAACGAGGAGTTTGTCCGGATCAGAGCAAGATAACATTAGGGAGTACAGCCGAGACTTGACAAAATTGACACACACTTGAATCGTAGCGATACTAGCACCACTAGCGATAGTGAACGTCCCTGATCAAACTCATTCAGTCGTTCACCAGCGCTTGCTCCGATAACTTCATATTCTGGACATCGTAAAATATGATACAGTTTCCATTGTTTCGTTGGTATATCCAGACCGCACCTTTGCTTTACCAGAAATAACGAAACCGCAAGTATGTCTCGCTTTAAATGCGACAAGGGTAGTGGGCTTGGCGGTACTCCCTATTGTTATTTTGCTCTGGTCCGGATAGCAGCGAAGGAACTAGAGGATCTAATGTAGGTCTTACATGTATATCCCATATAGGACACAGTACTATGATAATCTTTATTAGCGTAAAAGAAGGGCTTTTTATGGCACTTGCCCTTCGGCCAAGTGCCATATAGCGATTGTAATTTCTGTCCGTCAGACGGTCTGTCGGTCCCGGTTTTGCTAGTTCGGGCACTTCCAGATAAGATAGGACGATGAAACTTGGCACGCATATCAGGGACTGGACCAGATTAAATTAGAAATAGTCGCTTCCCTGATCCAAAAATCTGGAGGGGGGAGGAGGGAGGGGGAATCCGGAAAAATTAGATATTTTTTAGCTTACGAACGGGTAATCGGATCTTAATGAAACTCGATATATGGAAGGATCTCGTGTCTCAGACACTCCATTTTAAATCCAGACCGGATCCGGTGACACTGGGAGGAGTTGGAGGGGGAAACCGGAAATCTTGGAAAACACTTAGAGAGGAGAGATCCGGATGAAACTTCGTGGAAAGAACAAGCACAAGTCCTACATCCGTGACTGATATAACCGGAACGGATCCGCTTACTTGCGGGGGGGGGGGGGGAGAAGTCCGAATTTCTAGTGATCCCGCGAGTTCGGTGCTTCGACTTAATTAACTTAAAAACCTGACACAACATACCCCGTAAACTTCCGTTCCTAGATCCGAGTATTTTTCGGGGAGCGAGGGAAGAGAAATATGGAAATTGACTTGTGGAAATTGCGATCCAAAACTGGTTTAGTCTGTAGCTTCAAAATCTCGCCCAACTAATTTTTTATTGCCGTTAGCCTAATATTACCAGCAGAGGCATCAGTAGCCCTAAAAAGAAGATTTCGGGGGCAAGGTATTTTTACTGGCTGGCTGGTAATTTTTAACGACAGTTTGAAAAGAATAACTGTTTTTACGAAAAATCGCGGCGCTTCGCGCCGACTCGTTTCTTTTCAACCGTCTGCAGGCAGACCACTTTGGGGAGAGAGGTGTTGCCAACTCGTATGTGACGCCTCTGATTACAACCCTAGTTCAATAGTTGCGTTTTTGATCCGAATTCTCCGTTCCGAATTCTCCCTTCTGAATTCTCGATTGTCGTACACATTACCGTTTTTGCTCCTCTGACTTCTCCATTCTCGCTTTTTACAAAAACACTAATTTTGCAACTCGTCCGCAATCCGGTATACATGTATATGCATATTGAACACCCGAACTCTGTTGACCAATCAGGGAGGAGAACGGAGAGAGGAGAATCGACAATTCACCATCGGAGCAAATTCTCGATTCTGCATAATCGCGAGGCTTTCCCCATTCTCGATTCTGACAAAAACACAAGAAAAGGAGAATTCACTTCATCTGAATAGTCCAAAAACGCGAAATAGGAGAATTTGGAGGAGAATTCGGATAAAAAACGCAAGTAAATATTGTTTCAGGAAGAATCGAAAGCGTTACAGGTGATTTTGTCATTCAGGTTTCGAATTAAGCTAACGGAAATGTTTTCGAATATTTGCGATGCAACTTGGTGAAAGAATGGAAAATATCAAAACCAAACACAGAAACAGACTGACTATAAAAAATATTGCCGTTCATACCATCGAACCGAGATCTGACAACATTTTAGCTACAAAGCAGTCTTAAATGTCTCATTGATTTTGTATACATTTTTACACATGTACAACTTATCATTTATGACGATACATACTGTCTTCTTCACGTTCTGAAAAAAGGGGTACGCAACCTTTTCGAACCTTGATTAGGGGTACGCGGCACGGAAAAGATTGGGAACCACTGCTTTAGATGATAAATTTTTTAGTCCGAACCAGGATTCGGCCACGGTAGGGGGAGATGGATGGAGTATCGGAAGTCGTGTAGCACGTCTAGTACGAGTGGATTTATTGGGCTGAAACTTGGGAGTTTGAACAGTCATGTGCATGTGCTACAGATAATCGAGACAATGCCGGAACTCCTCAGGAGTGAGTGAAACTAAATATCCTATTTATATTTCCGAACCGCATTTTTGGAGGGCGGGTGTATTTTGTGACGTTCTCATCTACTTTCTTGTACTGCCTACTCGTAACAAGTGCCATATGAGCTCGTAGCTCTTGTTTTTGTTTTAAGGGGAATTATGGAGTTATACGACTGATGACTTTAGTCGAGGTTGATACAGTATCGACCACAGACGCGGATTTTTTTTTTTTATCGTCGCAAATTTGTGTCTTTATACGTTCTTGCTAATATCAAGCAACATTCGGTACCTTGCTGTACATGCTGTGGTTGTCCTTCCATTTGTCTTTCCTCGCAATATGTGGGATACCCATTTACAGGCTGCCTGAATTTCGAATATCCTGGGACCAAGAAGGCATAATTTGTTGGTAGACCTGAAGTCTGGTCCACCAGTCGGATCGCAGTGGCATTAGGCGGCATCGGAACGGCGTGCATAGCGACGTAGGCGTTTCCAGTCGGCTGCTAGAAAATTTTGAGAAAAATAGACTACAGATGAAATATTCAAGACGAAACTTAATTTACACAAAGGGATTCTACGTGAAACTGGGAGGTGAGCTGCTTCAAAGTTTGCCTCGAGCGAGCTCACTGTTCTAAAGCCCGTCCCTAACTGGCGACCGTATTTGTTGTGAACTCACACAAGCCCATCGATAGCACATACATATAGCGTCGACACATTGGGCCGAACGAGACAGGTTCAAATCCCGCTGGAAGTACACTTTTGTTTTTTAGTTCACCAAATATTTTTTTAAACTACAGATAGTCAATCGAGTTCACTTTTGGTCACGCATAAGCAATTTCCTCGCTTTCTGATAATAAATACGCCTATTCCAAATCACCAAAAGAAAGTGAGTTAGATGGCTGGCTGCATCACTGTCAAGAACTTTACACCTAGAATGGAGGATAGTAGGTGAAATTTGTAAGCAAAGAGCGACAGTTGAACAAGGGTGTTGACTAAACTTTAGCCGATTATGTACGGGTCGTGACGTCACACGAAAAGTCTATATTTTCCATTTACTAACGGAACTGATTGTCCCTAGAAAGGTTTATAAGTGTAAACGCGTCAGGCGCCTCGCTGGCGCAAAGATATATTCTGCAACGTTAATTTAAACGAATTTTCCTATTTCTTTCATAACCTCATGAAAACGTCACGGGCCGTAGATAATCGGCTAAAATATAGTACAGGAAAATGAGCTCCAAAAAGAGGTCCGACCCTAAACAAATTGCAAAAGAAATACTTTTTACACCATCTTGTAGAGAAAAAAAAAAGAACAACATATCCAAAGTTGCATATCCTGGCTATACTCAAAATAAGCGTTTTTTTTTTCACTTTTAGTGGCCTTTTTTTTCCATTTAAAAATATTAAATAAAAATAGAATTCCCGTGGTCGTCCGTTATTCTTGAACTGAAGTACGGTTCTAATGCAAACTCCCAAGCTGAAGCCGAAAATGAGGGTCAGTTTTGTCATACCAAGCACCTGAAAAAAGTTAATGTAATTTTGTCAACCTTTTTCGCAAAAAAGTGCAATTTTCTATGTGTCCCGATTTTCTTGAACGAAAGTGCGATCCTGACATAGAATCACGAGCTGACACCGAAAATGGAATCAAATTGAGTGTCTACTGTGCCTGGAAAGAAATTTCGTAACCATAAATATGTGATCTTTACGATTTTTTAGTAAGAACAAGAAAATTATTAATTAAGTAAAGTACGAGTCAAACTGCTTTTCAATGGACACTATTTACAAAAAAATACAACATATGTAGAGTTCTAGATCCTATCGACGCAAAATAAACCCTTTTCGGCTCTTAGTGCCATTTCTTACGTTTAAGAACAAAAATTACAATTTTTGTAGTCGTCCACATTTTTGGGGGGGGACTGAAGCACTATGCTGATGCAGAAGAACAAGCTGAGAGTCCGTCGAGAAAATGGTTTTCACCATCGTCTTCAGCATGTCTTCCTACCCATAAATCGAACATCTAATCAACTTCAAATAAAACTTTTACTTTTAACAAACTTTCCGGTTTTGGCCGGATTCCGGGCGAACTACTTGCCCGATTACAAAATGGTTTTCATCATCGTGTTCAGCTTGTCTTCTTACCCCATAATCGACTATCACATTAGTTGTTTCAAAATATTTTGTTTGCCCCTTAATTTGAACCCCCTCCCCCACCCCTAAATGTAGGGCTACAAAGCCCATCTACGAACTTGACTGGTCCAACGACCAAACGAATCCTCACACCAAGTTTCATCAAAATATCTCATTCCCTTGGAGAGTTATCGTGCTTACAGACGGACGGACAGACGGACAACTTTTGCGATGTCATAGGTATCCCTCCACTTACGTTTTGGGATCCCAAAAAAAGATTCAATATCATTAATATGCGCCGTTATTATTTTTGTAAAGATAGTTTAGTCAGCGTTTATTATCCAACAAAATTATAGACTGTTAGAAATAACAAGAGCTACGAGCTCATATGGCACTTGTACGAGTAGGCTATACAAGAAAGTAGATGAAAACGTCACAAAATACACCCGCCATCCAAAAAGGCGGTTCGGAAATAGAAATAGGATATTTAGTTTCACTCATTTCTGAGCAGTTCCGGCATCGTCTCGATTGCAAATGCACATGACTGTTCAAACTTTCATCCCAATAAATCCATTTGTTTGATCCCTAGACGTGCTACACGATTTCCGGTACTCACTCTATTTCCACCTACCGTGGCCGAATCTGGTTCGGAATAAAAAAAAATCGACCACCTAAAGCATCTTCGTTTATACCATCTACCAAGTTTCACTCGAATCTGAGCATTTTTGGAAAGTTCCGGTCCCCCCCCCCCCCTTCCCACCAACGTTGTCGGAGCCGGTTCGGGCCCAATCTCTTAATTCCCTCATCAAGTTTGACTGAAATTGGAGCATAGCCTATCATCAAGTTTCCAGTACCCCCCCCCCTACCTTGGCCGAATCCGGCCCAGACGCCAAATAACAAATCTAGGCCGCATAAACTCGGCACTGTCGAATTGCATCTCATTCGGTCCATCCGTTTGGTTTTTGTGCATGTCAAAAGTCCCCCCACCCCCAATTCCCCTAATCGTGGTCGCATATGGTTCGAACGCATGTTTTACATGTCGAGGCCATCGATTCGTATCACCCATGAAGTTTCACTCGAATCAGACCACTCGTTCGCAATTTATAGAAGTCCATATTTCTCTTCTCTTGCTCCCCCAAAAATGCTCGGATCTAGGAACGGAAGTTTCCGGGGGTATGTTGTGTCAGGTTTTTAAGTCAAGATAATTCGGGTCGCTAATATGCCTGCAAAGTTTCGTGGTCGTTTTACATCTGGAACTATTCTAACTAAGGACTACCGGAATTCCAGGAAACCCACTCCAACTCCCCCCACAGAGCCCCGAAACCATCTGGCTCCGTCAATTTCATCTAGGCCTAATGCTTGTTCCATCCATTAAGTTTCGTCCCAATCCCTCTACTTTTAGAGTTTCTTGAGTTTTCCACCCCCCCCCCCCATCCCCACAGGTATCGGACCCGACTCGGACGTGACACTGAACGTCCGAGGCGATAGCTCACCAGACAAGTTTCATTCAAATCCGATCACCCGTTCAAAAGTTATGCACGCCACTAGATTCCGGACTCCCCATCCTCGCGGGATCGCTAGAAATCCGGACCCCCACCCCAACTCCCCCACAGTGCCCTGATCCGGTCCGGTTACGTCAATGACGTGTCGAGGACCTGTGCTTGTTTTTCCCACCAAGTTTCATCCCGATCCCTCCACTTTAAGCGTTTCTCAAAATTTCCGGTTCCCTCCTCCAACTCCTCCCAGTGTCATCGGATCCGGTCCGGTTATGTCAATGACGTGTCTAGGACCTGTGCTTGTTTTTCCCACCAAGTTTCATCCCGATCCCTCCACTTTAAGCGTTTCTCAAAATTTCCGGTTACCTCCTCCAACTCCCCCCAGTGTCATCGGATCCGGCCCGGATTTAAAGTGAGGTGTCTGAGACACAAGGTCATCCTAAATATCAATTTTCATCAAGATCCGATCACCCGTTCAAAAGTTATGCACGCCACTAGATTCCGGACTCCCCATCCACCCACTCCCCCCACGATGGTCGGGTCGGGGAAACGGCTGTTCTCAAGTCAATCTGTTCGGATCCTTGACATACCTGCCAAGTTTCGTCGCCCTAGGACACCAGGAAGTATGCCGAACTCGCGGGATCGCTAGAAATCCGGACCCCCATCCCAACTCCCCCACAGTGCCCTGATCCGGTCCGGTTATGTCAATGACGTGTCTAGGACCTGTGCTTGTTTTTCCCACCAAGTTTCATCCCGATCCCTCCACTTTAAGCGTTTCTCAAAATTTCCGGTTCCCCACCCCAACTCCCCCACAGTGCCCTGATCCGGTCCGGTTATGTCAATGACGTTTCTAGGACCTGTGCTTGTTTTTCCCACCAAGTTTCATCCCGATCCCTCCACTTTAAGCGTTTCTCAAAATTTCCGGTTCCCTCCTCCAACTCCCCCCAGTGTCATCGGATCCGGCCCGGATTTAAAGTGAGGTGTCTGAGACACGAGGTCATCCTAAATATCAATTTTCATCAAGATCCGATCACCCGTTCGCAAGCTAAAAATACCTCAAATTTTGGCTTCACCCTCCCTCCTCTCCCCCCCCCCCCCAGATGGTCGAATCGGGGAATTGATGATTTCCTATTTAAGCTGGTCGGGTCCCAGACATGCCTGTCAATTTCCATCGTCCCAGCACATCAGGAAGCACGGAACTCGCGGGATCACTACAAATTCGGACTTCTCCCCCCCCCCCCCAACTCCCCCAAAGTGAGCGGATCCGTTCCGGTTATATCAGTCACGTATCTAGGACTTTTGCTTGTACTTTCCACCAAGTTTCATTCGGATCCCTCCACTCTAAGTGTTTTCCAAGATTTCCGGTTTCCCCCTCTAACTCCCCCCAGTGTCACCGGATCCGGTCTGGATTTAAAATGGAGGGTCTGAGACACGAAGTTCTTCCATGTATTAAGTTTCATTAAGATCCGATCACCCGTTCGTAAGCTAAAAATATCTCATTTTTCCTATTTTTTCCGGATTCCCCCTCCCTCCACTCCCCTCCAGATGGTCGGATCGAGGAAGCGACAATTTCTAATTTAATCTGGTCCAGTTCCTGATATGCTTGCCAAGTTTCATCGTCCTAGCTTATCTGGAAGTGCCCGAACTAGCAAAACCGGGACCGACAGACCGACAGACCGACAGACCGACAGACCGACAGACCGACAGACCGACTGACGGACAGAAATAACAATCGCTATATGGCACTTGAGTAAGCTCAAGTGCCATACAAATATATACCTAAGCTGGTCAGTAATAGCAGAACCTTTTGGAAGACCATATACCAACGTATACTTAGAAGAAGGGCTCAAAGTCAGTGCAGTCGGATAGAAAATTAGTTCTGATAATAAAAGTGGTAATATATTTTTTATTCGCCATCTATCCTGAGACCTATCTACCCTACACTGAAGTTTATTCGATATTTCTGCCGTATCGGAATCTACTAAACTTACTCGAGCAAACGTACTCCCATGATTAATCCGCTGCCAATCACATACTTTTTTTTACAAAATTTGAACGCGTTATAAATCAGATGGTTCAACACCCCGCGATCCGAAATCGGAAATCCGTCGATCTGGAAGTCCTGGAGAATTTCAACAAGTCGTCGACTCTTTACTCGAGTCTTGACATCCTCTGGCTTTATTCCTGATATCCAAACCTGGGTTGGAATGGAACACAGCAATCATTTATGGCCGGGAACCACCCAGGGAAGTGGTTTACTTCTTTCCTCTTAATTATTGATCTTCGAGCCATTGCCGACACATCTATTTACTCGGTTATGTTTTTTATCCCAGACCAGGTAATCCCGTATCCGACAGGTTTTGTCTGAGAGAGGATGTATTTACTCTCGATGTAACCTTTGACCAACCCCTGTGGTGGAAAGTCATGAAAATGGGCGAAGCAGCTTCACGAGAAAGTGGGCTTTCAGAGTTCGTCCTGAAACTTCGAGGATTCCGTACCACGATGAGCTTATTCGGAGCATTTGGCTACATGCTGGAGTCAGGACTCGGAGATGGAGTCAATCCGGAGTGTCCTGACTCAGAGACGAGATGTCTGGACTCTGAGATGTTCGGAGATGGAGCCAGAACTCTGAGATGTCCCTCACCTCTTTGCGGAAAAGCGATCGCCAGAACCATAGTCTGCATGGTCATTTACTGATTGACGCTGCTCTACACGCTATTCTGCTTTTCAAGACTACAATCTGAAGGAATCATGGAACTTCATAGCTTGTACACAAAGCTGATGAACAAGGAAGTAAATGTTGAGGATTTAGAAGGTAATCTTAGAAAAAATACAGGAATTGACCATGACTGCTCCAGTATCGGATGTCAGAGCTGTGGTTCCAGTACTTGGAGATACTTCGATACTACGAAACTTCCAAAAAAAAGTTAACGATCTGGAATATGGGAAGTCAAAACTTCTGGTGACGACGACCTGCTCATGATCTATGATGCCTCGAAAGGAGGAGACCTGAATAAGCTCCAAAGGGAAGATTTCGAAAAAAAGGGATAACGACAAGCTCGTTTCTTTGTCTTTTTTGCAAAATAGGTTGAAAAAATTACTCTAACTTTTTTCTGGTGCCTTATACGCCAAATCTAACTTCATTTTCGGTTTCAGCTTGTCATTTTGCTTTTGAGTCATACTTCAGTTCAAGAATAACCGACAACCACGAAAGTTTTGTATTTTTTTCGAAAAAAACGTAAAAAAAATAGCAGTAAAACAGCATTAAAAGCCAAAAAACGCTTATGTTGCGTCGAACCAGGATTTTCAACTTTGGATATGTTGTTTGGCTTTTTTTTCTCTACGATAGTATCAAAATCATTTCTGTTGTAAATTGTTTCGGGTCAAACCTCTATTTGCCTGTACTATTAGTCAATTATACCTAAACAAGAAGTTGCGTGGTACGATACACCTGCCATTCTCAAAGTGAAAACGCACTATACCATGACGTATGTTAGGATCGGAGTATATTAGACAACGACAAACGTTTGACGCAATTGCGGTCCAGTCAAAAAGTTGATCTGTTATTAGGGAAAGGTGAGAGCGCTTTAAGCGCATCCTTAATGTAACTCAGCAAATGCTTTGCTCAGTGTAAAGGCTGTCAGTGTGTGTGGTTTTCTTTTTAAGTTCCTTGTGTTCTTTCCATTATTTCTGTTGACAATAATGTCTTTTTTGTCATTTCTTTCCTGTTCTTTTTCTTCTTCTTCATTTAATTACCCCGTCTTTCTGTACGTTTGTGCATTATGATGGGCAATAAATCTGTTATTCAATCAATCAATCAATCAATATTTTATTTCCGCCAAAGATAGCGATTAAAAAAGAAATTAATAAACACTGACACATTTCGGCTAAAACACTATAAGTCATGAACTGCCAAAAAGATAGCCTAACTACACTGAAGAAAATACTTAAAACTTATCTACAATTTAATTACAGTTTAATTGCAACTGACAAACTGAAAATAAAAATAAAATAAAAATTTCATTCACGAAAAACCCTGCAGGTTACGCTGGAGACCTACAAAATTTGATACAACCCGCTGAAGTTTTTTTATTCATTATAATAAGCGGATCTTTAAGATTATGGTATTCCATCATTTGCGTGTTAGAAAAATAACGAGAAAATCGGCATACTTATTCGGCATTTTATTATTATTAAATCATCTGCACGCCGCACGATTACAGAAACTCAGGATTTTATGCGCCGATAGTGGGTACCCTATGCAGACATATTACGACAGAGCTTTCTTCTGAAAAGGGATCTGAGCCAAACACGGAAAACCTAGAAAAAGCTCTAGGGCCATTAAAGAAGACAGACATAACTCTATATTTCGGGAATGAGAATGAATGGGAAAGATTAGGGAAGTACAAAGCATTACTTTTATGGTGCGATGGGTGCTTCGAGAAAGCAATTAAATGAACATGGCTTGTTCGCTGACTGTACTCTTTCCGAAAGAAAAATATCGGGCTCTATGAATAATGAATATTTTTATCCCATAAAACAGAAATAGTGGAGTAAATAACGAAAGGAACAAGAAAGAAAAAGAGTTTCTTGCTTGCGTTTATTTATCTTTTGCTGTCGTTGTAGATTTTGTGTGCCCTCTGTATCTGCTCTTTCAAGGATTACGTTGAAAGAGCAGTGTGAAATGGAAATTGTTCACTGCTGACCTTAGTGTCAATGTGTAGGCTTGGCTTTACAATTCCTGAACTTCACAAAACACCCCGCCATCCAAATTGCAGTTCGGACCTACACTGTAAAAAGTTTCTCCGAATAAGGATGCAGTATTTTCTGCTGGGATTAATCTTATCTTTATTGAGATAAGATTAACCCGAATTAGGGGTAATCTTATCTCAATAAAGATAAGAATAATCCGAGTAGCAAATAGGCTACTACAAGATTTTTTTTCTTACAGTGTAGAATTAGGATATCGAGTTTTCACTCAAGTCCCTCAACTCCAAGCCATCGCCAACCTTCCAAGTTTCAACCCAAGAAATCCACTCGCTATGTCCCTAGACGTGCCCAAGATTTCCTGTACCCCCTTCCAACTTACCATATACCGCGGCCGAATCTGGTCTGGACTCCTAACTGTATCCCTGAAGAATTTTCTCTTACCACCTATCTTTCACTCGAATCCGAGCATTTTTTGGGGAACTTCCGGTAAATCTCCCCCCCCCCCCCCCCCACTCCGTGTTCGGATTCGGTTTGCACAATGTCATCTAGGTCATATGATCTCTGTATCTTCCAAATTTCATTCAAATCACTCGACTTGTTTGACCCTCATGTGCACGTCAAAAACTTCTCGCAACCCCCACGGTGGTCGGATCGGGGAAACGACTATTCTCAAGTCAGTCTATTCGGGACCCTGATACGTCTTCCAAGTTTTATGGTCCTAGAAAATCAGGAAGTTCCAAACTTGCGGGATCGCGAGAATCAAGCCCCCCCCCCCCCCCCGACTCCCCCACAGTGTCCGAACTTGATCCACTTATGTCAACGATGTATCAGACTTGCGCTTGTTCTTCCCACCAAGTTTCATCCTGATCCCTCCACTCTAAGCGTTTCCCAAGATTTCCGGTTCCCTCCTGCGGCTCCCGCCAAAGTCACAGGATCCAATCCGGATTTGAACTGGGTCGTCTGAGACTCGGCGTCTTTACAAACATCAAGTTTCATTAAGATCCGCTCACCCGTTGGAAGTTCTAAATATCTCAACATTCCGGATTCCCTCTTCCTCCACTACTCCCCGGACCTGACATGGAACATCTGAGACGATAGCTCTTTCCAGTTGCCAAGTTTTATTCAAATCCAGCCACCCATTCAAAAACTGCCCGTGCCACTTGATTGCGGATTCCCAATGCCTCCACTCCTGCCACGATGGTCGGATCTAGGAAACGACTATTCTCATGTCAATTTACTCGGGTCCCTGACATGCCTACCAAGTTTCATCGTCCTAGCACATCAGGAAGTACCGAACTCGGGCGCTTACTAGAAATCCGGACCCCCCCCCCACTCCACCACAGTGCCCGAATCCCGTCCTATTATGTCCATGACATATCTAGAACCCGCGCTTGCTCTTCCCACCAAGTTTCATCCCGATCCCTCCACTCTAAGCGTTTACAAAGATTTCCGGTTCCCCCCTCCAACTGTCACCGGATCCGGTCCGAATTTAAAATGGGACGTCTGAGGCACGAGGTCTTTTAAATATCAAGTTTCATTTAAATCCGATCACCCGTACAATAGCTGCCCATGCCACTAGATTCCGGGTTCGCCATCCCTCCACTCCTCCCACGATGGTCGGATCGAGAAAACGACTATTCACAGGTCAATATGACATGCCTACTAAGTTTCATCGTCCTACCACATCAGGAAGGACCGAACTAGCGCGATCACTAGAAATCCGGACCCCCCCTCTCAACTCCCCCATTGTGCCCGAATTCCTAGAACTTGTGCTTGTTCTTCACACCAAGTTTCACACCACATTGTCAAGTCAATCTGTTCGGGTACCTGACTGGGACATCAGGAAGTATCGAACTGTGGGATCACTAGAAACTCGGACCCCCCTCCACAACTCCTCCACAGTGAACGTATCTGGTCCGGTTATGTCAATCACGTATCTAGGGCTTATCCTTGTTCTTTCCACCAAGTTTCATCTCGATCTTTCCATCCTAAGCGTTTCCCAAGATTTCCGGTTTCCCCTTCCAGCTCCCCCCAATGCCTAGTTCCATATTCGGCTGAAAGCAAAAATATCGAAAATATGAAATTAGAATTAGCCTACTGTTGAACGCTTTTTCTACAGCACGCGGCAAAGTTGAAAAAGACTCACCATATACCCGGCAGATGGCATATATCCTTGATAATACCCATTTTACGGCGCGGTTAGAATCGAACTCTGTTCTGGTTCCGTATTCGGCTGAAAGCAACAATATCGAAAATATAAAATTTGAATTAGCATACTATTGAACGCCTTTTCTACAGCACGCGGCAAAGTTGAAAAAGACTCACCATATACCCGCCAGATGGCATATATCCTTGATAATACCCATTTTCCGGCGCAGTTAGAATCGAACTCTGTTCTGGCTCCGTATTTGGCTGAAAGCCCTCTGGTGAGGTGGGTAACGAGCTAAAACCTGCT
This sequence comes from Branchinecta lynchi, assembly GCA_023053575.1. Lineage (NCBI taxonomy): Eukaryota > Metazoa > Arthropoda > Branchiopoda > Anostraca > Branchinectidae > Branchinecta > Branchinecta lynchi. Next base: position 4,360,878 of record JAKZAP010000013.1, on the reverse strand, counting down.
AATGACGGCTGTTGTGGGTTTTCAACGCCATCTTCTGATTGTGCTGACGCGGATTTGAAAGTAGCAGGGAAAGGCAAAGGGCGCTGAGAGTCGTAGCGGTAGATAGTTCCATCGGGGTTGGTGAAGGGTCTTCCAGTCTGGAACGGAAACAGGAAAACTTACAAACGAACATTATTATAATTATGGTTTAATAATAATAATAATAATTTATTTATGACCCATCATAGACTCACAAAGAGAAAGACGGAGTATAAATACAAAAAGAGGAAAAAGTAATACACAGAAAGACATAACACCATACAAAAAGCACACCAAACTATTTCTAACAAATTAACCTAATAATGAACCAAAAATAAAAATAAAAAGAAAGAACAACAACAACGAAAAAAAAACAAAAACAGAACAAGATTAGAAAACCCTTCCAAGTGGTTTATTATCTCTTGAAATACAACAGAGGAGCATAAGAAAAGAAATAATAATATAGGCCTTCTATGACAGTAGCATGACCAAGGCCATATCCAGGGGGGGGGGGGGCAACCCCCTAACCCCCCCCCCCCCCCGAACACACACAAAAAGAACGATTTTTATAGGCTTTTCCCTCTGATCTATGTGTTTTTGATATTTTTTTGTCGAACCAGCAGGAACCCCCCCCCCTTGTGTCTTTCAGTTCGCTATCCTTATGAATGTTTCCATGTGAAGGGCGTCCTCCCCATCAAATCAAACATTTATTATTACTATTTATTTGAATCCTTCAAAACTGAAGAGTAGTGTATAAAAAGGAACAACAAGATGTCAATCAAACTCACACACACTTACATAGTAATAAACAGCTGACGGTTCAAGACAAATTAGCCTACTAAATGTACAACGAAATACAGTGAAAACAAGACCAAAGGTTTCGATGGGATCCCAAAAATTCAATATCTGATCCAGACAACTGGGTCTTGTCTTAGCCAGATCCAGTCTTCGCCAGACTCCTTGAACATTTTTACAATTAAAATTCAGAAACAGATTAAGGCCAAATAGCTAATCACCTGAGAAAACCAAGTTCAGATTTGGATTCAGCATGTGTGTTTACCCCTATAAGTCATATCTGTTTTGACGAAAACTTCCTGCCACTTCTGCCAATTTCCCGGTTCCGGCCGAACTCCAGAACTACTTGTCCGGCGAAAAAAGGAAGTTCAAAGACGAAATCAGGGTATCTTCTTTCCCCAGTAATGAACATCTAATCAACTTTAAATAGAAATTTAGCTTCTAACAAATTTTCCGATTCCAGCCGGATTCCGGTCGAACTATATGTCCGGGTAAAATACGATTGTCACACAGGGACTCAGCATCTCTTCTTACCCCTAAATCGCTTATCTAATCAACTAGAAATAAAACTTTGACTTCCAGCAGTTTTCCGGTTTTGGCCGGATTCCGGACGAACTACATGTCCGGGTAGAAACTTGTTTTCACATAAGTGTTCAGCATGTCTTCTTGCCCTAAATAGAACATCCAATCAACTCCAAATTAAACTTTTAATTTTGACAAACTTTCCGGTTTGGGCCGGATTCCGGTCGAAATACTTGTCCGTCGAGAAAATAGTTTTCACCATCGTGTTCAGCATGTCTCCCTACCTCTAAATCGAACATTTAATCAACTTCAAATAAAACTTTTACTTTCAACAAACTTTCCGGCTTGGGCCGGATTCCGGGCGAAATACTTGTCCATCGAGAAAATAGTTTTCACCATCGTCTTCAGCATGTCTTCCTACCCCTAAATCGAACATCTAATCAATTTCAAATAAAACTTTTACTTTCAACAAACTTTCCGGTTTGGGTCGGATTCCGGACGAAATACTTGTCCGTCGAGAAAATAATTTTCACCATCGTCTTCAGCATGTCTTCCTACCTCTAAATCGAACATCTAATCAACTTCAAATAAAACTTTTACTTTCAACAAACTTTCCGGTTTTGGCCGGATTCCGGGCGAACTACTTGTCCGATGACAAAATGGTTTTCACCATCGTGTTCAGCATGTCTTCTTACCCCATAATCGACTATCACATTAGCTGTTTCAAAATATTTTGTTTGTCCCTTAATTTCAATCCCCTCCCCCACCCCTAAATGTAGAGCTACAAAGCCCATCTACGAACTTGACTGGTCCGACGACCCAACGAACCTTCTCACCAAGTTTCATCAAAATATCTCATTCCCTTCGAGAGTTATCGTGCTTACAGACGGACGGACGGACGGACGGACGGACAGACGGACAACTTTTGCGATGTCATAGGTATCCCTCCACTTACGTTTTGGGATCCCAAAAAGTATCAAAGTTCAAAATAAACAAACTAATCAGGGCGCTTTTTTTAGAAAAAAGGAAAAAGGCTGTGATGAATCTTTTTCACTTCCTTTGGCTTCACTTCCCTTAAACTCAACTGTGAAGCATGAAAATGAAAATTAATGATAGTAAGTCTTCGGTTATAAGGTTTAGCAAATTGGAAATATAAACTGATGAATATCCGTCGTCATTCAGGTAGTGGAAATCCGTTAAATTGCTTGGCGTAATGATCGGTGACGATCTGAAATGGAATCTCATGTAGTGCTTCCACTTGCTCCGCTTCGAAAATCCTGCAGGGAACCCCAAAAATCCTGAAGAATCCTGCTCGGAAAGTTCAAAAATCCTGCCGAAAAAAATAAATGTGTCCGTACTAATTAAAGGGATAGTTGTTAAGACTATATATAGCTGGAGGATCTGAGAAAACGCATCTGAATTTTTCGTCTCTATCGTTTGGGAGGACTAGAACGTTTTTGCCGTAAGAACTAATGAATATTAAACGACTAAATACCAACACCAGGGACGTGACGACTGGGGGGGGGGGGTCCCAATGTTGTTGGCCAGTCAGTATAAGATTATCGAGTCTGCGCGAAGCGCCGCGATTTTTCGTCAAAACAGTTGATTTTTTTTTTATCAAAAAGTCGGTTTTCTGAAAATCAGTCGACTTTTTTTCAAGGTCTTTTTTTTTTTGAAAACAGTCGTTTTTTCTGCAAAAATAGCCGGTAAAAATTGCCAGCCAGTCGCTAAATGCCTTGCCCTCTCTTCCCCCCCCCCAAACATTTTGGCTAGTAACGCCTCTGACCAACACTACCATTAAAGAGGGCGTCTCTAGACGGGACTTGAAAATGTACATACAACAGGAGCAGCTGCAACGTCTGTACCCAGGACAAATTATACTAAGCGCCGCAGGCAAACGTTTTTAAACACGCCTTTTTTTTCTGTCAAAATTTAACTCAAATTCTATCTTTTAGTGTGGTTTATACTCACACATATTCCAAGCCTTCAACGCCTACTATAAATGAAGCACCCTTCTTCTAAATAGGGAATATAAACTACAAAATGCGCCGCATGCGAAATTTTTGTCAAAAAACTGATGATCAAAGTCTCTTTTTGCTATCCGAAATGAAGACACGATCAGTCGATTAAAACGAAAGAAATAAGCCGCATCCCTTCGTTTTTATAGCTAAAATAGATTTATGGTTGCGTTTTCTGAAAAATCCCTAACTCCTACTGCAGTCTTTTAAAAATATCAGCAAATTACTGATAAATCCTAAAAGTCCGGAAATCCTGTAAAATCCTGGAATCTCAAAAATCCTGAAAAAAATCCTGCAGGGACCCAAAAATCCTGAATTTCAGGATAAATCCTGCAAAGTGGAAGCACTGATCTCATGTTCAAAATGTATTCCGTAAAACAACCTTTCTAATTAAATCCCTCTTTTTGGTGTGGATACTAAATGCCTCATCTGTTACTTTAAAACTTATATCCGTCCTCATTTAGAATATGCTTTATCGGTTTGGCATGTTTCTCTTTCTGCATAGCTCTCTGATAACCTGGAAGATGTCCAAACCAGAGCAGCGAGAATCATTCTGGTGAATTTAAAATTTATATGAAGAGGCTCTCATTAAACTGGGCGTTCCTAAATTATAGGTTGCAGAAATACCCTTTCAAAAAATTTGGAGCAAAGATAGTGTTGTCTCCAGATGAGCCGTCTATTACTCCCTCCCCTCCCGTCGTCCGTGCGTCGGTCTGAGAGGAACACTTTTTCGCCATACCAAATCGTCAACCCAATTTTTACACAGTTTATTCCAACATTTATTTCAGGTCAAATCTTATAAAGTGTATTAGTTGATTTGTTGTTGTTTTTTGTATATTTCCTAAATATTTTACTGACCTCTTCTAGCTTTAACCTATTTGGTATTAAATGTGATTGATTGCTTGATTTGGTTTCTGTTGCATATTTAGTTTAACATTTATTCTGTATATACATTTACAGAACAAGCTAGCTTGACAGCCATTCAACCACTGACAATAATCTCGAAATAGTCTACTACGTCCGACACGAAAACAGACTTTTCCCGCTTTAGCTTCAACTTATGCTCACGTCCTCTGGCGTTGGCATAGCGTACCCCGGTTCTTCCAAGCACTGGTTTATTTTGACCTTAGCTGTGTTCGTTGCACTCCGGGCTGTCACTGGTGTTTAGTCACCAATGTCCGGTTCTTCCCTTAAAACGCGATCTTTTGGTTCACCGGTGAGTTGATGAAAACCGACTAACTCCTCGCTGAAGCCGGGCTCACGAGCAGGTTCTGGTTAGTCCGCACTGGCGAGATAAAACCGGACACTGGTTAGTTCAAAAACGGGTTAATTGATTGGTGAGACGTCACCGGTGGATGCAAAAACGCCTTATAAGAAAAACCGGAGACCACTGGTGAGAACTCCCGTGACAAAGAACGCAGCTCTTGTAGTCACCACAGGTTCTCACATTACCGCATGGCTTTAAAAACAGCGCCGAGGGGGTGTACCGCTGCTCCCTGGTATTTTGGGGACTACTTCGAGAGATTCAATTATTGCGTTGTTTTATAGAGAAAGGCGTGGAGGCGCGGAAGGCAGCGACTTGAACCTGTTGAGTGTTATTGTTGTTCTTTTTTGTTTATTTTGTGTTTGTAGTTGTGTGTATGGCCGCTGGCTTTTAAATACACGTACATATATATATATATATTGGTGTTGCCCATTCGGAACTTTCGAATGTCTTCAGTATATCTTCCGTCTAAGCGATCTAACCCAAGCTACACTTTTTGGGATCCCAAAGCGTAAGTGGAGGGATACCTACGACATATCAAAATTTGTCAGTTTGTCCGCCCGTCTGTACGATAACTCTCGAAGGGACTGAGATATTTTGAGAAAACTTGGTGTGAGGATTTTTTGGGTCAAGGGAAAGGCTGATTTCGTAGATGGGCTCTGTAGCCCTACATTTAGGGGTGGGGCAGCTAATGAGATAGTCGATTCAGGGGTAAAAGGACGTGCTGAACACGATTATGAAAACCATTTTCTCGCCAGACAATTAATTCGCCCGGAATCCGGCCGAAACCGGAAAGTTTGTTAAAAGTAAAAGTTGTATTTGAAGATGAGCAAATGTTCGAATGTCTACCCGGACAAGCAGTTCACCCGGAATCCGGCCAAAACTGATTTTTTTTTAGATAAGCTTCTGACAACAGTCTTTTTTGGCAAGCTGCTGAATACAGTTCACATACAAATCTGTCACTTAACGCTTCGTCCAAAAATGTACCGAAGTTGCAATGCTTTGCAAGGCTTTTCATCTCGGCTACAAACTGATTTACTGTTTGACCTTGTTTCTGGCTTCTCTGGTGAAACTTAAAACGTTTAAGGAAATTTCACGCCTGAGATCCACCCAGACAAAATGAAACAGATTTCGACCGGATTTCAGGTTAGTTTCTCCCTGGGATCAACCGGAATTTCGAGTTTCTTCCTGGGATTGAAATCTGTTTCATTTTGTCTAGGTCAATTTCTAGCGGGAAATTTCCGTATGGGAGAGCGTAGTGGAACTCATTTGACACAAACAACACTTACTCGTCCTTTTCAAAATGGCAGGTTATAAATTCATTACTTACTTATCTGACACTGTTTCAGATTTCGATACGTCATTTGAAAAGTCGTAACTATTATATCGGTAAAACCTTTTCAGATTTCTAATCAATATGTTATTTCATTTTCTAGGATAAGAGGGGGATCAACCTTCAGCCACTAAGACTTCTCGGCGATCTTCTCTCGGTCCAGCCTAAATAAGTTTTCCTGTTGTTGTTTTTTTCCCTCAAAACCTCTAATACTTGATCAGGTTAGGGTGCGCAGCATTTGACACCGGATTGGTAACCTGATAGGCTATTCCAAACTGTGGGTATATTCAACGTTTCACATGGCCTATTAGCAACCTTCTTCTTTGACGAAAGTATCATAAAGACTGAAAAAAAAACACGCAGTACAAATACATTCACTTCCTTCAAATGTAACTCGTAAGTGCACAACCGCTTTGCTAACCACCTGGATGCCGTTCGCCGATGCCGGGATACTTAGTTTCCTTCCACGAGCATAGTGAGTCATAACTAATACCGTTTCGTTAGCAAGCGCGATTAGGGTATTTATGGAATGATCAAGCAATGTATTTCAATGTCTTCTTTAAATTTTATCTTTTTTATTGCTCGAAACCGGTTGTTTTGTAGGACAAGACAAAACCAGCAATTTGTGTTAGACCACTACGAGACACTTTGAGAGGAGACCCCAAAATTGTGATTGCCGGGGGGGGGGGGGGGAACTTACAAGGTTTAACTCGGCATTACACGGATTAACATCCCTGATCGGCTTCGAAAATACGCCAAACTCTAATACTCTATGTGACTAAGTCCAAAACACGCCACTGATCCTCAGGAAGAAGGAGTAAGCGTGTCCGTACGACTCAAACTCAACGACTTAAATCCTGTGTAAATCAATTACTGCGATCTTTAGGGGCAGCTGTGACACCACTTCTGTCTTTCTTCCGCTAGGTACCCGGAGAGGCCGGAGATTTTGTACCGGCAAGGTGAGATAGTCATCAAGAGTACTATCACTGAGAGGTTTCGGTGTTCGACGAGGAACAGTTACTCGAGTTTGGAACAAGTATAAAGACGCTCCTTCAGCCCAAGCTGACTGCGAATCATATTTGACGGTGCAAAACGGATGAGTCAGCTACATTTTATTAGAGCTATATTTCGGCCCTTCTTGGCAAGGGTCCTCTTCAGGCTCAAGCTGGAAAATGAGCTTGTGAAAAACAATTAAAGATTCTTCCTTAAATACCCAATTTTGTGAACTTCTTCTTTGAAAACTCGAACTCCAACCAGTTTTTAACTCCAAACAGTTTTAAGAAGAAGTTCACAAAATCGGATATTTAAGGAAGAATCTTTAATTGTTTCTCACAAGTTCATTTTCCAGCTTGAGCGGCTTGAGCCTGAAGAGGACCCTTGCCAAGAATGTCCGAAATATAGCTCTAATAAAACGTAGCTGACTGATCCGTTTTGCAACGTCAAATATAAGTAAGACCTTTTTGAACAGGACCGATCAATGTTCACTTTGAAAAAATAAAATAAAAAATCATCTGTTGGCAGAATACTGATATTAAAATATGATCCGTTCCCCTTTATGTTATCCTGGTAGACCCAACCCTTAATTATTCATTTTTTTTGTTCAGTAAAAAGTTAGCGTTCCTTCAGCTTAAGCCATAACGTGGTTTGATTAATTATTTTTATTTTTATGGTGTGGAGAGTTTGGTATGGCGTGTGTAAGTAAGTATACGGAATGCAACGAGTCTTTTTTTCTTTTGTGTGCGTATTACAGAGGAACGACTCCTTTATATTATCTACATATAGTCACAGTTTAAGATATGGCCGAGCTCGTACCCCTGCCGGCCCCCAATCATCGCCATATATTGTTGTGAAGTATTTTTTTTTAATTAAAGAACCTGAACCTGCCCCGGAATCGCTGGCGACGATCCAAAGGTAAATTACCCTATGGAAGGGGTAGCAAATATTAAACAAATAGGACTTACTGCCGGGTTGATCAGAACTGATCCTTCGGGTACGGAGTCCAAGCTTGAGATTGCCCAAAGCGCGAAAGGCACGTCTTCCTCAGGCTGAAAATACGTATCACATTGTAATACCATTGTAACACAAGATCAAGAACAAATAATCAAGATAGAACCTCCGCCTCCCTATTTCTGTAATCTCCGTCTCCCTATCTCCGCTTGGGAGAAGAAGAACGTATATTGGAAGTTCTTCCGAACGTTCTGGTCAGTATTTCTCCTGTCCAATGTGTGGAGATGAGAATGAAAGTGTGGTGCATGTCATGTGTGAATGTGAAGAATTAAGAGAGCTGAGTTATGAGTAATGAAGTATCTGGTGCGCGAGGGTGTTCGGTGAGAAATGGATGTTTAGTATGATTGGTAGCTGTCAGTTTGATGATGTGAGGAAGCTGGCAAGATTCCTCAGGGTCGCTTTTCAACACCGAAAATTATGCCTACAGTAAGTAAGTTACTGTATAGATATTTGTTCTTTTGTTTTTAGTTTATTTTGTTGCCATGGACTTTTGACTTTTTTTGTGCAATTAAATCTTATCTTATCTTATCTATGACCATGCGGAGTCGAGTATTTCCCCGTACCTTTTCCGCTGCAAACGCGCGGAGATTACTAGCTTCGCGGCACATCACGTTTCATTACCTCTACAAATACCTATATCACTGTAAAGCCACATAGAGGAAAAGTAGGAGTCAAAGCTGATTGGTTCTCTTCCCGCGCTCTAGAGCGGGTCAGCGCGCGGAGTACCCCTCCTGCACCTTCTTTCTCCGCGATGAGCAAAGGCGAAGACAGAATTATAGTAGACGGGTAAAAGGCAACAGTAAATACCTCTAGGTCCGCTCAGTTTTGTCGGGGTATTCAAAGTCACTGGAGGGTACCAAAGACAGAGGTTCTATCTGATTATTTGTTCTTGACGACAAGTAGTTGTAAACAATATAAGTAAACATAAGTATATATGTATAAGTGCACGCGTTACGACTCAACTTTCTATTTACTTGTTTTTATTTCTCATTCGCCAGGCTAATCATTGCGGTCTATCTAAGTTCTTTATTTCTCGTTAGTGGTGACTTTCAAAGTTAATTCCTCGCAGGCAACATCCAAAGTGTACTCTTTTGAATTGCTCATCCTCAAATTAACTATTATCGAACTTGTGACAGTTTATCAAGTCTGATACTGTAAATGCAAGCCGACCTCTGCCAGCTAGAGCCCTCTTTCTGGAGAAAATTCCCGAGCTCCTTAATTTCTGTTATACCTACACTGTAAGAACAAATCTTGCAGTATTTGCTACTGGGATTAATCTTGTCTCTAAAAATATTATCTTATCTGAAATTCGGATTAATCTAAGCTCAGTACAGATAAGACTAATCCCAGTAGCAAATACTGCAGTTAACTTTAATCCTTACTCGGAGATACTTTTTACAGGGTATAAAGCCAAGGCAACCCTATTTCCGTAATCTCTCATTCCATTCTTAAGCCCGGATACCCGATTTTCACACGTTACATTCCAACCCCTAACGACACCTTACTGATTTTCAGACCTCCGATGTTTCGCTATTTTTTATGCGTATCACACTACTGACTATTGTTTGCGAGACGCTCACTTGTCAGAAACAATGGTTATCTAAGAGCGTCTTCCACCCTTCCCTTCTAACAATAGTAACTATTAGTTAATATCTTCGTTCCAACCTCGTCAAAAGTTACTACGCTGACCATTCCAACCTTCTCGAAATAGTAACTAACAGTAACTATTTGCTTACCATGCGCGGGAGCGTAGTAAGCGTGGTAACTACGAATCTCTGTAACTTGATTGGTCCGATTAACCAGTGGCATGATATTTGACCGAGAAAAGAGAAAGGCATTCCAGCCTTGACGCCAAGAAGCCCAAAATCGCGACGTCATGCGTAGTAACTAAGGTAAGTAGAGTGGAACACGCTCTAAGCTTTCCCCTATTTTTGCGAAAAGTCAACAGATAGACCTGGAGAAAGGCTTAAAGCAGACAGAGCTGTGGGTAGTTTATTCAAAGTAAAGCCTGATTTTAAAGTATTCAAATATTTACACTAGGCTATTAGAACATAATCAATGCGAGGTGTCGTATGTCTTACATCCGGTAGGCAATGCTTAGCATAAAGGTCTTTCTTACTTGAGAACTTTCTTCTGCTAATTTAGATTGTCGAGGGTCCATAGCTTTACGGCTTCTCCCATTATGCGCCGGAGTGGGGCTCGTGTTCGCCGATACGCCCGTGCTGCCATCTGAGGGATTATTCGATTTATACCCCGAGCTTGACGGGCTTAGTCTGGAGACGCTGGCATTGCTTGCGTCAGAATCTAGAAAATGAATTGATTTTGTTTATTACATCCGTAATAATACCAAGGGTGTCAATGTCGCCCCAAACTGGCAAGACTATTTTCGGCCAGTCAATACCAGTATTGCCTCAACAAGTGAAGGGTGTTGAAGACAGGCTCAAATTTAATTTTGAACTGTCTTTTGTTTATTGATGCAATTTATTTATGAACTGATTATTTTATTTAGAAATTTTAATGTTGACTGACTGTGCTTGAAGTGTCTTTATTGAATTGACATATCAAAAGCTGTTTTTAGGTATTTAAAGATATTACGGATTAAATCATCATTTATTTATCTTAAAATAAAAATAGGCCGTTCATGCTTAAAATCAACTGTACTTTCTATTTCCTGATATGTGTAAACTTTTCCGGCAACCAAGCGCATCGCGGAGGCTTGGAATCAAATTCCGTCCCACGTCGTTGCAATTAAGCCCATCAGTCGATACTTTCAAAAATGCACTGGATGGCACAACAACTATTGTGTTGATAATTTTCGTAAATTTTGTACAGGTTCGCGACTTCCTTTCGCTATCAATACTAATAAAATAAAAAACGGTAAAACTGCCCATAAGTTCAGTTCTTTCCTACGTGATTTTCATTTAACCATTAACCATGCATAGCTTTTCTCGAATAGGTATGCCATGCCTATCTTCCTATGTCCCACAGGAAGTTATTTCATGACAATTACTTTTGTGGAGGCTGTTACGGCCTCGTATCATCCCCCAGAGAGGCTGATACGAAGCCGTATCAGCCTCCGCAGATGTTCATCGAGCACTTTTCCTCAAATACTGAATTTATCGAGCAATTTTTATCAAATACTGAAAAGCAGAAGCTGATCTCGAAAAAAGTAATAAAAAAAAATACTTTCAGTAAAAAAAACACAAAAAAATACTTTCAAACTATATAAAATAAAATAAGAAATAAAATAAATGTTGAAAAATTACAGAAAATTTCACTCTCTTAGACAACCAGTCTACGCCCTAGGTCAGTGGTTCTAATTAAGGTTAAAAAAAGTTGCGTACCCCTTTTTGAAGAATCATTGTTACCATTCTTCTAAGATCTGTCAAGGTCAGACGCCAAAGAGACGGCATGGGATTAATGCGTAAAAATATATACATATGAATGGGATACTTGAGGCGGCAAGGTTGTAAATAACATTATCGTCCCTAAACTAGTCAAGAGTCGGAAAAAGACTTGCGCTGTTTCTCGTAAGCCAAAGCTCTAACTTCTTGACGAAATCAGACATTTTCGAATTCAGAAATTATGGACCTTCGCGTACCCCTTACGAAGGTCTCGCGTACCCCCGGTTGGGAACCACTGCCCTAGGTCATAGCCTTGTCACAGGCGGTCGGTCCGGGTTTTGCTACTTCGGGCACTTCCAAATAAGCTAGGACGATGAAACATGGTAGGCATATCAGGGACCCGAAATGATTAAGTTGGAAATAGTCAATTCCCGGATACGATCATCGTGGGGGTAGTGGAGGGAGGGGGAATCCGGAATCTTTAGGTATTTGTAACTTTTGAACGGGTGATTGGATGTTAATGAAATTTAATATTTGGAAAGATCGTGTGCCTCAGACGACCCACTTAAAATTCGGACCGGATCCGGTGACTTTGGGGGGAGGTGGAGGGGGGGGGGAACCGAAAATCTTGGGAAACGCTTAGAGTGGAGGGATCGGGACGAAAGTTGGTGGAAAGTACAAGTGTAACATAATCGGACATGATTCGGGCACTGTGGGGGGAGTTTGGGGGGGGGGGGGGGGTCGGAATTCGGTGATCCCGCGAGTTCAGTACTAAGACGATGACATTTGGTAGGCATATCGGGGACCCGAACAGAACGTCTTGAGAATAGTCGTAGTCCCGATCCTCGTTGGGGGGGGGAGGGATGGGGAATCCGGAATATAGTGGCATGCATAACTTTTGAACGGGTGAACAGATTTGAATGAAACTTGGCAAGTGGAAAGAGCTATCGTCTCAGATATTCCGTCGATCGTAATTTCTGTCCACCCGTCTGTCTGTCGGTCGGTCAGTCCGGGTTTTGCTACTTCTGGCACTTCCACATAAATTAGGACGATGAAACTTGGCAGGCATATCAGAGACCTGACCAAACTGACTTGGAAATAGTCACTTCCCCGATTCGACCAGCGTGGGGGGAGTGGAGGGAGGGTGAATCCGGAAAGAGAAATGCGTAACTTTCTAACGGGTGATTGGATCTGAATGAAACTTGATATGTGGAAATAACACATGCCTAAATGGTCCTTTTTACGTCCGGACCGGATCCAACACCTGTGGGGGGAGTTTGCGGGAGGGTACCGGAAATATCATGACACACTTAGAGTGGATGAAACTCTGTGGGAAGAGTAAGCACGTATCCTTGATACATCGTTAACATAGCCAGATCGGATCCGGGCACTGTGGGGGGTTGATTCTGGTTCCCAGATTTCCGGTTATCACGGGTTAAGGTACTTCACGATGTGCTAGGAGGATGAAACTTGGCAGACTTATCAGGGGCCCGACCAGATTGACGATCTGTCCATCGAGGGGGGGGGGGGGGATCCGAGATCTTGAGGCAAGCATAACTTTCGAACGGGGCATCGGAAACAAACGAAACTTGACAGTTGGAAAGAGCTCGTGTCAGCCGATGTACCATTTTGTGTCCGGACCGGATCCGATAACTCTAGGGGGGAGGGGAGGGGGATCGGAAATCTCGGAACAGGCTTAAGCGGAGGGACCGGGATGAAGCTTGGTGAGAAGAACAAGGACAAGCTGTAAGTACATTTTTGACAGAAAAGGACCGGATCAGCGCACTGGGGGGGGGGGGGGTCTTGAAAGGGGTTTTCCGGAAATCCAGTGATCGCGAGTTACGGTACTAACAGGTACACTCGGGCGATGAAATTCGGCTGGTGTGTTGGATACCCGATCAGATTGACATGGAAGCAGTCACTTCCCCGATCCGAATTTTTTTGGGGTAGTGGAGGGAATTGGAATCCGGACTGCCAGAATTTCATGCATAACTTTTGTAACGGTTGGTCGGGTCCGAAGGAAACTTGACAGTTGACAAAAGGACGTGTTTCTGATCTCACGAATATGTTTCAAGGCTTTGTTTTCAAATGATTTTCCAACACATTTAAAGCACCACTGTTACCGCAAATTCGAAAACACATTTTTAAATAATACTGTAAAATAAAATAATACTTTTAAATAAAATAATACCTTCGAGCGAACGATATACTTTTGTGAGCCAAGGGCCCATGACCATTTGTGTACCAGTGCATTTGCTTACAAAACGGATTCCTAATCCTGTTAAAATTGCGCATTGTGACCGCAAATTGCATGGCATATTTTTACTAAACCATACATTTTCATCAATCGTAAAGGTCCATAATAGTCAGTTCCTCAACAGAGCAAGAATCTTATCTGTTACTACTACCTATACTGCATATGCTTGCAAGTGCCATATGAGCTTACAGCTCTTGTTTTTTTGTGAAGTTCACAACTCTTAAACCGTGACAGATGTCAAAGTTGAAATTTGGTCTAAATATTAGAATAACGTCGTTTAGATATTCCTTTGCCTCCCCTGCACCCATCAACAATCCCAGATCAGGGGCAACTGGGCCCAAATTATCCAGTGATTTAAGTTCGTCACTTGGCCAGGGGCGTCACGACTAGGGGGAAGGGGGGACGCCCCCCCCCCAAATGTTGTCAGCCAGTTGGTGCCGCGATTTTTCGTAAAAACAGTCTTTTTTTTTGCAGTCGATTTTTTTTTTTTTTTAAACAGGCAGTTTCTCGTAAAAAAATAGATTTTTTCATAAAAATAGTAGCTTTTGGGATCCCAAATCGTATGTGGAGGGATACCTACGACATCGCAGAAGTTGTCCGTCTGTCCGTCCGTCTGTAAGAACGATAACTCTCGAGGGGAATGAGATATTTTGATGAAACTTGGTGTGAGGATTCTTTGGGTCATTGCACAGGTCAAGTTCGTAGATGGGCTTTGTAGCCCTACATTTAGGGGTGGGGTTCAAAATAAAGGGGCAAACAAAATATTTTGAAACAACTAATTTGATAGTCGATTATGGGGTAAAAAGACATGTTGAACACAATGATGAAAACCATTTTCTCGTCGGACAAATAGTTCGTCCTGAATCCGGCAAAAACCGGAAAGTTTGTTAAAAGTAAAATTTTTATTTGATATTGATTAGATGTTCGATTTAGGGGTACGAAGACTTGCTGAACACTCGTCTGAGAGCGATTTTCTACCCGGACAAGTAGTTGGTCCGGAATCCGGGCAAAGCCGGAAAATTTGTTAAAAGTAAAAGTTTTATGTGTAGTTGATTATAAATCCGATTTAGGGGGAAGAAGTGATGTTGAATCCATATGTGACAATCATTTTTTTAACCGGACATAGAGTTCACTCGGAATCAGGATGGAACCGGAAAATTTGTTATAAGTTAAATTTTTATCTGAAGTTGATTAGATGTTCGATAGTGGAGAAAGACGATACTCTGAGTTCGTTTCTTAGCTTTCTTTTTTCACCGGACAAGTAGTTCCGGAATTGAGTCGAAACCGGAAAATTGGCAGAAGTAAGGGAGGAATTATTGTTGTTCTGTGAAATTTTGTGTACGGTGATGGGTAAAGCGAAGGATTATATAATGGCTGGGTGAAAGCTTCTGCGCTTTCTCAGGGAATTGGTAAATTGTAAATAGACACAGAATTCAGAATTATAAAATAATCACAGATTTGTACAATATACACTTTTAACACGGAATTTAATATTCGTTATTTTATTTGAATTTATTTGTCGTTTCAACCAGCATCGTTCTTCTGGTTTTTAGTTACATATCGTTGTATGTTTTGTTGGTTCCGCATCACTTTTCTGTTGGTATTGTGTTGGATTTTATGATTTAGTTGTTTGTTTTTCGCTGAGGACGGTTTGCCGGAAGTGCAACCGAAATATCCGAATTTAGATTTATCCCTCGTACATGATCCTAGAGGGATAATTAGCTGATCAATAAAAAAAAAACTGAAAATCACGGTTTTCTATTTCTTTCGTAATGAATGGTCAGCTTGGCTTCAAACCTTATATATGATTAACTTCCGAACGGGTGATCGGATCATAATGAAACTTGATATGTAGAAAGGTCAGACTCTCAGATTTCCCGTTTCAAGCCCGGATCGGATCCGACGTAGGTGGGGGGGGGGGGGGGAGGGGGTAGCGGGAACTGGAAACCTTGTGACACGCTTGGAGTGGAGCGATCGGAATGAAACTTGGCGGGAGGAACAAGCACAAGCCCTATGTACATCAGTGACAGAATCGGACCAAATTCGGGCACTGTGGGGAGTTACAGGGGGGGGGGGGGGTCTGGAATTCCGGTGATCGCAAGTTAAGGTACTTCCAGACGTGCAAGGACGATGAAACTTGGCTTGAACACTAGAGACTTGACATGATTGGCTTAAAAATAGTCGGTTCCCTGACCCGACCATCGTGGAGGGAGGGAGAATCCTGATTCTTGAGGTTTCCCGGAAATCTTGTGACACGCTTAGAGTGGAGCGATTGGGATGAAACTTTGTTGGAAGAACAAGCACAAGCCCTATAGATACATTAGTGACAGAACCGGACCGGGTTCGAGCACTGTGGGGGGAGTTGGAGGGGGGTCCGGAATTCCGCTGATCACCAATTAAGGTACTTCCGGATGTGCTAGGGTAATGAAACTTGGCTTGGAAATTAGACACTTGATAACTTTTTAGCAAGTCCATGATCATTTTTGCATCAAGTGTTTAGCTTACAACTGAATTCCTTACAGAACAAACAGTATACTGTTGAGTAAAATATATTGAGTAATATATAAATTTTACTCGTTTAGAGGAAAATTTCGATATTCTTATATGGGCACGTTGGAATGCATTTCAATGCAGATAAATCCCAAGTCGTACTTTTCAACTGGAAATCTGACCCGGACGTAACAGTACGGCTGGGAAGTGTTCATGTGAAGCCACTGGATTCCCTAATTTACCTGGGGTTACCTATTGGAAAATCCATCAAAGAAACCCGTGCTCTACTTATAAAGCATATACGTAAAAGAATTGCAGGTGCATACGGATCTGTAGAATCGAATAAGCTACGCTTTCAACGTCCCATCCTCGCGGCTATCTTCAATTCCGTCGCCCTACCTCACATCCTGTATACTGCACCCTTCTGGAGACTTTTCACCAAAACAGACAAAAAACAAGTCCGGTCAACATTCTATCGTTTTGCCAAATATATATTGCGCCTCCCCCCTTGGACGAGAAACTCTAAAATTTCCAGTCGTTATCAAATTAGTGATCCACTAACAGCAGTGGAGAAACAAATAGAAACATACAGCCAAAATATTGATCACGACTGGAAAACCCTCTTGCTTTAGTTGTATAGTAAAATTTATACTGTGTATTTTGTAAGTTACTTTCTTTCGTATTTTCCTTTCTTTTTCTCTTTTTTTCCTTATTATTTACTCCGTCTTTGTGCCTTGTGTTTATTTTGACGGGTTATAAATAAAATCATCATCATCATCATCATACATTTTCGTTATTGACAAGAGGACTTGTTTCTGATCAAAGGATACAGTTTTGTAATCCGCAAGGGCCCATGGTCATCTGCACCACAAGGGTTTTGCTTACATATGAATCCCTAACCAACTTTAAATGAAGATCTCCATCGCAAAGTGAAAAAAAAACTTCTGAAGAACCGATTCTACAGCAAATGTTTAACTTAATCTTTTTTTTTTTTTATCACCGTTTGTTCACATCACAGAAATATCTTTTAAGTGACCACTGCTTTTGCACGGAAGTATAATACCAACCGACCCATCATACTGACAAGGCGACTCTTCATTCACATCCCAGTACGAGAACTTGTATACATACTAACAAGTTTGCAAGTGTCATATGAGCTTATAGCTCTTGTCTTAAAAAAGTCGTTTTTTCTTGAATCAGTTTTTCGTCAAAATAGTAATTTTTTCTGCAAAAACAGTCGGTAAAAATGACCAGCAGGTCAGTAAAAAACTTGACCCCCCTCCCGGACAGTTTGGCTAGTAACGCCTCTGCTCTCAGCAACTGCGGCGGTTCTAGCCTTTCCTCACCTTGTTTGAGCAACGTCTGGGTTGTTTGACTCGTCGAGGCCTCCCCGTTTTGAGCCGCACCGTTCCCGGTGTAGCCACCAAAGCTGTACGACTTGGACACCGCTGGGCGAAGTTTCGACAACGTGTGCATTTCGTGGCTATCCAGGCTCTCCACTTTCAACAAGCGGCAATTCCTGATAAAAGAAAATCGAGTTACGAAGAATCTCTGAGGAGAATAGAGGCGTGTTCTGACAGCCAGCGACACCCGAAAAGCATACATCCTGGTTCCGTTCCGCAAACTTAACAACTGTCAACAATCGTTAACTTTTCACAGTTCTACAATTGTTAACTATTTTGTAGCGATGCTCACCGACCATCATTTCAAAGTAGTTAACAACCGTTAAGCTCTGGAACGGAAATTGTAGGGGGGCAGAGCTTAAATTTCGAAATCAGAAACGTGGAACGCAAAAAGTTAACAACTGTTAACAATTTGTTAACGATCGTTAAGTTCCGGAACGCAACCCCTGAGACCGTTTCGGGTCGAAAGGGGGATGGTTACGGTCTCAGGATGGGGGATGGGAAGTTAAGTAACTAGGTTATTTGAATTTTCCAGTTCTTTATTTACTGTGATGCGACCGAAAGCACCATCAGATCGGCGACCTTCAGATAAGACGGAGTGCTAAAAAACGAACCTACGATGTCCCATGTCCAGCGTGTTGTTTTATTCGAATAGACGTGGGCAGCCCCAAAATCACAAGAACCGAGAGCGACACTGTCAAGATCACCAATCATCGACCCATATTTCCAAATCCAGCGGAGGTTTGTTCCTCCTCCTCCTAAACAAAAAATCATATTCAAGCCCCCTCCCCCAGCTTTCAAATCTGTTTGTCGCCCCCCCCCCCTCACTTAAAAGAATAATCCTCTTTAAGCCCTCCCCCCCCCCCCGTCCTCACTGTTGCTGTCACAAACTTCGTCTGCTTCATAAATACCCAGTAAGAGCCGTTTTCCTCATTTCTGAAATGGCCCTGGGCTTGACAACAGAAACGAGTCAGTGGTCGCCGGACTAGGGAAAAGATGATAAGGATTCGGATTCTGTTCTCTGACGAACCAATGCCGGTGCAAGACCGCATGCAACAACGGGAGCTAACTGGAGGTCGCACATTCCGTAATCCGTAGAGGATTTAACTTGAAGTACGTCACGTCACATACTTGAATCAACGTCTTTGACAATTTTCGATTAAGTCCATCGCACCTAACCCCCCCCCCCCCCCCCCGCATGACATATTAAACTACGCTTAGGCCTAAATCGCACCTTCCATTGTAGGCCGCAGGTCCTGGATTCTGCTTACTAAGATCAACCGCTCCGAGTCTCCAAACCAAGTTTCGTTCATCATAGAACTGGTAGTACTCTTCATTCTCGATCGGCGATGCCGCGTAGTCTTCTATTACTCCTGCGTCGCAAGAAGACCAGGATCTCTTTAAAAAAAAGAAAGACCGTATGACAAAAGGCAAAAAAAAAAAAAAAGGTTTCAAGCCACGTTTCAAGGACGTTATCGGGTCAGTAGGGGATCGAATAAAAACGGGAATGGAACGGAATGACACAGTGCAGGAGTATTAAGAAACAAGGTGGTCAATCATTCCCGTTTTTAGTACTTGTTCCTCCTGCAGCATAGATGCAAGTATTAAAAGAACAGGAGCCCTGTGCCTCGTGCGGAGGTGCACGGGAATGATTTCTGGAACTCGTGCCTGAACAACTACTAAAACAAGACCAAAGGTTTCGATGGGATCCCAAAAGTTCACATTTGATCCCGACAATTGGGTCTTGTCTTCGCCAGATCCAGTCTTCGCCAGACTCCTTGAACACTTTTACTATTAAAATTTAGAAACAGATTAAGTCCAAATAGCTAAATAATATGAGAAAACCAAGCTCAGCTATGGATTCAGCATGTGTGTTTACCCCTTTCAGTCATATCTATTTTGACGAAGCAGATCGAAACTTCCTGCCTTCTGGCAATTTTCCGGTTTCGGCGGAATTCCGGAACTACTTGTCCATTATTTTTACCCCTCTCCCACCCCTAAATATAGAGCTACATAGCCCATCTTCGAACTTGACCTGTACTTTGACCTTAAGTCCTCATGTCAAGTACGATCAAAATATGTCAACCAATCGAGAGTTATCGTGCTAACAGACGGACAACTTTTAGGATGTCATAGGTATACCTCCACTTACGTTTTGGGATCCTAAAAAGGAAGGACGGTGCAGCTTTCCCCCTTTTAGTAGTGTTCCTCCTGGTGCAGTGTTCCAGACTTTAGTACGTTGTTTCTGTTTTAAGTATGCGTTCCCGTTTTAGTACGCGTTCCTCCTGCATCGTATCCTTCCGTTCCATCCCCGTTTTTAGTCGATCCCGGTCACTAGGCCTGATTTCGACTGGGTTTGTACAGTCTCTATCAAGATACAGCTTCTGTTTCGAGTAAGGGATCCCTTGAACCATACACAAAAGTAAAGATCGTGCTATTTCGCTTAGCGACCATTTCCCTAGTGATAAGTGATTGTCGCTGGGAGAGAAAGGAGAAATGTGTAGTAATTGAGAAAGATGAATACGCTCAAGTTTGCTAATTGACAAATCGGAAGCTGATTCCAGGCAACATCCTTAGTGGGGTCGTGATCGTTGTGGAAAGTCGTAAAATGGAGAGAACGCTAGCATGAAAACTATATATTCTTAAAGTTTAACTGAAACGCCAACTAATTTTTGTGTCATTTAACTGAATACACTGAATTATTTGGATTCTGCAAAGAGATTTTTTTTTGTTTTCCACTATCTGCGCAGTTATGACGTTCAGAATATCTCCGGCAGTCCTCACAACGGAAAATTGTACTACGTGGGAAATTTTAATTTCAACACAAACGCGGCTTTTCAGTGGGCAGTGGTGAGATTGGTGAAGAATGTTTAGTGACTAAATAAAAAAAATCATAAATATTTCTCGTACGGCATGCAACAAAAATACAATTCCACTATTTGAAAATCGACGATTCGTGAATAGCGGAAAAAGAAGTTACCCATTTTTCAGCGGGTCTTCAAACCAATTTAAGTGGATAGGTGATGGGTAACTAGATTGTCCTATACCAACCCTTTTCGGTTAAGCTTTAATAGCTTGTATCACACATGACACAATTACATAAATAAATATTTCATCTATACGTACAACTTATGAATATCGTTAACTAGACTGGAATTGTGTTGCACTTTGGTTTTGTTCCTCTTTTTTTCCCTACAGCACCCCGATTTCAGCTTATTACTAGAAAGTGGTAAGGGTCTAACCTTTCCGCTTTTTACGGAAAGTGTTGAAATTAGGCCGGATTGATGAATATGACCTTACATTTTGGAAAGCTCTGTAGAACTCTTGTTTATTCGGCGGTGAGAGTTTCCGACCTGGAATCCTGTCCTGGAATAGACGAGCACCGTTCTCGGAGAATACATGCATTTCTAATTTTGACAACTCTTAAAAATATCAAAATATCGTACATGGCATTCAAACTTGCTGACATGCCTCTGTAATGATGATGATGAAATTTTATTTACGCATAGAAGAGGGAAATAACGCAGTGCAAGACAAAGAAAATGAAACAAGAGCTGAAAGTTCATATGGCACTTGTCGGAACAGTTAGCATGTTTGTCAGTTTCCCCCCCCTCAAGTCCCCCCCCCAGTGATCAGACCCACTCCAGACTTGAAACTGAACATTTGACACTCGTTCTTGACACTGGTCAAGTTTCATGCACGTCCGATCACCAGATTCCGGATCCCCCATCCCTCTACTCCGCCCAGGCTGGTCGGATCAGGGAAGGGACTATTTTCAAGTCAATATGTTAGAGACCCTAATAGGCCTGCCAAGTTTCATGGTCCTAGTACATCTGGAAGAACCCTAGCTCGAGATCACCGGAATTCCGGAAAACCCCCTCCAACTTTCCCCACCGTGACACGATCCGGTCCTCTTTTGTCAGGGGTTCATCTAGGGTTGACGCTTGTTCTTCCAACCAAGTCCAACTCTGATCCCTCAACTTTAGGGGATTCAGGAGATTTCCGGTGCCCCCTCCAACCCCCCCCCCCCCCCCAGTGATCAGATCCGGTCCAGACTTGAAACTGAACATCCGAGACACTTGTTCTTAACACTTACCAAGTTGCATGCACGTTCGATCACCCGTTCCAAAGTTGTGAATGTCACTAGATTCCGTATTTCCCACCCCTCTACTACCCCCACGATGTCGAATCGGGGAAGGGACTATTTTCAAGTCAGTATGGTACAATCCCTAAAATGCCTGCCAAGTTTCATCGTCCTAGCACATCTGGAAGTACCCTAACTCGAGATCACCGGAATTCCGGTAAACCCCCGTCCAACTCCCCCAACTGTGACATGGTACAGTCCTGTTTTGTCAGTAATGTATCTAGGGTTTAAGCTTGTTCTTCCCACCAAGTTCCATCCCGATCCCTGGAATCCGAGCCTTTTCGGAAGATTTCCGGTGCCCCTTTCCAGCCCCCTCCCCCCCCCCCCCCAGTTATCGTATCCGGTTCGGATTTGAAAAGGAACATCTGAGGCACTTGTTCTTGACACTTGTCAAGTTTCATGCGCGTCCGATTACCCCTTCCAAAGTTATGCAGGTTACTAATAATAATTACCAGCTCCCCCTTCCAACTCCCCCCAAAGTCACCGAACCCGGTCCGGATTTTAAGTGGGTCGTCTGAAGCACAAGGTCTTTCTAAATGACAAATTTTATTAAGATCCGATCACCCATTCAAAGGTTATAAACACCTCAAGATTCCGGATTCCCCCTCCCTCCACTCCCCCCCACGATGCTCGGACCGGGAAAGTGACTATTTCCAACTTAATAATTTGGGGTCCCTAATATGCCTGCCAAGTTTCATCGTCCTAGCTTATGTGGAAGTGCCCGAACTAGCAAAACCCAGACCGACCGACAGACGGACGGACAGAAATTGCGATCGCTATATGGCACTTGGCCGAAGCAAGTGCCATAAAAATACACTGAGCTTTCAATAATGTAGTAAATGCACGAGATAAACAAGACCAAAGGTGTCGATGGGATCCCAAAAAACTAATATTTGATTCAAACAATTGGGTCTTGTACTCGCCAGGCTAATCACCAGACAACACCAAGTTCAGATATACCTCTATAAGCCATATCTATTTTGAAGATATTGACCGAGACTTCCTGCTTTACTTCTGCCAAGTTTACGGAATTCCGAGCGAACTACTAGTCCAGCAAAAAAAGAAAATTCAGAAACCAATCCAGCGTATCTCCTTATCGCTATAAAGAACATCTAATCAACTTTAAATAAAACTTTGACTTCAAAAAAAAATTCCGGTTACAGCGGAATTCCGGACTAATTATATTTCCGGGTAAAAAATGATTGTCATATACAGACTCAGTCTCTCTTCTTACCCCTTAATCTGTCATCTAATCAAACTATAACAAATTTTCCGGTTTAGGCCGGATTCAAGCGAACTAGTTGTTCTGCGAGAAAATGGTTTTCACCGTCGTATTCAGCATATTTTTTTTACCCCTAAATCCAACATTTAATCAACTTCAAATAAAACTTTTACTTTTAACCTAATTATCCGACGAGAAAATGATTTTCATTATCGTGCTCAGCATGCCTTCTTACCCCATAATCGACTATCACATTAGCTGTAAAAATATATTTTGTTCGTCCCTTAATTTGAACACCCACCCCTAAATGTAGGGCTACAGAGCCCATCTACGAATTTGACCTTACCCTTGACCCAGTGAATCCTCACAACAAGTTTCATCAAAATATCTCATTCCCTTCGAGAGTTATCGTGCTCACAGACAGACGGACATTTTTGTGATGTCATAGGTATCCCTCGACTTACGTTTTAGGATCCCAAAAACTAAACATAAAGAAAAGAAAAGGGACTAATCGGGTCTAAAAAATCTTCTTCTTAGATTGAATGCGGAGAAATGGCCAAGGGCAGAAACGTGAAAGCCCTGGGCAATTGAAGATAAATTTGCACAAGGGTCAAAGGGCAAACAAGACCAAAGGTGTCGATGGGATCCCAAAAATCTAAGATTTGATCCAGACAACTGGGTCTTGTCTTAGCCAGATCCAGTCTTCGCCAGACTCCTTGAACATTTTTACAATTAAAATTCAGAAACAGATTAAGGCCAAATAGCTAATCACCTGAGAAAACCAAGTTCAGATTTGGATTCAGCATGTGTGTTTACCCCTATAAGTCATATCTGTTTTGACGAAAACTTCCTGCCACTTCTGCCAATTTCCCGGTTCCGGCCGAACTCCAGAACTACTTGTCCGGCGAAAAAAGAAAGCTCAAAGACGAAATCAGGGTATCTTCTTTCCCCAGTAATGAACATCTAATCAACTTCAAATAGAAATTTAGCTTAAAACAAATTTTCCGATTCCAGCCGGATTCCGGTCGAACAATATGTCCGGGTAAAATACGATTGTCACACAGGGACTCAGCATCTCTTCTTACCCCTAAATCGCTTATCTAATCAACTAGAAATAAAACTTTGACTTCCAACAGTTTTCCGGTTTTGGCCGGATTCCGGACGAACTACATGTCCGGATAGAAACTTGTTTTCACATAAGTGTTCAGCATGTCTTCTTGCCCTAAATCGAACATCTACTCAACTCCAAATAAAACTTTTAATTTTGACAAACTTTCCGGTTTGGGCCGGATTCCGGTCGAAATACTTGTCCGTCAAGAAAATAGTTTTCACCATCGTCTTCAGCATGTCTCCCTGCCTCTAAATCGAACATTCAATCAACTTCAAAGAAAACTTTTACTTTCAACAAACTTTCCGGTTCGGATTCCGGTCGAAATACTTGTCCATCGAGAAAATAGTTTTCACCATCGTCTTCAGCATGTCTTCCTACCCCTAAATCGAACATCTAATCAATTTCAAATAAAACTTTAAATTTCAACAAACTTTCCGGTTTGGGCCGGATTCCGGTCGAAATACTTGTCCGTCGAGAAAATAGTTTTCACCATCGTCTTCAGCATGTCTCCCTACCTCTAAATCGAACATTCAATCAACTTCAAATAAAACTTTTACTTTCAACAAACTTTCCGGTTTGGGCCGGATTCCGGTCGAAATACTTGTCCATCGAGAAAATAGTTTTCACCATCGTCTTCAGCATGTCTTCCTACCCCCAAATCGAACATCTAATCAACTTCAAATAAAACTTTTATTTTCAACAAACTTTCCGGTTTTGGCCGGATTCCGGGCGAACTACTTGTCCGATGACAAAATGGTTTTCACCATCGTGTTCAGCATGTCTTCTTACCCCATAATCGACTATCACATTAGCTGTTTCAAAATATTTTGTTTGTCCCTTAATTTGAATCCCCTACCCCACCCCTAAATGTAGAGCTACAAAGCCCATCTACGAACTTGACTGGTCCGACGACCCAACGAACCCTCACACCAAGTTTCATCAAAATATCTCATTCCCTTCGAGAGTTATCGTGCTTACAGACGGACGGACAGACGGACGGACGGACGGACGGACGGACGGACGGACGGACGGACGGACGGACAGACGGACAACTTTTGCGATGTCATAGGTATCCCTCCACTTACGTTTTGGGATCCCAAAAAGTTGCAGTTATTATAAAAGTTGCAGTTAATTGCTCAGGTCGTTCGCGAAGTTGCACTGACTTTGACGGTCTTCTTCAAGTTCCCCGCCTCTCTCTCACTCTCGGCTGGTTGTGAGCTGCTGGTATATTTCCACCTTGAAATAAAAGTTACACTTACATTTTTACCGAAGTTTCGCATTCGAGCTCTTTCATAGTCGCTTTCACGATCTTCAAAACTTTTACCGCTTCGTGACTCCAGGCTTAGTTGTCGGTTAGGAGACTGTAAAAAAAAGAGCTGTAAGCTGATATGGCACTTGCAGGATAGTAAGCATGAAATTTAGCTTTGTTCAGTTGTTGTTCAGGTGACGGTTGGATCGTTGCACTTCCCGCGAAAGCCGATTTGATTGCAGCACTTTTTTGTCGTCCGTAATAAACGTGACAAATCTCTTCTGATCGTTGGTCGGAAAACATAATCCTGGGCCTGGGATATAATAACTGGGATTCTGTAATTTACTCGGTATAATTGTCAGGATTAGGTAGTTACCATGAACCCCAAACTTCGGTCCGATTTCCACGACATTTTACCGAATGCCGAATATCAGTCCATAATTAGTCACTATTTATTTATCTCCAATTCCGAATTTTGGTCGAATTCGGATGTCAGGCCTAATATCCCCCCCCCCCCCCGCCCATGCCGCACAGGATCGTACTGAGTAAGTAAGTAAGTATATCTGTAGCCCACAAAATTTTACAACAAAAGAAAATGGAGTAAAGATAATAGAAAAAAGAAAAGAAGAAAAACAACAAGGAGAATAACTTAACAAAAAATATAATAGGCCTACAACTACAAAAAAAAAATCTAATCAGTCGGTGATGCGGCATCAGACGTAGACTAGATTTCTGAGGGAAATCAATGTGCGATTCTTGCAGCCGTTACAAAATGTTGGTAGCCCCATGAGATTTAATGATCTGAGAATTACTATGGTACCGGGGCAGACACAAAAGAAGCTTACAGTAACGGAAATAATCTATTCTTGCTCTGGGCAGGGACCCATAAATTTCCTGTAATGTTTCCTTACAGGGGGCCAGTCATTAAGAGATTTTTGATGCGCTCTTGACCGAGCGTCATATAGTTTGAGAAATACCCACGGGGATAAAATACCCTACTATCCAGATAGAAAAACTTGTGGGAACAAATTTTGTCTATCTGAGCAAGAACGCCGATTCGACCCAAGCGGAATTTTTGGAAACTAGCTGAGGCTCGGGCAACATAGCAAACGGGCAACAAGGAAACATTACAGGAAATTTATGGGTCCCTGCTCTGGGTAGATTCCGTTTATCAAAAATGTCAGTTGTATGGTTTGGTCTTGTCAGAAGTCATATGTTACGTCGTCAAATTTTCAGTTGTATGTTAAGAGCTTGCCAGAATGACACAAAGGTAGTTACAAGTTACCAAACTTTGAATTTCACAGTCGGGTTTTGTACCGAATCTTTCTGAAAGCGGAAAGAGGTCAATTTTCGAAATTTTGACTGCGGCACATAGTTTTAACATTCTTTGGTTCTGTGCAAAACATTGCATTTTAACAGAGAAGTATAAAAGAATCATGCATGGCAAGGTTTGGACATAAATCGGATTTTTGAGCATTGAGAAGAGGTCAAGCGAAGTACTGGCCACAGGCAGAAAGACTGATCTTTGATCTCATCGATAGTCCTTAACTTTTATTTTGGATCCCCAATAGACACTCTAGTCATATTTTGCGAAAAGGCGCGTCATTTAGCTCGGGTTTTAAACCAGTTTTAGGCTTGGGATTTGAGAGACATTAAAAGCTAGAATCTGCACGGAAATAGTTAAATTTGGCATGACAAATCGAACTTAAGAAAATCTCGCCTGCAGCGCTCATTATATGTGGTCATGGGTAGTATTGGTAGCCTACAGTACCTAGAAACTGCTGCCGTGACGTTGCTCCATCCGATTTGATTTTTCTGGATATTCTTGTGATCTTGCGGTACACGGTATAATTTATATGGGAAGAGGTTAATTTTGCAAGAAAAAATTAATTGAAGGTATAGTATCTGCTACTGGAGTTATGAATTATACCAGGTAATATACTCAAGTGGACTTTGCAAAAACGCCGCCTAATAGCTGTCTGATCATCTTTCATGCTGGCCTTTAGTGTTACTCTGTGTAGGCTACTTAATGTTTTCTGTTTCATAATTTAAAATAACTTAAAGCTCGAATTCTCAGTTTCTAGAATTCGGTAATTTTTTTGAAAGATTCGGTAACATTTTGGCTATACATCCCCCCCCCCCCAACGAAATTGCACTTGCGACGCCCCTGGTTGTAGAGCACGCGTCTCACGATGTCCATTTCCAGATTACTTTGGGGGAATTCGAGGGGGGTCATCGGAAATCTCGTGACGCACTTAAAATTAAGGGATCGGGATAGAACTTGTGGGAAGAACTAACCTAAGCCCTAGGTAAGTCAGTTACATAACTGGATTGAATTCGTGCACTGCTTGAGGGTGGCTGAATAATAGGCAAAATGAACAAGAGCTGTAAGCTCATATGGCACTTGCAAGGCTTGGTAAAAGGATGAAAGTAGGAATTTGCCAATTTGTGGGTTTGTTGTGATCATTTGTAAGCCAAACCCTTGAGATAAAAATGACGATGGACCCTTGGAAATCACGAGAATATATCGTTTGGTAAAAAAGTTTTTGTTTGCACTTGGCTGTGATGATGTGCACTTAAAGGGCGCTAGAAATTCATCTTTGATCAAAACCCTTGAGGCGAAAATGATCCTGGGTCCCTCAGGATCCTGAGATCAAAAAGTTTTTTGTTTTTTTTTACTTTTCGGTTAAGATGTGCACTTTAAGGGTGCTAGAAACTAATTTCTAAGCAAAACCTTTGAGGCAAAAATCATGAGGTCATGGGGATAGATTTTGCTTTAAAGTATTTTTTTGTACTTTGCAGTGAAGATAAGTATGTTAAAGGATGGTTGGATCTGGGAAGTAATTAATTGTAAGCCAATTCAGGTCTCTAATGTTCAAGCCAAATTTCATCGTCCTTGCACATCTGGAAGTACCTTAAATTGTGGTCACCGGAATTCCCAAACCCTCCCTCCAACTCCCCCCACAGTGCTCAGATCCGGTCCGGTCTTGTCAATTACAGATCTGAGACTTGTGCTTGTTCTTCCCACCAAGTTTCATCCCGATTCGTCCACTCTGAACATGTCACACGATTTCCGGTTCCCCCCTCCAACTCCCCCCAAAGTAATCGGATTCATTTCGGACTTTAGGTGTGACATCTGAGACAAGAGATCTTTCCAAATATCAAGTTTCATTAAGATCCAATTCCCCGTTCACAAGTTCGACATACGTCAATGTTCCGGATTCCGCCTCCCTCCACTCCCCCCACGGTGGTCGGATCAGGGAAGTGACTATTTCCATGTTAGTTTGGTTGGGTCCCTAATATGCCTGCAAAGTTGCATCGTCCTAGGACATGTGTAAGCATCTTAAGTCGGGATCAACGGAATTCCGGAACCCTCCCTCCAACTACCCCCACAGTGCTCAGATTCGGTCCAGTCTTGTCAACTACGTAGGCTTGTGCTTGTTCTTCCCGCCAAGCTTCATCCGGGTCCGTCAAATCTGAATATGTCACACGATTTCCGGTTTCCCCCCCCCCCCTCCAACTCCCCCCTAAGTCATTGGATCCGTTTCGGACGTGACGTGTGACGTCTGAGACACGAGGTCTTTCCAAATATCGAGTTTCATTAAGATCCGATTCCCCGTCCAAAAGTTAGACATACGTCAATATTCAGGATTCCCCATCCCTCCACTCCCCCCACAGTGGTCGGATCGGGGAAGTGGCTATTTCCAAGTTAGTATTGTCTGGTCAGTTAATATGCCTGCCAAGTTTCATGGTCCTAGCACATCTGGAAGTACCCTAACTCGCGAGTACCGCCCGATGAAAAATTTATCTCCGAATAGTACTATGAAGTAGTAGGAAAAAATTGCATGCAGTACTAACGATGCTACTACACGCTTCTACTTCAAGGCTACCGTGTTACTGCATACTACTATATGCTGCTACTAGCAAGACTGGATGCTACTATGGCAAGAGAGGACGCTACTGGATACTACTACATAAGATTGGACCTGTCTGAGGCACATTAAATGGTAGTATTCTTTGCTATAACATAGTATTTACATGCAACGTTTTCGTAGTACTACCATACTACTACGCAAGCTACGAATTTTTTATCGGGCGGACTGACCGACAGACCGACGGAAAAGTGATCGGTATATGGCACTTGGCCATATACATAAATAAAACCAAATATTAAGCCATGTCTTTTTTAACTTCTCATTATACCGAATAATTTCGGATCGATAGCCTATTCGAGATGCTGAATAACTACACTGTAAAAAAAAATCTTACAGTATTTGCTACTGGGATTAATCTTGTCTTTATTGAGATAAGATTATCCCTAATTCGGATAAATTTTATCCCAATAGAGATAAGATTAATCCCAGTAGCAAATAGTGCATCCTTATTCGGAGAAACTTTTTACAGAGTACCGAGTCCCGGTTATTACACCCAATATTATTGGCATGGAAAAACTACCGAATAATATTCGGACTCGGCATAATTTCGTCGAAAATGGACCTACAGTTGGGATTCGTGGTAACTAACGAATCCTGGCAATTATAACCGGAGAAATTACCGAATCACAATCATGATACCGAATAATTTCGGGATTCCTATTCAGGATTCTCTGTAACACCGAATATCCATAAATATACTGAATTGCTCTGGCATTACAAAATACCGAATAATTTGAGTAAATTCGTTATAACTATCGAATTCTGGCACCTATACCGAATCCCGATCATAAACCGAATAGATTTGTACCGATAGCCTATTCGGGATTCCGTATAACTACCTAATCCCCGTAAATATACCGAATAGTTCTGCTATCGACAGTTAACCGAATAATTTTAGTAGAATTTCCGACCCAAAATTCTACCGAATCTCAAAAACTGGGGCGGGGGTGCACCACCCTCCTGCCCCCCCCCCCCACTGTTGCGACGCCCCTGTCTACAACCATCAAGTTTCATTAAGATCCGATCACCTGTTCGGAGCTCATGCATACCGCAAGATTCCGGATCCCCCCTTCCTCAACTCCCCCAGAATGGTTGGACCGGGTAAGTAGTTTACAATACCCATCTAACGAACTTCCCTTCACACCTTACTGAACGAGTTGGTACAACAACCTTCTGCTAAATATTTCTTCGCGTTGAGAGTTATCCTGTCCAGGCGCTTCACGTATGGGGGGGGGGGACGCCCCAATGTTCTCGGCCACTCGGCACGAAGCGCCGCGGTTTTTCGTAAAAAAAACAGTTGATATTTCATGAAACACGTTTTTAAACAATCAGTCCATTTTTCATCAAAACAGTAGGTTTTTATGGCACTTGCCCTTGCCATATAGCGATCGCAATTTCTGTCTGTCCGTCGGTCAGTCGGTCTGGCGGTCTGTCGGTCGGTCCGGATTTAAATATTCTTTGAGCCCAAGCTGACTTTGAAACATTTATTCAAACAATGTTTACAACGGGTACGTCAGCTCTGATTTTTCATCAGCGATATTTCGGCCCTTCTTGGCAAGGGTCCTCGTCAGGCTGTCAAAGTGTCAATCTTCTTGTTCAACTTCGGAGAAGGAAAAGATTACAGGTTTGTTTCCTTCTCCGAAGTTGAACAAGAAGATTGACACTTTGACAGCCTGACGAGGACCCTTGCCAAGAAGGGCCGAAATATCGCTGATGAAAAATCAGAGCTGACGTATCCGTTGTAAACATTGTTTGAATAAACGGTCCGGATTTTTCTAGTTTGGGCACTTCCACATAAGCTAGGACAATGAAACTTGGCAGGCATATCAGAGACCCCGAAAGATTAAGTTGGAACTAGCCACTTCCCGGTCCGAGCATCGTGGGGGGAGTGGAATGAGGGGGAATCCGGAATCTTGAAGTATTGATAAATTTGAACGGGTGATCGGATCTTAATGAAACTTAATATTTGGGGAGACCTCGTGTCTCAGACGACCCACTTCAAATCCGAACCAGATCAGGTCACTTTGGGGGGGGGGGGAGCTGGAGAGGGGAACCGGAAATCTTGGGAAACGCTTAGAGTGGAGGGATTGGGATGAAAGTTGGTGGGAAGAACAAGCGTAAGTCCTAGATACATCATTCATAAAACCGGACCTGATTCGGGCACTGTAGTTGGGGGGAGGGGGGATTCTGGTGATCCAGCGAGTTCGGTACTTTCTGATGTAATAAGATGATGAAACTCGGCATGAATATGAGGGATCTGAACAGACCGACATGAAAATTGTCGTTTGCATGATTCGAACTTCGTGGGGGGAGTGGAGGGATGGGGAATTCGGAATCTAGTGGAAAAATAAATATTCTTTGAGCCCAAGCTGACTTTGAAACATTTATTCAAACAATGTTTACAACGGATACGTCAGCTATGATTCTTCATCAGCGATATTTCGGCCCTTCTTGGCAAGGGTCCTCGTAAGACAAACCTGTAAACAGATTACAGGTTTGTTTCCTTCCCCGAAGTTGAACCAGAGGATTGACAGCCTGACGAGGACCCTTGCCAAGAAGGGCCGAAATATCGCTGATGAAGAATCATAGCTGACGTATCCGTTGTAAACATTGTTTGAATAAAATCTAGTGGCATTTATAACTTTTGAACGGGCGATCGGATTTGAATGAAACTTGGCAAGTGGAAAAAGCTGTTGTCTCAGATGTTCCATGTCAAGTCCGGACCGGATCCGACACTGGGGGGGGGGGGAGTTGGAAGGGGGCACCGGAATTTTTGTGAAACGCTTAGTGTCGAGGGATCGGGATGGAATTTGGTGGTCAGAACGAACATAAGCATTAGATACGTTCTTGACGTAACCAGATCATGTCGGGGCTCTTTGGGGGGAGTTTGGATTTCCCGGAACTCCGGTCATCGCGAGATAGGATACTTCCAGATGTGCTAAGAATGATAAAACTAGGCAGTCATATTAGTCACCCGACCAAATAGACTTAAGGACCCGACACAATGCTGTAGACTTCCATTCCTGGATCCGACCATTTTTCGGGGAGTAGAAGGAGGGGGAATCCGGAAATTACTGACTTCCGTAGGTTGCGAAAAAATGGTCCGATTCAAGTGAAACTCTATGGGTGATGAAAACTGATGACCTAGATATGCAAAGCATGTGTACGAACTCATGCGACCATAGTTGGGGGGGGGGGGGGGGGTTAAATTTGTGAATTGACATTTGTAAATTTGTGACATGCACAAAAACCAAACGGATGGGCAGAATGGAACGCAACTTGGACAGTACCAAGTTTATGCGGCCTAAATTTGTCATTTGGCGTCCGAACCGGATCCGACCAAGGTAGAAGGAGGATGAAGTAGGAACCGGAAATTTGCAGATACGCTCCGATTCGAGATAATTTCTCACACCACCTACTCGTAACAAGTGCCATATGCGCTCGTAGCTCTTGTTCTTGAAAATAGTCTTTTTTTTCTAAGAAATCGGTCGATTTTTCGTAAAAGCTGTCGTTGCTTTCTCTGAAACAGTCGTTTAAAAAGTAAAAACAGTCGATAGAAAATGACCAGGCAGTCACGTCCAAACACCTTGCCCCCCCTAAAAAAAAAACATTTTTGTTAGTAACGCCTCTGATCCTGTTAGCACACGGTCGGACCGATTTACGTGCTCGTAGGTGTCCCATAACTCACAACATATTCAAACCGACATTTGAATTATTTTCTACCATATTTTACTGAGGAAATTAACAAGAAACAGGTAGATATTAAAGTGACATATATTTGTGTAACGACTGTATATCAAGTTATTTTAACCCGTTAAATGTAATGGTCGAAAAATTTAGTGCCAATTCGGTGCTACGAGTTGTATCAAAAAAACTAGATACATTACCTACCACTACACCATAAACGAGACCACCCCCTTCCACAACCATGACAATCCGAAAGCCTGATCCCTTTTACGACAGCCCGTATGAGCCTCAGGAAAGACTTTCGCTTGGCTTACACTTGTGATCTTCCGACAGAGTAGAATAACACCCTCCCAGATTACCTACACGTCCTTGTACCTTATATCCTCCCAGATATCTTCTCTTCCAGCTTTAGACATTCAGCGGCTGAGCCATTTTCGCACGACGCTGGATAAAGTTGATCCAGCAAGAAGGGACTTATATACCACGGAAACAGGAGATACTTCAAGCGAAATCGCACATTCAACCTGAGAGTCCCTGTGAACTTTCTTATCTTAAAGAGGGGGGGGGGGGGGGGGTAGCAGAAATAAGCTTCCCACATCACCCAAGATGGGGAAGTAAACGCAACCAAAAAGACAGGAAAAAGAAAAGGTAAAATGGACCAAGGTCAAAGAGCAGTTTAGTGCTAGTGTTCGTAATGAAACTGTATTGTTTACTCGAACGTACAGCACAGGGCGGTAAACTAAACCTTAGCTTCCAACTTTAGACGAAATTAGATGAATCAGATTTGTTTCTTTACGTTAAACGAAGCCGAAATACACCTACAGTATCAGGCCCGTATCCAGGAATTTGTTTCGGGGGGGGGGGGGGGGGGGGCAACCACCTACCCCCCCCCCCCCCCCACCCTGGATACGGTCTTGATCAGCACATATCAAATTTTTGATTTATAAGCCCTATTCGTTATATCCCATTTCAGCGCTTCCAAGCGGACTAGCTCTGAAATTCCCCCCTGAAAGTCACTTGTGACAGATATAGTAAAAAAAAAATAGATCAATAGTAGATGAGAAGATTGTGAACGATTACTGCTCATTACCTTACGGATCTATATTTTACTATCTCTCTATCGCACATGTTGATTATTGAGACTATGGGGAACTATCAGAAACTAGTCCCCTTGGAGCACTTAAGGCAAATTTGACTGTTTTAGAAGCAAGAATCAAAACCAAGGCGAGGTAAGCAAAGAACTGTACAAGTACTTCTACTTGACTTGGCATTGCTGTGTGCAGGTGCAGTGTGGACCCTTTCCATGATGATAACTTTCGTCTAACTCTGCATCGAACTTGATCTAGTAAGTAAGTAAGTAATTTATTTGTAACCCGCCGTTTCGAAAAAGCGGAGTAAATAAAAGAAAATAAATAAAAGACAGAGAAAAAGACACTAATTTTCAATCTTCTGCCAGGAAGCAGTGGGAAAGGTCGTGCGCCAGTTGGGCTCTGTTGTTAATGATTTTTGATGACCTGTTTCCCATATCGGAGAATAGGGAATCACTTCGAACTACTTCGAAGACTCGATAACTACCTGGAGGTAATTACCAGAAGGGTAACACTTGCATATTGAATTTGCATCTTGGAATCTCTACGCGCGGGAGCTTTATTTTCAAAACCTGTTTCCCATAATGGAGAATAGGGGATCACTTCGAGCTACTTCGAAGACTCGATAATTACCTGGGTGTTACCCATTCGAAAAACCTTTGTTTCTTCTAGTTTCGAACGTGGGCGTTGCCGAAGTTTAAGACAATAACAAGGAAAACTCAAAACGTTGCTAGGATACAGATGGCAGATTTCTGTTCTCGATCTCTGCAACTGTTTATCAAGGAACACGCGAAGGTTGCTTGCATGCCAGGGCTTGGCTTTTCTTACATCAACAAGGGCTTGACATGACATTCGAGGAATGGTTGGCGAAATTTTGGAAATATGCACAAGCACACGGATAAGGAAAATCGAAAACGGTACTAGGAAACAGACGCTAATTTTTTTTTTTTTTATCTATCTATTCAACGCTTGTCACGGAACACACGAACTTTGCTTGCATGACAGCACGTAGGATTTCTTACATCAACCATATACGTGTGCTTTGGAGGTTAGGAGCGAGGAAAAGAATATAGCAAATAAGACAATTCAAACAACCCCAACCGTTTATTCCAGTTCCCAGGATCCATTATAACTCAGTGGTAAACCAGCGGCAAGGTAAGCCAAAGGGTTCTGGGTCCAAATCACGACTGAGAAGCACAATTCCTTTTCAATTTATTATCTACCATGTAAGAAAGTGTGTTTCCGCGAGCAACAATGATTTGCGGCTCGACTGGCTGGAATACTCTATAGGCGTATTCTCGCCGTTCCCCGAGGACTCCTCGGGGAATAGAAGGGAACGGAGAGAATAGAGGGAGTCACTCCACGCGGACTCCGCGTACGGAAACAGCGAGAACATGGGGAATGCTTCCAAAAAAAATTTCGAATAAGAAATATGCAGTTGACGAATTTAGTATTGATCCACTTTATTTTTGGTTTTGTTTATGCTGATGATTTTTAATTGATTTTACATTGCTCCAATACCAGCAAAAATCGATTCCCCTCTGAAACTGAAAGGTAGTCCTTTTTGATGACGGGGATGACAATCGGAGCATTCCCCGCCCGTGGGGACTCGCGAGAATACGGGGAATGAGTCCCCGGGACAAAAAAAACGCGGGGACTCCTCAAGTGGAGTCCTTGGGGAACGGCGAGGATACGCCTTATATGACTAAGTCCATCCGCGAGCAACGAGGATTTGCGGCTTGACTGGCAGGAATACTCTATATGACTAAAATCCGGTCTTCGCCTCCCGGAACTTCCGGAATCTGGGCTTCCAGATTATTCTTTGACGTCTTCTGTAAATTGCATCTGGACTATGAACCGGTCAAAACGTATATCAAAATAATCCAGAAAAAAGGGGCTTTTGAACTTCCAGATTTCCGGAATTTTTAAGTATTGCAGAAGAAATTAAAAAAAATCTCGAAAAGTCTGGGAACCCAGATTCCAGAAGGTGAAGACTCACCTCAAGTCCAAAACACGCTAGACGCTTCCGGCTCTTCCGCGAGGTACAGGGTGATTTTGCCTCGGTAAGAAGAGTAGGTCATCAAGAGTATAGAGGCGGTTAAAATCCAAACAAAAACTTACCCGGCCGGTTCCACTATCTTCAAATGACGAACTATCCCTCTTCAGTATCGACTTGCGAGATAGTTGGGAATCCGTAAACGGTACGTTTTCTCGTATCAAGTCCCGGAAAGGAGGGTCCGCTATCCGCGTTCCACGCGTTTTGTTCACGATAACGGCGTTGCCGGATTGATCAACGTTGTGCTCGAGTCCGAAGTACGCACCTACTCGATGTACTAGCATCCGGTGGTAGGACGACATTGGTGGAAACTTATGGTGAGTCCGCCTAGAAACAAGATACAGTAACGATGATTGTATGTTAAATTAGGCAGGCTATAGTCATCTTTCTCGAACTGGTTTTCTGTCAATCGACTTAGTGGGTCCAATCTGGACCCTCTGTTTTTTTTCGTACGAAGGGTAATGAATACACCTTAAGTTGCATTTGTAAGGATGAAGAACCCCGATGGGTACCTTTCGGTATTGATCACAGTCTACCACAAAACCCTGACTTTTGGATACATATGTCAAACGTTGGATATATCTAACGTTTGGCATACGCTATGCTTAACGCTGGATACTCTATGCCAAACGCTGGATATATACTCCAACTCAACAAAATACTGGTGATCCGAGTAAAGCTGAGAGATCAAACAATCACAATTACTTTATAGTGGACTCGGTCAGGGTTATGGTGCCTACGGGTATCCAATGTTTGGCATAGGGTATCGAGCGTTAGCCATGGGGCCAAACGCTTGATATATACAATGTTTGGGGTATCCAAAAATCAGAGTTTTTCTGGTAGACTAGGCGATGATGGTTACTTTAGGGTCACAGACTCGGCTGGGATTTAAGTCCCTGTCCAGCTGCTTAATGAATAAGGATGTTGTGCTGGTGACAGTCTCATGACAAAGCATTCCATAATGGAATCACCCTGTTAGCGAAGAAATGCTATCTAACCCGAGTTGCAAAACTTCCCTTTTAGCTATTGATAGTGAATCCGGATCTCACTTCCCGGTCAGTTACGAACAGACTGGGAGAGAGGTGTGACTTTCCGCCAATCAAAGATAGTGTATCACGTTATAAAGTCCGATTTGGTATATCTACAAAACTTACTTATTCATCCGTCTAGACGAATTTTTGAGATATAGTTCTGGCCCCTATCATAGGCTGGCGTCCTACAAATCTGTGGCGACTCCAGATTCTGGATTCTGTGTTCATCCAACCTTAAATAGTTCCGTGGTCCTCTCGAGTACCTCATCTCAGAACCGAAAATCCAAAGTTTTTCACAAAGACAGCCACCCTGACGACCATTTTTGAAAAAAAACACAGGATGTAACACTCCAAGCTCACGACGATAAATTCTTGTCTGAAACCAGAAAATCATCTTGACTGAAACCAGAAATCATCTAATAAATCAGTTTCAGTTTCAGTTTATTCACAAAAATAAAAAACACCATTAACTGTATGGCCCCACGATAAGACCTAACATACGGCCTGGCAATGGGCGGGGCTTATTATTTATTCATATAGTCTTCAGGAAAACAAACCAAAGAAATCAAAAAAGAAAGAAAAAGAAGGAGAGAAAAAAGAAGAAAAGAAGAAGGAAGACATAACAAACTGACAAGAGAAATTCACTAACGAACGATCTTCCATCAACAAAGCGCCCTTGCCCCCCCCCCCTCCAAAAAAAAGGAAGGAAAAAAGAAGAAAGGAAATTAAGTTTTGGAACATTATGTTCTCGATAAGAAAAAAGACTTGGCCTGTGACTTGAAAGCTGAAAGGGTAGACGCAACCCTTACCTCCTCTGGTATTGAATTCCACACCCCCGGAGCAAAGTGTTTTATTATGAAAGAAGCTCTAGTTGTTTTAGGGCACTCGCCAACTGCCGGACATTCCGAGTAGAATACTCGTAGAAATCCTGATTCTGTGAAAACAAACTCTGAAAAGATGAATTTAACTGATGATTAAAATACTAAGTGAAATCATCTCCAACTGTGAAACCATCTTAAACTTACTTAGGGTCCTTTACTAATGCTACCATCTCCTGTTCCATTTTCATCAGGGCCAGCCTATCCTTCTGATTCCTGTGAAGCGTCTCGACGATAAACTGTTGTAGGTCGATACCAGTGTTGTCAGTATACGGACTTTCTTGACTCGGGTCTGAAATTAGAGTGCAATAATTTCACTGGAAAACCAAAACAGGTCTAGAGCAGAGGCATTACAAGCCAAAATGTTTGGGGGGGGGGGGGACGAGTCATTTACCGACTGGCTGGTAATTTTTACCGACTGTTTCTGCAGAAAAACGACAGTTCTCAACAACAAAAATGACAGTTTCGAAAAAAATCGACTTATTTTCAGAAAAATCGCCTATTTTGACGAAAAATCGACCAATTTTCAGAAGAACCGACTGTTTTCATGAAAAAAATCAACCGTTTTGACTAAAAATCGCGGCGCTTCGCGCCGACTCGGTCATTTGTTACCGACTGGCCGACAGCATTGGGGGGGAGGGCCTCCCCCCCCCCCGTCGTGACGCCCCTGGTCTAGAGATCAGTTGTGTCCCCAGAAGGTCGGAGTCCAGTCCACGAAGCGTGAATGTGCCATCTTGACAAAAGACCTGCTACAGGCTTCATTGAAATTCAAATTCTTTCATTTTCTAAAACAGCCCAAAAGCGGCAACATGGGTAGGAAACTCCATTCGTTTTCTAGTCAAAATAAATATGCAAAAAAATATATATATGAGTGGTCAGACACATTCACGTCCAACAAAACCTTCTTAGGTGCACCAGAGCAAGTAACACTATAGGCGTGAGTACGAGGAATGAGTCCCCGGGACAAACAAAAACGCGGGGACTCCTCAAGTGGAGTCCTCGGGGAACGGCGAGAATACGCCTTATAGAGAGTAGCGCCAAGACCCATGTTTTCCATGTTTCATAATACTCTATATGACTAAGTCCAAAACACGCTAGTGAACCTCGGGAAGAACAAGAAAACGTAGCACTAACGACTCAATCAACAACTCAATTCTATGTTAACCAATAACGGCGATGTTTGGGAGCAGCTATGATACCGCTCCCGGCTCTTCCGCTAGGTACGGGGCGATTTTGCATCGGCAAAAAGAGTTAGTCATCAAGAGTATCGGACCATACCCGCAGCGCCGCCCGGCCCGCTTGTGGCATTTAAAAGGCGATAAACTTGCGGGTTTAGAAATTTCTAGTAAAGATAAATGCACATATCGAGGAAACAGGGGAGGTTGTATATTTTTGAGGGGCTGTGTTCAGATTATGAAGTTATTGGAGTCATCGCTGGTGCTGGTGCACGACTGATTTAATTTCAGTAGGAACGTTCTCTGACACTTTTTTCAAGTCTTGGCGCTACTCCCACTGTGGAAAAAAGCAACACACGCTCGAATAGCAACGACACTAACACCAATAGTGATAGAGAAAGTCCCTACTGAAACTCACTCAGTCGTGCACCACACTGTCAGAAGTTTCATAACGGATAGCGTATAACACTTTCAAGAATTTCACTTAGAAAAGAAGTGTTATGACCAATTAAGTTTACACTGTTTCGTGCCTAGATCTCCAACAACACCTTCAATTGGTAAAAATACCAACGGGAAACTTCCCAAAGTGTTATCTGTTGAAACCGCGCATCCTTCTGTTGTCGTTATGTAACTTCTGACAGTGTAGTATTTTTACCTATTGAAGGTGTTGTTGGAGATCTAGGCACGAAATAGTATAAACTTAGTTGATCATAACACTTTACTTCTAAGTGAAAAGGTATCATTCCTGAAAGTGTTATGTGCAATCTGTTATTAAACTTCTGACAGTGCAGCGATGGCTAGTTCATATTCTGAGCACAGCAAAATAAGATACAACCTCACCTGTTTCCTCGATATGTGCAGACCGCATCTTAGCATTACTTTAAATTTCTAAACTCTCAAGTTTGTCTCGCTTTGAATGCCGCGGGTAAAGATTAAATTACCGACGTACAGGGGTCCCGTTTTGTCGAGTCGGACCTTGACCGTTGTAAAAGGTATACCTTCGAAACTGATTAAATAATTTTTTCTTTCAGGTTTGTTTTATGTAAGATTTATATCATTTTCGTTTGTTGTGCTTTATTGTTTGGGGGTCACGTAAAGTAATGTTTTTCGTTAATGTTTTTGTTTTGTTTTTGTATCGCTACATGGTCTCATTCTCCATACTCTCTCTTCTCTTTTTTTTTTTTGTTTTGTATCTCTTACAAGTTAGCACAGCCTCGCAAGCCCCGCTTTTGTTGTGCTACTGAAAACAAAATGTTAATTTTCAATAAAACTGTTCTACTACTACATACGCCAGGGTGCTATTTCTTCCCCTCTTATTTATAATAACAGTGGAGTTGAAGCACAAAGACCTGTAAGAATGAGTTATGTGTATGAAGGTATGGACTTGTCGCTATTAAATTAGGGATCGACTAAAACCAGGAAGGGAAGGGAACGTGAGAAAAGCAGGAAAGCATACTAAAACGAGGAAGGGCATCCTAAAACCAGGAAGGCTGTCGCCAGAATTCGCAGCACTGTTCTCTTCCTCTATTTAGTATTATTTGCGGGGTCGGAAACTTCTCAAATTCCAAGTTCACCATCCTTTCCTCGTTTTAGTATGCCCTTCCCGGTTAGTCGCCTACCGTCAGAACGAGAAATGAAAAGGTGAATTACAATGTTTATAGTTGCCGACCCCTCACTGAACTTAATGCCTACCCATGTCAGGATACTATAACGAGGAAGGGAACAGTGCTGCGAATTCTGGCGACAGCCTTCCTGGTTTTAGTATGCCCTTCCTCGTTTTAGTATACCCTTCCTGGTTTTAGTTTGCCTTCCTGATTTTCTCGCGTTCCCTTCCCTTCCTGGTTTTAGTCGATCCCATTCAATTACGCAGATGATGTGTTGAACTTGAGCCGGTCGGTTGCGTATGTTGAAGGAAATTTTGTGTCTTGGTTTATCATTTAACCCGAATAAGAGCGAGGTTGTCTTCTTCAACCAAAAGCCTGATACAGAGACAACTGATATATGCTTCGAGGATCACA
Source organism: Branchinecta lynchi (assembly GCA_023053575.1). NCBI lineage: Eukaryota > Metazoa > Arthropoda > Branchiopoda > Anostraca > Branchinectidae > Branchinecta > Branchinecta lynchi. The sequence continues at coordinate 4,319,833 of JAKZAP010000013.1, read as the reverse complement.
TTCTTCAACCTTCACCTTCGATTCTGTACCTTGGTCTGCCTATTGGGTCGGACATGAAAACAACGCGTTCTTGTCTTGTATCGTTTTTTTGGAAAAAGCTAGAAAAGCATACGGAATACTCATTACTTCTAGCCGTCGTTACAATAGACACATACTGGCCCGGCTATATTCCGCATTCGCTATGCCACACATACTAACGCTGTCGTCATTCTGGTTCCTACTGACTATGAAAGATAAAAAATGCATTCGTTCTACATTTTATAAGTATTGCAAATATCTCCTAGGACTACCTCCGTGGGCCAGTAATTCTAGATTGTCGGCAAAGTATAATGTCACCGATCCGTTTATAGCAATATCTGAGCGAATTGCAGGTTTTATTCGTTCTCTTGACGCTAGCCATACTTTGTATATGGCTATGTTGCCCCACGTGTAAATAGGAGTATCAAAATTTATGAGTTACATGTTGTGTCTTCTTGTCTTTTTTTTCTTTCTTTTCTTGTCTTTTCTTTCATACTCCATTTGTGACTTATGTCTTAAAAATGGGAAATAAATTTCATTCATTCATTCATTTATAGGTCTTGACGCTGCTACCTTGTATTATTTTGCTCTGAACTCCATATTACCAAGAGATTACCTCGCGCACATACCTAACGAGGTAAAAATTACTCGACCTTATCTTCTTTGTAATCAAGGGTTAAAGGACCTGTCTCACCTATAATACTAACGCATCCTAGTTCCATAATCACTCCATATATTTCTAAACCCGTTGACCCCAATTTCGTACGGTACATTCTAACCCCTCTAACAATACCACTCTGATTTCCTCACTTGACGTGTTTTGCTACCTTCGATGTGTACCACGCTGTCGACGGTTGTCTGCGAGAAGTTTTTCCATCAAAAAAACGATTATGTAAATTGTTTCCCTGTCTTCGCCATAAGTCAATGAGTCTCAGAAAAAGCTTAAAACTGACAAAACCGTGGATTATTTGTTGAAAGCACAGCCAAGATTTAAAGTATTGAATATTTTAAAATACTGCAAGTTGAAGATAAATCGTGCGAGGGTTCCTTTAAGACTTTTTTTCCAGTCCAAATAACGAGTTGACGGAAAACCATCCGCTTTTCCAATATTGCTTTCCGCGTTTTATGTTCATCAGTTTCGCGATTTTTTCCTACCGTTTTCTTTTCTAGTCTGTTTGCCCTGTTTCCATTGTCTATGGATCATGAATGAAAATTAAACGTCGTCCATGTGAGGCTGTAAAAGCGGGTCTCGAGAAATTGACGAAATTCTTCAAAGAGTTTCGAGAAATTCTTCAAAGCGGGTTTCCAGAAATGCATGTTCTTGTTCCTTGGGTTATGAATAAAGAAACTAAACTCTCTTGAAATAACAACAGCAAAGGTTTCTCTGGAAGATACCTTAACCAACTGAAGTACCTTTGAGGGGTCGGCAACTAGAATTCTCAGTCAGGTGAGGGGTCGGCAACTAACTTTAGTATCCTGTGATTTAGTATCCTCGGAAAGAGATTCCGCCTCTTTCCGAGGGAGGGGTCGGCAACTAAAATATTTCAAGTCCACCATGTCTTTCCTAGTCTTCATAACTTGGCATGGACAGTACCTTAGAGTACTAGAACGAGGAAGAAATGATGCACTTGAAATATCTTAGTTTCCAACCCCTCAAAGCTACTAAAACGAGGAAGGGAACTGTGGATTATGAATTTTGATAGTTGTCGACCCCCTCAAAGAAAAATAATTTAGAATTCGGAATTTCTTTCCTCATTTAAGTACTTTAAGTAACTACCCGTGAAAAGGTACTACAACGAGGAAAGAAATGCTGGACTTGAAATATCTTAGTTGCCGACCCCTTAAAGCTTTTAAAACGAGGAAGGGAACGGTGAACTATGAATTTTGATCGATGCCGACCGGTTACAGAAGAATAGTTTACAATTCACAATTTCTTTCCTTGTTTTAGTACTCTAAGGCAGGGGCGTCACGTATAGGGGGGGGGGGGGGGTCCAATGATGTCAGCCAGTCGGTAAAAAATAACCGAGCCTGCGCGAAGCACCGTGATTTTCGTAAAAACAGTCGATGTTTTTCTTGGAAACAGTCGATTTTTAGTGGAGTGGAACAATCCACTACTGCGAGCGCTGTAGCAGCTTTCGGTTTCCGGTTTTCACCGTATTCTGTGGAGCTCGTAACTCGTGAACCAGTGCAAGTATCAAGTTCAAACTTGGTATACTAGTGGGTATTGGGGTCTAGTTGTGTCTTTGGATGTCCTACCCCCACCCGGGCAGGGGCAAATGGTCCAGATAGCCCAGTGATTAATGTTCATAACTTGAACAGAACTGGACACAGGACGATGAAGTTCCTTGCACATGTGATCCTAGGGCTGTGAAATTGCTTTGAAAGTTGCACCTCCCCCGAACACCAAGTTCATGGGCAACTGGGCCCAGATTGCCCAGGAGTAGAGTTCGTTACCCGTGACAGGAATCAACATGTATCAGGTTCACAATTGGTATACTAGTGGGGTATTCGGGTCTAGTTGTGCCTTTTGGGGTCCCCCCCCCCCCACCTCAACCCGGTTCAGGGGCAAATGGGCCCAGATTGCCCAGTGAATAATGTTCATAACTTAACCAGAACTGGGCCGAGGACGATGAAATTCCTTGTACATGTAGATCCTAGGGCTGGGAAATTACTTTGAAAGTTGCACCTCCCCCACCCACCACGTTCATGGGCAACTGGGCCCAGATTGCCCAGGAGTAAAGTTCGTTACCCGTGACAGGAATCAACAGGTATCAAGTTGAAACTTTCTACGATTGTGAGCATTAGGGTCTCTTTTTCCTTTTTGCGGATCTCAAACCCCACCCCCACTTGGTTTAGCCGCAATTGGACCCAGATGGCCCGTTTTCTTATTGTTTTTAACTTGATAAAACCTGGAAACAAGGCAATGAAATTCCTTTGTGCTTTTGGATCATAGGGGTTGGAGAGAGTTGAACCACCCCCACCCTCCCCGTTCATGGGCAGGTGGGCCCAAACTGCCCATGAAAAAAATGTTTGACCCGTGACTGGAATCAACTCTAAGCTGGTATACTTGAGGGGAAAGAGGTGTAAATACGAATTTGATGGGTCACGACCCCCCCCCCCCCCCTGCCATTCCTGGGGAGCTGGGAACAGATTTTCCTTGAGCTAAGTTCGTCTTTGACAGGTCTCAAGTCCAACTCTTCTATATTTGGGGAGAAATATTTATGGATGAGGATTTGGTGTAACAGCAACAAACTTTAATCTTTAATTACCAGTTGGAAACTTGACTCTTTTGTCGTATGATCGATGACATGCCGTTTTCAATGAACTGTGACAAATGGGGCATTAGGCTGCTACGATTTGGTTTATTGCACTTGTTATTACCTTGCTAATGGAAAAGAGGTTCAAAGGGTGGGACTGGCTGACAGACCATTCAGTGTTCGAAGTCTAGCTATTCGAGTGCAACTGATCCAATTGACGAATGTTGGATTTGTTGTGAACACATGGAAACGTGACGTAAAAATGTGTAGGGTGGGTTGAACGTCGAATACTTTTTAGTTTAAACTGACAATCTTAAAGTTTAACCGAATAGGTCTAAGGTCCGACACGTCTAGTAACATATCACTTATTCACTTAAACAATACTGAAAACCCAATAAAAATGCGTTTCTTCGTTTCTCCGTTATCGTGGGATAGTCGATTTCACAGAATTAACTTCTTCTTTCGGATTTGTGATACCTCTATGTGCTTGTCCCTCTACGCTTGAAATATTTACCAACTAGAAATGTAAGCCATTGCCGAAAGGTGAAATAAAAATATCGGATTTATGTTTAAATTCCAATTGTCCGCGTCTGGAAGAATTTTGGTTTGTCACGCAAGCAGCCAACGCTCTGAACGTTATTACGAAAACTACAAAATCCCTCAGGTTTGTTCAAAAGATTTCAATGTTCAAATATCAGAATGAAAAATAAGCTGCCTATTCAGTAACACTTTACCGAGCCTATTTTGTGTTGTTTGTAAAACATAATATAAGCCAGAACACAACAGTAGGCTTATTCTAGAGTTTCTGCAGAGATGGTCATTACGGAGACATTTCCGGTAAAACCTGAAAAAATTCCGGTAAAACCTCGAAAAATTCCGGTAAAATTCTGAAGCTGCATCCCCCCCCCCCCTCCTATCAGGAAGGTATCGGGACGCCCCTGAGTGCAAATCTTCAAAATTTCTATCGATTTACTTGCGGTTTGTTTACTTTTAAAGCTTATAAAGTGGGATGATTACACATTAGGTTGTTTCAATACTTGTTTGGTTACCGGGGATGAGAAATTACTTGGTTCTAAAGCTATTTGTATATAAAATGTGATAAAATTTTACTTTTACACTTCACGTCTGAGGACTTGTTCTTAAAAACAGTCGGGTTTCCTGCAAAAACAGTCGGTAAAAATGACCAGCCACAGCCAGTGGGTAAATACCTTGCCCCCCCCCCATCCCAAACATTTTGGCTAGTAACACCTCTGCTCTAAGGTACTATCCGTGACGAGTTACTGAAATGGTGGACTGGAACTATCTTAATAGTTGCCAACCCCTCGGTGGACTCGAAAGGTTTTAGTCACTTACCAAAAGGAGGAAAAGGCGAACTTTCACAAATGTAAGTTCCCAACCCCTCACGGGATACTAAACATTTTTTCAAAATCCTCGGTTTCTGGCAATACTTTCCCCGTTTTAGTTTGCCCTTCCTGGTTTTAGTATCTTTGCCTGCTTTTCTCTTGCCTTTCCTTTCCTGCTTTTAGTCGACCCATCTACGAACTTGACTTTGAACCAAAGGACCCCTTAAACCGAGGCTGAACAAAGTCTCAACCCCTTCAAAAGTTATTGTGCTAACAGTCGGACAAACAGACTTGCAAACCTTACAAAGGCATAGATATCCCATATAAATATTCCTTCGGGTCAAGCTGACTGCGAAAGGAAAAAGGTTTGTCCACAAGTTCGTTTTTTCAACTTGGCCGGCGTTGAGCCTGAAGAGGACCCTAGCCAAGAAGGGCCGAAATATAGCTCTAATAAAATTCAGCTGACATCCGTCTTGCACTATCCGTTTTGCACTCTTTCTTTTGCTTTTTTTGTACTCCGTCACTACGGGTACACGCCCTCCATTGTTTCTCTTGGCGGGTAATTTATAGATTGATTGATTGACTATCCCGTATGCTTTAGGATCCTAAAAATGGCAAGTCTTGCCAGCTCATTTGACCGAACAAAGTTAACTGGGCGCAGAAGAGGCAACGTGCGAAGATTAATTCGAGTAATTAGTTCCTCGATCACTTCCTATGGTTCATAGCCTCCGTCGAGCTCATGTTTGTGTCTAACTCTATTCCACAGAGATGTTAAATTGCTAGCATCAACCACCAGTGACTTGGAGATACGCTGACAGAAACTTGCAGTTTCAATGCGAATACCAAGTTCAAAATCGATAAAACGAGGGCAAGGATGTCCTTGAGAACACTGCAGCATGATTATCGATATTCAGTGGAGTCGTTGGACTTCCGATTGACCTTCTTTGCAGAATAAACAAGGAAGTGTCGGAAACTCTCTTGGAAACGTTATTACAGGATGATAAAAAAAAAAGTTGAAGACGTGCTTAAAGTACGACTCACACTATGTATTGTTTATATTCCAGTATGTCAAACTTGGTTCCTTTTAACAACTATTCACGGCTTTGCCTGTTGTAAGCCTTTCTGCAGACCCGTTGACTTCTGGCAACAAGTGCGTAAGCACTCAAGTGTGGAGTGAGAAAGTAAAACGTTTATCACACTTTATATACAGATAGCTTTAGAACCAAGACATTTCAGATCCCCAATAACCAAATAAGTATTGAAATAACCTAATCTGTAATCATTCCACTTTAAGAAGCTTTAAAAGTAAACAAACCGAAAGTACAAATCCAAAGAAATGTTGAAGATCTTGCACCTTGCACGAATAGCTTGAGTTCCAACAAGAGTCTGCCAACCAGTCCAACCCTTTAAACCTCTTTTCCATTAGCAAGGTAATAACAAGTTCAATAAACCAAATCGTAGCAGCCTAATGTCCCCTTTGTCACAATTCACTGAGATCGGTGTATCATCGATCATAATAATAATAATAATAATATCGTATTTAAAGCCTTAGGGCCATATACATACAACAAGACAAAAAACTTCATAATTACTTCTAATATATCACTACATAAACTGAACTGCACTCACCTGGTCAACTTTTACTTTAACACTTTGCAACACAAATCTACATAACGCAATAATTCCTCCTGGAGATGTGCTCTTCAATATATCAGGAAACAGTATCTCTCTTACCCCCCAGCAAGATTCCCTTAAAAACGAGAGTTCGCGACACAAAGCGACACATATGACAAAACAGTGAAATTTCCAACTGCGCATTAAAGATTAAAGTACGTTGCGTCGTCTTATTTGTTGCTGATACACGAAAATCCTCATCCTCATCCATAGATATATCTCCCCAAATATACAAGAGTTGGACTTGAGACCTGTCATAGACAAACATAACTCATGGGAAATCTGGGCCCAGCTTCCCATGAACGGAAGGGGGGGGGACCCATCAAAATGTGTATTTACACCTCTTTTTCCTCAAGTATACCAGCTTAAAGTTTGATTCTAGTCACAGGCCAAAAACTTGGTTCATTGGCAATTTGCGCCTACTTGCCCATGAACGGGGAGGGTGGGGGTGGTTCAACTCCACATACATATACCAAAGTTTAAACTATTATCTATTGTACAAAAGCACAAAGAAATTTCATCGCCTTATATCCAGTTCTTGTCAAGGTAAAACATTAAAAAATGGGCAATCTGGGCCCACTTGCCGATGAACGTGGAGGGTGGGGGTGGTTCAACTCCACATATATATCCCAAAGTTTAAAACTATTATCTATTATCCAAAAGCACAAAGGAATTTCATCGCCTTATATCCAGTTAGTGTCAAGGTAAAAATATTAAAAAATGGGCAATTTGGGCCCACTTGCCCATGAACAGAGAGGGTTATAATGGAATTTCATCGCCTTATATCCAGTTATTGTCAAGGTAAAAACATTAAAAAATGGGCAATCTGTGCCCAATTGCCCCTAAATCAAGTGAGGGTGGGGTTTGGGACCCGTAAAAAGTAAAAAAGAGACCACACTGCTCACAAACCTACCAAGTTTCAACTTGATACCTGTTGATTCCTGTCACGGGTAACGAACTTTACTCGTCGGCAATCTGGGCCCAGTTGCCCATGAACGGGGTGGGTGGGGACGTTCAACTTTAAAAGCAATTTCTGCCTAGGATCTACATGTACAAGGAATTTCATCGTCCTATGTCAAGTTGTGGTCCGATTATGAACATTATTCACTGGGCAATCTGGGCCAATTTGCAGCTGAACCTGGTTGGGGTGGGGGTGGGACCCCTAAAAAGCACAACTAGACCCACATACCCACTACTGTACCAAGTTTGAACTTGATACTTGCACTGGCTGACGAGTTACGAGCTCCACAAAATACGGTGAAAACCGGAAACCGAAAGCCGAAAGCTGCTACAGCGCTCGCAATAGTGTGTTCCAAGGAACACTCCACTAAAACGGAGAAATTAAGATAACCATGTTTTCTGGCGAGTGAGCTTCTCGCGAACAACAGTCGGGAGCATGACATAATGACGGGAGTAGTGCAGTGTCTACATAACAGTGCACTACATCAAAGTAGTGCAGTGTCTATCAGTGGGTTCTTGGTACCATGTGGTAAAATATGATGTGACAGAACTGAATGACAAATTCACACATTTTTACTACTTTAACCATCTTCACAGTGTACTATTGCAACGGTTCTATGATAACGTGATTTTTCAGAACCGCGGTTTTTTCCCACGGGAATGCGCTGATTACGCCACTGCTTACAACACATACTTTTCAGACTCACCTTTCTACTTTCTATGCAGGCCTTTGTTCAAATTCAAATTTTCCGCGTACAGATGAACTTCGGGTTGTCGTGCAAGCAGCGCACACTTTGAACGTTTTCACTAGAGCCCGGGTGAAAAATACAAAATCTCTTAGCTGGGTCAAAGGTTGCGTTCCGCAAAGTTAACAATTGTTAACAATCGTTAACTTTACTTCAGGGTGGAGCTAACTGCAGCTTTAACGATCGTTAACTTTTCCCAGTTTTATAATTGTTAACTATTTTGTAACGATGCTCCAACCATTGTTACAAAACAGTTAACAATCGTTAAGCTCTGGAACGGAAATTGTAGGTGGGCGGATCTTAAATTTCGAAATCAGAAACGTGGAACGCAAAAAGTTAACAATTATTAACAGTTTGTTAACGATCGTTAAGTTCCGGAACGTAACCAAAGTATTTCAGTGAATTCACAGCCGTAACAAGACCTGAGGTTTCGATGGTATCCCAAAAATATAGAATTCATCCAGACAATTTGGTCTTGCAGATATCCGGTCTTCGCCAGACTCCTTGAATATTTGTACTAATAAGATTTACAAACAGGCCAATGGCTAATCACCTGAAAAAACTATATAAGTTCAGATATGGATTCAACAAGTGTGTATTTACACCTATACATCATTTCTACTTTGACGAAACTGAACAAAACTTCCTGCCTTATACTTCTGCCAAATCTCCGGTTTCGGCCGGATTCCGGGCGAACTACTTGTCCCGTCTTTTTTCTTTTTTCTTCGAAAATACATTGGATTAGTTTTTCTTTTATTATTTATTGAATAATTTTAAGTGAAAAGGTGGTTAGAAGATACAGCCACCCACAGGATTCTTGTCTTTTATGTGGTTGCTGTGATTTTGGATAATGTAGTTGTGTTTTTTTTTTGTAAAGTAAATCTGAATAAAAAAGTAAACCTCACAAACGAATTCAACTCACCTCCTTACCCCTATATCAAACATCTAATCAACTTCAGATAAAGCTTTAGATTTTCAGGTTTCGGCCGGATTCCCGGCGAACTATTTCTCCGACGAGAAAATAATTTTCATATATGGGTTCAGCATGCCTCCTTCCTACTACATCGAACCTCTACTCGACTTCAGATACAAATTTTACTTATAACAAATTGTCCGGGTTCCCCCTGATTCCGGTCGAACTATATGTCCGGGTAGAAATGATTGTCAAACGCGGATTCAGTATGTCTTCTTACCCCTAAATTGAACATATAATCAACTTCAGATAAAACTTTGACTGCTAACCCGGTTTCGGCCAGATTTAGGGCGAACTACTTGCCCGACGAGAGAATGATCTTCATACACAAATTTAGCATGTCTTCACACCCCTAAACCAAACATCCTACAACTTTAAATAAAGCTTTTACTTCTAACAAACTTTCCGGCTTTGACCGGATTCCGTGCGAACTGGTTGGTGTCTGCCGTGTCCGGTACATTCTCGGCAGTCAGTGCCTGTTCCGGTTCGACGAGAGAGAGTGAGAAAACCTCTCGATTTGGCTTCGCATAACCTGTGCTCAATAAACCACACGATAGTTGAAAGACGGGCCCCTTTTTACGTCCAACTATACCCTCTAGGTCGTGGTCTGTGTTAACCTTTCCTTCCACCTAGTGTCATGGACAATGACAAAAGGGAACTTGCATTCTTTCGGGTTGTTAATTGCAGACTCTCTAGCCACCTGCTCATCGCTTGTCACTCTTTTTTTGCGCATTCCAAGATGCCAGAGTTCCTAAACTCCTTCCATGAGCTTAATGATTCATCAGTGAATAATTAGCAATGGCATATTTTTCAGTTTCTTTTCAATTTACAAACAGTTAATCCTTTATAGCGTTCTGAATTTGTTCTTTCTTTTCTATTGTCTTTCTTGCTTGAAAGAGAATCGTGTCTCGTCTTGATGGGCAACACTAAGAAACAAAAGCTGAGCATTGAATTTAAGATGAACAAATCCAGGTTTGGATACGAACTTTAACTACTGCAACAACTATGACTGTAAATTGGTAAGAGTACAAGGATATACAATGGGATATGAGATAAAAGTCCCTGAAGATTGTTTATGTCCACAGTGAATTCCTTTAGTTCGTTAGTTCCGTGGATTATTTTTGTATGAGACTTTTTTCATTTTTTGTTGCCATAACCTCGCAAGCTCTTATTACTAAAAGCTCTTATTATTAGAAGTCGAAACGTCTTTTAACAGTAATATACCCAAGTAGATAAATAGCGTTAAAGGACCTGTCGTACTCATTGTGCCTTTTATTAGCTCCCTCCCCCCTTATTACCTCCCCTATGAAATGAGTAGCTTCATAGATGTTCCTTCAGCCAAAGCTGACGGCGAATCATATTTGACGGTGCAAAACGGATAAGTCAGCTACATTTTATTAGAGCTATATTTCGGCCCTTCTTGACAAGGGTCCTCATCAGGCTCAAGCTGGAAAATGAGCCTGCGGAAAAACAATTAAAGATTCTTCCTTCAATATCTGATTTTTGTGGACTTGTTTTCTGAAAATTGGTTGAAGTTAAAGCTGGTGCTGTGATTTCTTTCTGGACACGGCTACTGTTTTTGTTTTTCGATTGGGTCGTCGAATAGGTGCAGATTCTTCTGCATTTTGGTTTTAGAGTCACCTGTCTCTTCTTCTTCCCAGCTAAGATGGATACTTGTCGGCATAGAACGTGTCCGAAAGCTTTTTAGTGCTGTAAATGCTACAGCTGCATATTTATTTATTTTTGTCCGAAAGCTGTTACCTTTATTTCTTCTCCGACACTTCTAGAATACCGAAATTTAAGTTGGGAAGAAGAAGAAGAAAAAAGAACTAGCCATACTCAGACTTCGTAAAGTTTTTCGCAAAGTATGCTCCGTAAAGCTTGTCGCCGCTCAGACGGGAATCCGACTTAAATAACATTACGAACATTTTCTGTGGCAATTTTTTCTAGAAAGAAAAAGATTCTAGGAAGATCCTAGGAGAATCACCGTGCTCCCCAGTTTTTTTCCTGAAAATTCAGCATAAAATTTACCATCTTCGCTGAATTTTTCGATGAATTTTAAGCTGAATTAATGCTGCATTAACTGATCGAAAACTCAAGTCGGAAAGCAAAATGCTGCATAAAATCCTAAATTAATTCAGCATTTTCATTCGTCTCGGAGCTTTCGGACACATTCATAATGAAATGTAGCTGACTTATCCGTTTTGCATCGTAAAATATGATTCGCAGTCAGCTTGGGCTGAAGGAACATCCATCACCGAAGTACGGAACTACAACTCGCCCATATTATTTATCGTGAAAAGATCATTTCTAGTAACAGTTGTGCTTTAAGCTTTTTTTTTCACTATAGGCGTAATCTCGCCGTTCCCTAAGGACTCCACTTGAGGAGTCCCCGCGTTTTTGTTTGTCCCGGGGACTCACTACCTTTATTTTCGCGAGTCCCCACGGACGGGGAATGCTCCAATTATCATATCATCATTAAAAAGGACTCCCTTTCAGATTCAACATAAAATTAATTAAAAACAGTCAGAAGAAACAAAACCAAAATTAAAATGGATCAAGACAAATTTCCTCAACTGCATATTTTTTTGTTCGAACAAAATCGGTTTTGGAAGCATTCCCCGTGTTCTCGCTGTTTTCTGTACGCGGAGTCCGCGTGGAGTGACTCCCTCTATTCTCGTCGTTCCCTTCGATTCCCCAAGGACTCCTCGGAATACGCCTTATGCGACATTTTTCAGCACAAAACAGACGCCTGAATTCCACACGCTTATCAATCTCTGTGCCAACTTTTAACTTGTCGAGCAGAGATGCATAATTCAACTTGAGACTTAGGTAGAAACTGGAAAGATGTTTGAGGAAAACGGCACAGATGTTTTCCATGTCTTTTTTTTGTATTAGTGGGAAAGAAAACCCTGAAGTATTCCGCAAACATATTGTTTCCAGGAACACATTCAGAATAACGAGACCAACGGTTTCGATGGGATCCCAAAAATGTAATATCTGATCCAGACAATTTGGTATTGAAGATATCCGGTCTTAGCCAGAATCTTTGAAGATTTCTACTCTTAAGTTTAGAAACAGAAGAGAGCCAATGACTAATCATCTGAGAAAATCAAGTTCATATATGGATTCAGCATGCGTGTATTTACCCATAGGCTATACGTCATATCTACTTTGACAAAATTGGTCAAATCTTCCTGTCTTACTCATGCCAAATCTCGGTTTCGACCGGATTCCGGGCGAACTACTTGTCCGGCAAAAATTAAAGCTCAAAAACGAATCCAGCGCATCTCCTCTCCTACATAGGACATCCAATCGAATACGGATAAAACTTTTTAACTTTCAACAAATTTTCTGTTTTTAGCCAGATCCCGGGCGAGGTATATGCCCGGGTAAAAATGATTGTCAATAGCGGATTCAGCATGTCTTATTACCCCTAAATCGAACATCTAATCAACTTCAGATAAAACTTTTACTTTTTAACAAATTTTCCGGTTTCTTCCAGATTCCGGGCGAAGTACTTGTCCGACAAGAAAATATTTTTTATATGAATACCCAGCATGTATTTTTACACCTAAATCGAACATCTAACCAACTCTAAATAAATCTTTTACTTTTAACAAACTTTCCGGTTTCGGCTGGATTCCCGGCGAACTACTTGTCCGAGTCCGGCGAGTGTTCAGCTTGTCTTCTTACAAATCGACTATCTCATTAGTTGTTAAAAAAAATTGTTCGCCCCTTAATTTGAACTACCCACCCCTAAAAGTTGAGGTACTGAACCCATCTATGAACTTGACCTCTCCCTTGACCCAAAGAGTCCTCACATCCAGGGGCGTCACGACTGGGGGCGACCCCCCCCCCCCCCCCTACAATGCCCCCCGCCGCGATTTTTCTAACAGTCGGTTTTTCTGAAAACTGGTCTATTTTTCTGAAAATTGGTCATTTTTGTTGTTGAAAACAGTCGTTTTTCTGCAGAAAAAGTCGGTAAAAATTACCAGCCAGTCGGTAAATGCCTCGTCTCCCCCCCCCCCCCCCCCAAACAATTTGACTAGTAACGCCTCTGCTCACACCAAGTTTCATCAAAATATCTCATTCCCTTCGGGAGTTATCGTGCTCATACAGACAGACTTTTACGAAGTCATAGGTACCCTCCACTTACGTTTTGGGATCCCAGAATTAATCTCATGACGCTGAATATTGATTATGTACCTCTTCGGACCGAAGTTTTCTTCGGGGCCGATGGGCCAACACAAAAGCAGTTTGAAGCCTAAAATAAAGTTCGATTATATTTTATCATAAAACTATGGTGTAACAGTTAAGAAATGTTTTGAAAAATGTTCTAACAAATTCACTCATTACCAATTTTGCACGTTGTGCAGCAGAATGCCCCTGAAAACAAAGTTGAGGTGTCAAAAAGCACCCTTCTGTCAGCATTTGCGACATTTTTACGAGTCGAGCTCTTGGCAACCCTTGTGCGAGGTGTCCTTTAAGAGCCGACTGATTCTTACCTCGGGAAACAGATGAGAGGAGAGAGGAGTTGCTATCCTGAGACGACCCCTGGTGCTTCAGGCGAAAACGAGGTACTTGCGCTCTCGTTGTTTTCCACGGCGGGTGATAGTCATTGTGATACGTTAAGAGGTCGTCGCGTGACCTCGTTCCGCGTCTGTCCTCTTCTGGCGTGACACACGCTGAAATGGGAGACCTATGCTCGTTGGAGCTATGACATCGGAGGGAGTCGGGAGGGGGAGATGTAGCTTCGCGTATGGCGTGACTTCGTACGAGAAGCTTCGATTTTGAGGCTCTCTGGAAATGAAATGACGAGTAAATGGCGGAATTTAAGAGATATAATAAACATTGGCTGAACACGGAAAAGCTATGGTGTTCGTCAAGCATTGCTTAAACAGGTGATATAAGCTGAATAGCGCTGTACGCGACGCTTACGTCTTAATACACACGCCTGTTCAAACAGGAACCCAAAAGGTTCTTATCAATGCAGCGTTGGTGTCGCCACGCTGATACAATTTTTCGAGTTTCTAAAGGTCAGAAAAAGTGTTCTTAGTACCACGTGAAGTACACGAGTACAATTTGATGCCCTATATATTCTAAAAAGCTATATAGAGCGTGTTCCACCCTTCCACAAATAATAACTATTAGTTACTATTTCCGTTCCAACCTCACCAAAAGTTACTACGCTGACCGTTCCAACCTTCTCGAAATAGTAACTAATAGTAACTATTTGCTTACCACGCTCGGGAGCGCAGTAACTACGCATAACGTGATTGGCCGGATTCACCCGTGGCATTATATTCTGCTGGAAAATAGAAAAGCCATTCCAGCCTTGACGGCAAAAAACCAGAATTTGTGACGTCATGCGTAGTAACTACGGTAAGTAGGATGGAACACGCTCTAAATCTACGGATGGACAGCATTGGTCCTCGGACTAACAATAAGCAGTCGTAACAGAACAAAACGTGTTCTTTTGAAGAAAAGTTGTTTCTTCAGCTTCGAACAAAGTAGAACTTTAGTGCTTCCCGTGGCAACCCTGACGGCGCTGCTCCTTTCCTCGGCCCGCTGGCGGAACCAACCAAGCGATCTGATTGGCCCTGCATAAGCGAGGATAATGCGAGTCTATTCTCCTTATTCGTCTTCATTACAGCGCGCTCCGAGGAAAAGAGCAATCTGCAATAAACCTTATACGCCGTAATACACCTTATAAGACATATTTGAGCAAAGCATCAGCGACATTTACATAGATATATTTATTAATCGCTGAGCAGCCCGAGGACCATGGGAACAGACAATCACAAAAATCACGAAGACAAAAATAAAACACATTTCCGTCTTTCTGTGCTAGTGTTTTTGTATGTATGGTTATTTTAGTATTTTCTTCCTTTCTTTTCTTTACTGTACTCCACTTGTTTTTCCTCTGGAATGTGTGGGTAAGAAATACATAATTATTATTATTAGCAAGGTTCTTTGTCTGGCTGTTACTGGAAGATATGAACTGCAATAAATAAATAAAGATTATAGCAACTATAAGTATCCTATTTACAATCTACTTTCGTAGTTGCAATCATTATATTCTTAAGTCAATTTTCATACGTTTCATATGTGACACCTGTTACATCTTTTGCACCAGCCAAGATTCACTATTTCCCATGCGCATTATGCTCCGGATGAGTGTTAGCGTATCACGCTATTCATGCGTAAAACCGTTTATTCAAACAATGTTTACAACGGATACGTCAGCTATGATTCTTCATCAGCGATATTTCGGCCCTTCTTGGCGAGGGTCCTCGTCAGGCTGTCAATCCTCTGGCAAGAAGGGCCAAAATATCGCTGAAGAAGAATCATAGCTGACGTATCCGTTGTAAACATTGGATTACAGGTTTGTTTCCTTCCCCGACGTTGAACCTACAAACAGCTGTAGAAGGGGGGAAGAAGAGAAGAAATTTCCAAAGTAAAAGCCGGGTAGTCCATGATTGTGACGTCAGGTGTGACGCTCTTCAGAGCGTCTACTGCACTATTTCCTGTGATATGCACAGCAGCGAAGAGGGAAGCAGTCGGGCATAAATTCAAAGCTCAGTAGGTGCATCCAGCTCAGCTCGGATTTGTCGGTGAAGCTTTGGTTCATAGTCGCTGCAAATGGCTTATTTATTTGTTCAAGGTATAGTAGAAGTATGCTTCTGTAGACGTTAGTTAACTTCGGACAGTGCTGTGTTAGACTAAATGGTAAAATGAGGAGCGAAATCCGGTGTTCTTGGGAGGTGGTTTTGGCCGGTCTTTTTGGCTGACTGCACTGTCAGAAGTTTCATAACAAATTGCGCATAACACTTTCAAGAATAACACCTTTTCACTTAGAAATAAAGTGTTATGACCAATTAAGTTTATAATATTTCGTGCCTAGATCTCCAACAACACCTTCATAGGTAACAAGACCAAAGGTTTCGATGGGATCCCAAAAATCTAATATTTGATCCAGAAAATTGCGAACGAACTACCATACTTGTCCAGAAAAAAAAAAGTTCAGAAACGAATACAGCGTATCTCCTTATCCGTATAAAGAACATCTAATCAACTTAAAGTAAAACCTTAACTTATAAAAAAAAATTCGGTTTCAACCGGATTCCAAACGAACTATATGTCCAGGCAAAAAAAAAGATTGTCACATACAGATTCGGCGTGTCTTTTTAAGCCTAAATCTGTCATCTAATCAACTTCAAATAAAACTTTTGCTTTTAACAAATTTTCCGGTTTGGCCTGATTCCGGCCGAACAATTTATCCTGGTAGAAAATACTGTTCACATAAGGGTTCAGGATGTCTTCTTATCCCTTAATCGAACAACTAATCAGCTTCAAATAAAACTTTTACTTTGAACAAACTTTCCGGTTTTCGCCTAATTCCGGGCGAACTACTTGCCCAGCGAGAAAATGGTTTTTACAACCGTGTTCAGCATGTCTTCTTATCCCTAAATCAAACATCTAATCAACTTCAAATAAAACTTTTACTTTTAACAGACTTTCTGGTTCTGGCCGGATTCCGGGCTAACTACTTGTCCGGCGAACAAATGTATTTCACCATTATGTTCAGCATGTCTTCTTATCCCTAAATCGAACATTTAACCTACTTCAAATATAACTTTTACTTTTAACAAACTTTCCGGTTTTGGCCGGATTCCGGGCGAACTACTCGTCTGATGACAAAATGGTTTTCACCATCATCTTCAGCATATCTTCTTACCCCATAATCGACTATCACATTATATGTTTAAAAATATTTCATTTGCCCTTAAATTAAAACCCCCTCCCCCACCCCTAAATGTAGGGCTACAGAGCCCATCTACGAACTTGACCTTACTCTTGACCCAAACAATCCTCACACCAAGTTTCATCAAAATATCTTATTCGCTTCGAGAGTTATAGTGCGTACAGACGGACAGACGGACGGACGGACGGACAGACGGACAGACGGACGGACAGACGGACAACTTTTGTGATGTCATAGGTATCCCTCCACTTACGTTTTGGGATCCCAAAAATACTACACTGTCAGAAGTTACATAATGACAACAGAAGGACGCGCGGTTTCAACAGATAACACTTTGGGATGTTATCTGTTATTTTTCTTTCGTTCCCGTTAGTATTTTTACCAATTGAAGGTGTTGTTGGAGATCTAGGCACGAAATAGTATCAACTTAATTGGTTATAACACTTTATTTCTAAGTGAAAAAGTGTTATTTTTGAAAGTGTTATACGATATCTGTTATGACAGTGTGGTAGTTGACTTTTGTTCAGCCGTCATCAAGAGGACGAAAATGGCACTGTTCAAATTTAAAGCACAACTCTTACTAGAAATGATCTTTCCACGACGAAATGGCTCGGTATATCGTTTTAAAAAATGCAATTATTCCTTGGCGCTTCTAGACCCTACACAGCCATCACGAGCCTCGTTTTTGTTGCACACTGCAGGTCCAGTTCTCGGCCGCTTCCGGGCGGATTCTTTCTACATTCGTTTTGGGTACTACAGTGCTTCCGAGGAAGACGGCAGCGCTTCTCGAGAATAGCGGACTTGCTTACCGACCAAGTCCGTGCTTCCCTGCAAGGTGCTGCTTCAACCATGAAGAAATCGTGCAGGCAGTGAATCCCAAAACGAATCTTGTGCAGAAGCAAAGAAGCATCGCTGCTGTAGCACTATTGCAACTAAAACGAGGCTACGCTCTCGTCAGGCTGCACGCAAGATATTTGAAAAACGAAAGTGTCGTGCTTTAAAAGTGGGGCTGTCATGGTTTGTTCTTGTAGTGAGTTGAGGAATCTAAGGAGAGAAGTTTTTGGTAAGGAGGTTCTGCAAGGGAGGTCTTTGAAAGATTTGATGGGTAGCAAAGTGTTCCAAGAGTTGCGTCGGTTTGGGTAGATTCCTGAAGGTTGTCATGGAGCACCGTGAACGTTTTATTGTAGGTTGATCTTGTGGTAGGGGTATTAGTTTGTTTAATAGTCATTTAGTTATTAGAAGTATGAGTTCGAGTGTTGAATACTTGGACTGGTACATTGCAGTTTGAGTGCTTGTTTATTTTTATATTTTGCCCGCTATGGCCCATAGGTATTTTTTGGGAATACATTCATTCATTCATATCTTCCGAAACGAATTCGTATTCTTATGTGTGAAAGAGTTGTCGGCGAACCTCAAAGTTTTCAGCGAAGTTTTGCGTTGCATGACGGACAAAACTCGGCTAGGCCAAGAAGCGCTAAAAAGCACTGAGTACAAAATGAAAGAACGGCGAAAACCGAGAATTCCAGAAGCTTATATTTCCGTAAGGAGCTAGAAATAACAAAAAAAAGGCAGAGCAAGCAAGACGGTTCCTTTAAATAACGTTCGAAGAAGCCTAACTCTACTACAATCAGTTTCACACAAGGAAACATCACCTAAGGGCTTATAAAAAAAAAATCTCGAAAACCACTGAATATAAAATAGGGAACGTTTCAAAAGAATAATCGTGCGTTATTTCAATTGGACTGTATTCAGTAGCGTATATTAGGGGGGGGGGGCGACAGGGGCGATCGAATTGGAAAAACGTGTGCGAAATACGGGCGACAGGGCGATCTTCATCCGAAATTCTCGGAAAAGAGTTTTTTTACGGAAAAAACGTACGCGAAAATACTAATTGAGAAGCTAAATGGAAATTATTTACAGCATGGTTCAGTTTGATCTTAGAAACAGTTTTTGAGTCGTAGTGTGCATGATTACGAGATTAAAAGGTGTTATTTGCACCTACAGGTATTTTTAGTGTTAAAAACGGTCAAAATATGCAAAAAACGTCGAAACACGATAAAGACTCTGATATCTTTTCCTATTTCTATTAACGATCAGTTTCGAGTTTTTGTAAAGTATCAATCAGTAAGCAAATACCCTTCAAAACTGTCAAAACCAACCCCACCTTGACTGAAATAAGAAAATAGCGTACCACAGAAAAACTAATTGATCTGTCTCGAAAATACTAAGCAGACAATAAATCCCGATCACTAAACTATATATTGCCATTTAATTGCCTTCCAGTTACCACTAAACTTCGGAGTAGAGCTAGAGCTTTCTAACCTACCATGAGCTAAAAAGTTTTACCTAAAAAACAAGAGCTACGAGCTCATATGGCACTTGTACGAGTAGGCTGTACAAGAAAGTAGATGAGAACGTCACAAAATACACCCGCCATCCAAAAATGCGGTTCGGAAATAGAAATAGGATATTTAGTTTCACTCATTTCTGAGCAGTTCCGGCATCGTCTCGATTGTCTGTAGCAAATGCACATGACTGTTCAAACTTTCATCCCAATAAATCCATTTGTTTGATCCCTAGACGTGCTACACGATTTCCGGTACTCACTCTATTTCCACCTACCGTGGCCGAATCTGGTTCGGAATAAAAAAAAAAATCGACCACCTAAAGCATCTTCGTTTATACCATCTATCAAGTTTCACTCGAATCTGAGCATTTTTGGAAAGTTCCAGTACCCCCCCCCCCCCTCCCACCAACGTTGTCGGAGCCGGTTCGGGCCCAATCTCTTAATTCCCTGTTCCTGTCCATCAAGTTTGACTGAAATTGGAGCATAGCCTATCTGTAAGTTTCCAGTACCCCCCCCCCCCCCCCCTACCTTGGCCGAATCCGGCCCGGACGCCAAATAACAAATCTAGGCCGCATGAACTCGGCACTGTTGAATTGAATCTCATTCGGTCCATCCGTTTGGTTTTTGTGCATGTCAAAAGTCCCCCCACCCCCAATTCCCCTAATCGTAGTCGTATATGGTTCGAACGCATGTTTTACGTGTCGAGGCCATCGATCCGTATTACCCATGAAGTTTCCCTCGAATCAGACCACTCGTTCGCAATTTATAGAAGTCAATTTCTATATTTCTCTTCTCTTGCTCCCCAAAAAATGCTCGGATCTAGGAACGGAAGTTTCCGGAGGTATGTTGTGTCAGGTTCTTAAGTCAAGATAATTCGGGTCGCTAATATGCCTGCAAAGTTTCGTTGTCGTTTTACATCTGGAACTATTCTAACTCACGACTACCGGAATTCCAGGAAACCCCCTCCAACTCCCCCCACAGAGCCCCGAAACCATCTGGCTCCGTCAATTTCATCTAGGCCTAATGCTTGTTCCATCCATTAAGTTTCGTCCCAATCCCTCTGCTTTTAGAGTTTCTTGAGTTTCCCCCCCCCCCATCCCCACAGGTATCGGACCCGACCCGGACGTGACACTGAACGTCCGAGGCGATAGCTCACCAGACAAGTTTCATTCAAATCCTATCACCCGTTCAAAAGTTATACACGCCATTTTGGCTTCACCCTCCCTCCACTCCCCCCCCCCAGATGGTCGAATCGGGGAATTGACGATTTCCTATTTAATCTGGTCGGGTCCCAGACATGCCTGTCAATTTCCATCGTCCCAGCACATCAGGAAGCACGGAACTCGCGGGATCACTACAAATTCGGACTTCTCCCCCCCCCCCCAACTCCCCCAAAGTGAGCGGATCCGTTCCGGTTATATCAGTCACGCATCTAGGACTTTTGCTTGTACTTTCCACCAAGTTTCATCCGGATCCCTTCACTCTAAGTGTTTTCCAAGATTTCCGGTTTCCCCCTCCAACTCCCCCCAGTGTCACCGGATCCGGTCTGGATTTAAAATGGAGGGGCTGAGACACGAAGTCCTTCCATATATCAAGTTTCATTAAGATCCGATCACCCGTTTGTAAGCTAAAAATATCTCATTTTTCCTATTTTTTCCAGATTCCCCCTCCCTCCACTCCCCTCCAGATGGTCGGATCGAGTAAGCGACAATTTCTAATTTAATCTGGTCCAGTTCCTGATATGCCTGCCAAGTTTCATCGTCCTAGCTTATCTGGAAGTGCCCGAACTAGCAAAACCGGGACCGACAGACCGACAGACCGACTGACCGACTGACGGACAGAAATTACAATCGCTATATGGCACTTGAGTAAGCTCAAGTGCCATAAAAACAATTTCTTTTTACTTTCCGTCAAAACCAGAAAAGCAAGAAGGCAGACTGTCTATTTTTGAAAGACGGACATTTCTTCTACTAGAAGGTGCGATCCGGTATTTACTCAACGTATTAGAAGGCAAATGCCGAGGTCCTAAGTTTTGACGGTCAACAGCGACGTCTGAGGGCTAGTCAGGGGGAAGCTCGAGGAATCTAAGAAGCGCTACATGTACCAGAATTGTTTGTTAAATGAATAATCATTTATTTTTAAGGTCATGCATCGACTGTCCGAAAAACTCTTTGTAGTGAAAGAGAGCACTTTAATATGCGAGGCAAGAAACGGGAAGATGGCGGTTGGCTCTTCTAGCTGTGTTTTACACATTTCAATGCCCCTACCCGAAAGCTGCTTTCGCAACCATGCTTTTCATAAAAAAGTAAGTAGCCCTGATCAATTTCTAGTGTCTGAGCCCAAAGTATGGATTTTGTTTATATCTAGTTCAAATTCTGTTTAGATCAGATCAAAACTTCGGCTCTGCTTTTCAGATTTTCTTCCTACCTTGTTGCCAGTTCCATTCGATTACGATTACGTTCCATCCCATTCAGTTCCGTAAAATTGTAAAATACAGTTTCTCATATGTATTCATGACCCCACATGACTGAAGAAAAAATATTTGATAGTGCAAAACGGATACGTCAGCTGAAGTTGGAAAAACGAACTTAAAAGTTCGTTTTTCCAACTTGAGCGGCTCTGAGCCTGAAGGGGACCCTTGCTAAGAACGGCCGAAATATAGCTCTAATAAAATTAAGCTGACGTATCTGTTTTGCACTATTCAATAAGATTCGCAGTCAGCTAGGGCTGAAGGAATATTTATGAAGAAAAGATGATGAAGCAGCCAGCATCTGATTTGGCGTCCTTTCCGACTTAGATACACGAAGAAAGGTGCCGAAAAAGTCTTTCGGGGTTCATATCTGAAAGGTGAACACGATTCTCTGGTGTCAGTGAAGAATCAGCCCTTAAAGTTTACCTGAAAAGTTAGCTTATTTCTTACATCTGATAAATACACGGAATTATTTTAGAACTAGAATGTCGGCTCTCATCCCTATTTGGTTAAACTTCAAACACTTTTAAAGAGAATGCGGAGTCAAATAGATTCCCACTCCGATGCAAATGAGCGGAGGGTAGGAAGTACGGGGAATATCACAATTCGTTACGTCGGCAAAGAGTTATATCGTAGCAAAGCCCCGGAGAAGCTATTTTGAAAGCGAAATCCGATTGGTTGTCAATCATTTTGACGTCACTGCAGAGCGGATTAGCACGCCTGCTGCACTTTTTCCTCTGATATGCGCAGCGACGAAGAGGGAAGTAGACGGGCACCAACTCAAACCTCAGCAAGTATCTCTACCTCAGCTCAGTTTTGTCGGGGTATCCACAGTCGCTGCATGAGAGTCTTATCTTATTTGTTCTTGGTACTAATGGCTGTTTTAGCCCATTTGTCCTAATGTCATCCTGTTTTCCAGGTTCATTGCTCAGATTGACGATATAGATGCGCCATGTAAAGGGAAAAATATGTGCAGAGAGAGTGAATAAATACGGAAGTTTGCGAACATAGTATTTGTATAGTGTATTTCTCAATAAATATTGTGTATTTCCATTCAGTCAATGAAAGAAGTTAGTCAAAGGAGACACGAATGCTTAGTAGGATATTTGTGTTTGGAACGAAAGAAATGGTCTGGGCAACGCTTTCAGGGCATACACATGCGCTGATGAACTAGAATATTCCCTGGGATTTCGGTTTGGGAAAGATTGCGACAGGCGGTTTTTTTTTCTGCTACGGAGACCTGACACGGGAGCATACTACCAACAGAATATTTCCCACAAACAGCGAGTAATTTAAGTGGCACGAACGAAATACTGACGCTGCGCACCGGTCGACCGTCTGTTCCTCTTTCCTGGCCACCAACGGAATTATTCCTGCTGCTACTTGGTTTCAAACGGAAATTTCCTGTCGATGATCGTTTTACATGCTCGATCATTTCCGGCTGCAAGACGAATACTTCAGTCGTAGGTCTTGCGATGGACGGAAGATTGCCCGAATGAACCTGCTTGAAAACTGAAACTTTCTTGGTGGAGCCGGAACTTCACAAAGATTTTTTCCGTTTAAAACACCCTTTACTTCACTTAATATTTACGTTGTCAGACGGCCTCACTTATCGGAAAAATCCCACTGTCTAACAGTTTGTAAACCCTGACTTTTCCGTGAATTCGCAAAAAAGCCTGACGGTAATTTACTCGTACCTGAACGGAAAAATTACTGTGAAAAAGTTGCCGGAAATCTTTCCGTTCAGAAAAGGAATTTCGGCTGAAATTTTTTTGAGTGTAGCGGAAGAAAGGTTCTCAAAGACCGCGGTGACTGATTGACACAGGATTTGAGTCGTTGAGTTTGATAGATAGATATCGCTTTTATTCTTTTCGAACTATCGTGGTGAAATCCAAATTTGTCGAAATATCATATAGAGTATTCTCCTCCGTTTGAAGCCGTCATCGCACAACCTTGCTTTCGTCCTCATCATCAACAAATCTGGCCTTTGTTCTGCCAGGAAAACACCTGCTCTTCACATACCTGCCACCTTCCGGACTTCCGTTACCATTAAGTCATCACTCGAATAGTTCACGACCGCTTGGCGACTTAACGAAACAACAAGCCATTCAAATTGTTCGCCAACAAGTTTTCTGTGGCCAAAGAATCGACCAAGCTACCGGCAAGCTTTAGTGAAAGTCCGTCGAAAGTGAGAGAGCACACATGCTAACAAGGTAATGCTAACAAGTAAATCTCTTCCAAATATAAAAAAGCAACTTCATTTTATACTTATAACTAAATTCAAGAATCATCGAAAAAAAAAAAAAAGTAAGTTTTTATTTGTTTGTTGTTGATATGTTTTGGTTGGGGTTCATATTAGTTGCCGGCCATCGGTAACCCTCGCTTGCGCATTGGGTATTTTTTTTTTTTTGGGGATTTCGGGTTGATCTTGACGAGTGTCGGTGGGTTTGTGGGGCGGGTTCCCGTCTGGGGATGAGTCATGGAATTATTAACATTTACTTATATAATTAGTTATAGGTAAAATATGTTTGTTATATATTGTACCGGGTTTTTGTCAATCGACCGTGTGTCCCCGGCTTGACCCTATTTATTTTGATTTTATACAGAAGTGTAAATTAAACCTTGAACCTTGAAGGGCCACAATAGGTATTCGTAACTTAATTGTTACACAGACCTACCTCCCGCTACCTATCCGGTAAAGCACACCTCGCACTAAATACTGTCTGTGTTCCAATAACCAAAGCTATCCGAATGCTGTAAAACTAAGCTCTGCTTTTGACAAATTATCTACAACTTTAAAGCACGACTTTTACTAGAATGATATTTTCACTATGAAATGGATCAGAAAAAACGTTTCTCGAAAATAACATTACTTTTCAACTGAATTTAGAGATTTTCTTGTTAGCGCCTGTCGACTCTATCCAGCTTCGGTGCTCTCCGACGCGGCGGCCGGTCGCAAAACGTTTGTAAACTGAATGCACCATGGTTAACAAGACCAAAGGTGTCGATGGGATCCCACAAATCTAATATTTGATTCAGACAATAGGGTCTTGTCTTCGCCAGATCCAGTCTTCGCCAGGCTAATCATCAGAGAAAACCAAGTTCAGATATACCCCTGTAAGCCATATCTATTTTGACGACACTGACCGAGACTTCCTGCTTTACTTCTGCCAATTTTCCGGTTTCGCCCGAATTCCGAGCAAACTACTATTCCAGCAAGAGAAGAAAATTTAGAAACAAATCCAGCGTCAAATCCCTATAGAATTTTCCAGCGTTTTTTGCATATTTTGACCGTTTTAAACACTAAAAATACCTGTAGGTGCGAATAACACCTTTTAATCTTGTAATCATGCACACTACGACTCAAAAACTGTTTCTAAGATCAAACTGAACTATACTGTAAATAATTTCGATTTAGCTTCTCAATTAGTATTTTCGCGTACGTTTTTCCCGTAAAAAAACTCCTTTTCCGAGAATTCGGATGAAGACATCTAATCGACCTTGAATAAAAGTTCGACTTTAAAAAAAAAAAAAATACGGTTACAACCGGATTCCTGACTAATTATATGTCTGGGTAAAAATGATGGTCATATACAGACTCAGCCTCTCTTCTTACCCTTTAATCTGTCATCTAATCAAACTTTTGCATTTAACAAATTTTCCAGTTTTGGCCGGATTCCGGGCGAACTAGTTGTCCGGCGAGAAAATGGTTTTCACCATCGTGTTCAATATGTCTTTTTACCCCTGAATCGAACATTTAATCAACTTCATATCAAACTTTTACTTTTAACCAACTTTCCAGTTTTTGCCGGATTCCGGAACTACTCGTCCGGCGAGAAAATGGTTTTCACTACTGTGCTCAGCATGCCTCCTTACACCATAGTCGACTATCACATTAGCTGTTTAAAAATATTTTGTTTGTCCCTTAACGTGAACCCCCTCCCCCACCCCTAAATGTAGAGCTACAGAGCCCATCTACGAACTTGACTCTACCCTTGACCTAATGACTCGTCACACCAAGTTTCATCAAAATATCTCATTCCCTTCGAGAGTTATAGCGCGCACAGACGGATAGACGGACGGACGGACAGACGGACAACTTTTGCGATGTCATAGGTATCCCTCCACTTATGTTTTGGGATCCCAAAAAGTGAGAAAGCCAAGCAAACGTAAAAAGTCTAGAACAGAAGATTCTTATATCCTTATGTGTGAAAGAGTTGTCAGCGGACATTGAAGATTCCGGCAAACTTTAGGTTGTGCTGCGGGCAAACTCGGCAGGGCTGGAAAGTGCTAAAAATTCGTCGGCATAAAACGAAACAATGGAGAAAGGCGTGGATTCTAGAAGACTATAATTCCATAAGGGAGCTAGGTATAGGTTTCTTTTCTTTCATCAGACCCACCCTGGAATACGCGGCACCCGTTTGGCATTTTTCATTATCGCAGGAACAAAGACATAAACTAGAAAGAATACAGAAGCGGGCTCTTCTTATTATTCATAGTGGACCGAAGCTTCCCTACTCATACCTTTTAAAACATTTTAACCTAAAAACACTGCAGGAGCGCAGAAAGGAGCTAAGCACTGACTTCGGTTCAGCCATGGTATCTCATCCTCTCCACTCCCAAGTCCTCCCTCCCCCCTATCAAAATGTTAGAAGTCGACCAGAACGAGTGGTAAGTTCTAAGGTACCCAAGCTCTGTCCCGTACCTACAAAACACGCTAGATATGCAAAAAGTTTTGTTCCCGAGTTCGTGAAATATTTTAACGAAGTTTGAATTTTTAAGCGTACTGACATTTTACACATATATTGTAGTTTTTTCTGTCTGTTTGACAATAATCGCAAATTTGATTTATAACCACGGTAGTCGATTTTTAAAATAAACTTTCTATCTATCTATCAGGTATGTTATAAAAAGGCAGAATAAGCAAGCGGGGTTCTTTCAGCCTTTTCCCAGACCCATTGACTTCTAGTGGCAATCCAAACCGGTTCATCCCCAAGGTAACCCTCTCTCCTCACCCATCTTTACTGATCAAAAAACTTTTCATCTTATTTTTAAATGAATATACACTCTCGGCCATCCTAGTGTTTTCCGGCAGATTATTCTATACTGATATAATTAAATTATGATTGAAGGTATTATTATTTTCCTGCAGCCTAAAACGTCGAAAGCACAAGGATGAGCATTCATGCGTCAAATGTTACCAAAGTTCTGACAGTGTACAGCTTCGAAATAACTAAAGTTGGAAGTGTTGGAACCAATTTTCACTCATCCACATTATCGCGGAATGAAAAGAGAAAAGATGTTGGCTGATGGTCAAGCATTTTGCACCGTTCCCTGTGCGTTTTCAAATTAAGCTAAAAATGTACTACGATTAATATCGGCGACGCCGGAGAAGACAACGAAGGAATGCAGAAAGGATCTGGAACAATTTTTCTAAGTTGTCTTAAACCCAAGATGAAAGACAAAAGGATCTAGCTCGTCCACCATTACTCCATGCCAAGGCCGTATCCAGGGGGAGGGGGGTTAGGGGGTTGAACAAACATGCAAAAATAATGATTTTTATACGCTTTTCCCTCTGATGTATGTGTTTTTTGAACTTTTTGGTCCGACCAGCAGGTAACCCCCCCCCCCTCCAAAATAAATTCCTGGATACCGGCCTGCTCCATGCAATGTGAGGGCGCAAGGAATGTCGAGCACCGATGAACACTGGGTCTGTTCTCAACGACAATTATCCCATCTCACAGAATATCATTTCCTAAATTGTACAGAAAATCGGTAGGTTTTTACCGCTAAAGCGTGTTTCAGCAAAGTCAAATACATCAAACGGGACCTCTGATCAAGCCCATGACGCGCCGAGAATTTAGGGTCAGATTAAGATTTGAAATCTAGAGTTCTAAGCTATAGGCCTAACTAACAATACAAGTTTTTTTTATTTGAAAAGCTGATTACTTGCGGTGGCTTAACGTTTTACCTTAATCTGGGCGTGCGAAAACACTGAGAATCGTTCTAAAACAATTCAGCATGGCCAAATTTCGAAACTGGCGCCACAGTGGCTTCGCCTACAGTGATTCCTCTTAGGGCCTCAGAGGTTCATATGTTCTTATTTGGCGATTTTTGAGACGGAAAGCTTCCGAAAAGCCCGAAAAAAATACAAAAGTCATCGCTAGACGGCACCGCCATCTGCTTCCCAAACCAATCATAAGATGACTCTTACCTAAAGAGGCCAGCCAATTCACTGAAATAAAATTCAAACAAGGAAATTCACCGAAGAAGAAGAAAAAGAACAATACTTTCTGTCAAAAAAATTATGATAGTTAACACACCTCCATGTCGGTTGATATCGGATTAATAACCCCCACCGCCATTTAAAAATACCAACCCCATTCCCGCTCGGTAGATATTTTTCATAACTCTTATTTTATCATATTTTTCACAATAATGGCCGCCTCAGCGTTATTTTCCGATACCAACCTCGAGGTCGGAAGGTATAACCTTTTATACAATTGAGTCAATATTTACCCGTTGTCCAGGAATTTTACCTCCTTCATCTTCGGGACTACTGCCTGCCTCGCTGCCAGAAGCAATTGTCGATATCTCGACACGTGGCGTAACTACCTCCGACATTTCACTCATTCGTCCGCTCCTAAAATCAAATATCTACAGTAAACAAAAGTAGGGCCCCAAAATGACAGACATCCTCTGTTTGCCAAAGGCGAAGACCGCGATGCCAATACACTTGACGATTAACCCTTCGAGCCAACGAAGAATAGCATTGTGCTCGCGACGAACCAGAAACGTCACCACAACACACTTCGTTGATTGGTTACTGATTTGAGTTAATTCTAAGTATCTGTTTAGGTGACGTTTCTTCTACTTCCTTCGGATCACCGGCGTGTTTTGGACTTGTTGGGATCCCAAAACGTAAGGAGGACTTGTCCGTCTGTATGTGAGCACGATAACTCTCGAAGGGAATGAGCTGTTTTGATGAAACTTGGTAGGAGGATCCTTCGCGTTTCGGAAATCGGTCGAAATCGGAAAATTGGCATAAGTACGGCAGGAAGTTTTCGTCAAAACAGATATAAGTAAGTAATTTATTTATAACCCGCCGTTTTCAGAAAGCGGAGTAAATGAAGAAAATAAATAAAACACATACAAATACACAAAAAGACACTTAATTCAATCGTCGGCCAGGAAGCAGTGTAGAAGGTCGTGCGCTGGTTGGGTTCTGTTGTCAATGATTTTTTTATAGCGACGAAGAAACATCCAAAAGGGTAACACATGCATCATGAATTTCAAAAAGTATGGTTATGGCATAATTTCGACAAGTGGAGCAGGTGCTTTGCATATTTAAAATAACATAATCTCATCTTTTTATATGACTTCTGAATTTCTGGGATCCCATGAAAACCTTTGATCTTTTTTTGATCGAAAAACTTTTCGCAGACAACCGTCGACAGCGTGATACACATAGAAGGTAGCAAAACATGGCAAGTGAGAAAATCAGCGTGGTTTTGTTAGAGGGGTGATGACGCCAAATAACAAATCTGGGACGTATAAACTCGGTCCTGTCCAAATTGCATTCCACTCCTCCCATTCGTTTAGTTTTGTGCACGTCAAGGAGTTTCCGGAGACCCCTCCAACTCCCCCAACCATGGCTGCATGTGGTTTGGAAACAGGTTTTGCATATCTAGGTCATCAGTTCTTATCACCCATAAAGTTTCACTCGGATCGGACCACATGTTCGCAACCTAGGGAAGTCAGTAATTTCCGGATTCCCATCCCCTTAACTCCCTCAAAAACGGTCGGATCCAGGAACGGAAGTTTTCTTAGGGCATCGTGTCGGGTTCTTAAGTCTATTTGGTCGGGTTAGTAATATGCCAACCAAGTTTTGTCGTCCTTGGCACATCTGGAAGTGTCGTATTTCGCGGTCACTGGAATTTCGAGAAACCTCCTCCAACTCCCCCCAAAGAGCCCCGGTAAGATCTGATTCTATCAAGGACGTGTCTACATCGCTTATGCTTGTTTTTCCTACCAAATTCTATCCCGATCCCTCGACTTTAAGCGTTTATTTCCAGTGGCCCCCACTAACTCCCCCCACAATAATAGGATCCGATCCGGACTTAACGTAGACCATCTGAGACGATAGCTCTTTCCACTTGCCAAGTTTCATTCAAATCCGTTCTCCCGTTCAGAATGTATGCATGCCACTAGATTCCGGATTCCCCATCCCTCCACGCCCCCAACGATAGTCGGATCGTGAAAACAACTAATCTCAAGGCAGTCTGTTCGGATCCCTGATATGCCTACCAAATTTCATCTTCCTAGTCACAACTCGCGAGATCACCCAATCCCCCCCCCAACCCCGTTCAGAAGTTATGCATGCCACTAGATTTCGGATTCCCCATCCCTCCACGCCCCCCACGATGGTTGGATCGGGGAAACAACTAATCTCAAGGCAGTCTGCTCGGATCCCTGATATGCCTACCAGACTCCATCGTCCTAGTCCGAACACTGTGCCCGAATCCGGTCCGGTTATGTCAACGGTGCATCTAGGACTTGAGGAAGTTCTTCCCACCAAGTTTCGTCCCAATCCCTCCAAGCGTTTCCCAAGATTTCTAGTTTCCCCCTCCAGCCGGATTTTAAGTGGGTCGTCTGAAACACGGGATATTTCTAAATATTAATGTTGTGGCTCAAGAAAGCCCCATCTATTTTGTTACCATTCCCAACCAAGGTGTAAACACATACGCCATCGAGGCAGGCAGTAATTTCAGGTAATCAGGTTTGCTTCCTTCCCCGACGTTGACCAAGAGGATTGACAGCCTGACGAGGACCCTTGCCAAGAAGAGCCGAAATATCGCTGATGAATGCAGCTGACGTATCCGTTGTAAATATTGTTTGAATAAATGTTTCAAAGTCAGCTTGGGCTCAAAGAATATTTAACTTCACGTTCTTACTGATAGATGAAGTATGTCTCTTAATTGTCTTCGTGATAAGTGATGCTGATCTACATCAGCATCATCACTTGATCACGTCCGGTAGCGACTGACTCAACTTAACATCTTGTTGACAAAGGAGATGTTTTGTAAAGAAGTAGCTGAGTAGGCTATACATTTATCTTATTGAGAGAGAAAGAGAAGAGTGCGTCTAAGCCCTAGGCTACCTAGGACATCCCTACCCCTCGTTTGTTGATTGGTTTTGAGAGTGGAACCTAAGGTCAGGCCCGCCGGTCTTCAGAATTCTACGCTATCCTCCAGTTCCCAGTGACCATATTCAAGACCTAGCCTTATCAACCACCCTCGAAGCCACATCAGTCAAGTGTCATTAAGATTTGATCACCCGTTCAAAAGGTATAAATACCTCTAGATTCCAGATTCCCCCTCCCTCCAATCCCCCCAGCGATGCTCGGATCGGTTAATCATTTAAGGTACCTGATATTCCTGCCGAGTTTCAATGTTCTAGCACATCGGGAAGTATGAACTAGCGCGATAACCGGAATTCTGCCCCCCCCCCTCAACCCCCCACAGTGCCCGAATCCATCCTGGACATGTCAGCGATGTATCTAGGACTTGTGCTTGTTCTTCCCACCAAGTTTCATCCCGATCCCTCCACTTTAAGGGCTTTCCAAGATTTCCGGTTCCCCCCCTCCAGCTCCCCTCACAGTCGCCGGATCCGGTCCGGATTTTAAGCGGGTCGTCTGAAACACGGGCCCTTTCGAAATATCAAGTTTCATTAAGATTCAAAAGTTATAAATACCTCTAGATTCTGGATTCCCCCTCTCTCTCTACTTCCCCACGATGCTCAGATCGGTGAAATTACTATTTCCAGTTTAATCTTTTGGGGTCCCTGATATGCCTGACAATTTTCATCGTCCTAGCTTATGTGGAAGTGCCCAAACTAGCAAAACTTGGGCAGACCGACGGACGGACAGAAATTGCGATCGCTATATGGCACTTGGCCGAAGGGCAAGTGCCATACAAAAAATACACAAGGAAAAACACTAAATTCATTTAATTAGCCGAGCCATTTGGCAGTGGAAAGGGAGGGGATGGTGCCAAAAGGTGTGCAATCGTATCTCGCAATTTCGTAGTTGGGTCCAAAACAGAAAACGTCGCCATGGTGCGTTGATTATGGGTGACGAGGGGGTACAGAAGGAAACGGAGGTATTTGAAAAAAATCGTATGTGTCTAATTTCTTTCTCCCTGAGAATCGGGTAAAGACCAGCAAGGAAGAACACGGAGGAGCAGCAAAATCTGTGTGTAGATTTTTGCTAGATCTGGGCGATACGTCCTTCATAAAATCCGATGACGAATTGCCGCCAGACGCGCTAGAGGAACAATGACAATCACACGTGAGATCTGGGGATAAGTTATCTGGCGGGTGAATAAGTGATTAGGCTTTCGCTTCATCTCGAGTCGCGCATTAGCCCCGTGGAAAAGTCAGCCAGCACTCAGCACTGAAGTCGGAAGCCAGAAATGACAAACTTGGTGACGCTTGACAGAACAGAGTTGTGAAAAGAAAAAAGAGGGGAAGAGGCATTTTAGATAGTTTTAAACATGGTAAGGCCGAAGAGGAGTTTAAAATAGCAAAACAAACCTGGATAAACGTACATCAAGAAGTAACGTGTCATTGTTTTCTTTACGATAGCGCACCTAGCGGCCGAGAAAGAACTAATCTGAGAGGAATTTTATGAGGGGCGTATTGTATCGAGCTCTGTTGGGGAAGAGTTTTTCGGGCTCATCCTCGTGGCAATTGTAGTTGAGACAACTGCTGCTTCGCACATCTTCTTGAAGGTGTTGTTACTAAAATTGCCAACCACTTGAATGAGGTTTGAAGAACTGATACTCCCTAGATTTCTTCCTCCTGAAATTTTTTTGATGATAACTGAAAAGCTAGCTTATTTTTGTCTTTTAACTGAATATACTGTATTATCTGGTTTATTTTTTTATTTTTTTACTTTTCACTATTTTGCTCTAGTTTAGAACAACTACGACCGTCCTAACAACGCAAAATTCTACCATGACGCGGAAAATCTGAAGCTCGATATTTTCAGATACAAACGTGTATACAAACGCGGCTTTTCAGTGACCAGTGATCAGCTTGCGGAAGGTTATAGATCGCGACGTGAACACTTATTTTTCGTAAATCGTTGTCGTCAAACATATGAAGCAAATAAGTGACGGGTAACCAGACTGTTCTATCACGGCCCTTTTCGCTTAATGTTTGAGGTAGGCCTATATTAGATTTTCTGGCCGCTGAATATGTCCAAAAGGCAAAATGCAAAGCAATCACTGAACTTCAAGGTAAATCCAAAAACTACTTTAAATTACCTAGTCCGTGTGGCAGTCACAAAAGAGTATGTTTAATAAACCTGGGCTTCGGCTCCCCCTCCCCAGGCTTTTCCTGGTCGGCCCACCACCTACTTAAATACGCTCTTCATAAAACTCCTTCCATATTATATATTTTTTGGCCGCTAGATGGGCTAGCATAAGGAAACAATGACACGCTACTTCTTGGGTTCCCAGGTTTGTTTGGCTATTTTCAATTCCTCTTAGGCCGAGCCATGTTTACATCGCGAAGAGTTTTGCAAAAATAGTCCATATTTGTTTATCCCAAAACGTTCGTGGATATGTATCCACTTACGTGGATTACGTGGATACATATCCCTATGACATCAACAAATTTGTCCGTCTGTCCGTCCGTCCGTCTGTGAGCACGACAACTCTCGAAGGGAATGAGATATTTCGATGAAACTTGGTGTGAGAATTCTTTGGGTCATGTGCAAGGTCAAGTTCGTAGATGGGCTCTGTAGCCCTACATATAGGGGTGGGGGAGGGGGTTCAAATTAAGGGCCAAACAAAATATTTTTGAACAGCTAATGTGATGGTCGATTATGGGGTAAGAAGACATGTTTGAACACGATGATGAAACCATTTTCTCGCCGGACAAGTAGTTCGTCCGGAACCCGGCAAAAAAAAAACAGAAAGTCAGTTAACAGTCAAACTTTTATTTGATGTTGATTAGATGTTCTATGTAGGGGTAAGAAGGTAAGAAAAACGCTGAACACTTACATGAAAATCATTTTCTAACCCGACAAGTAGTTCGTCCGGAATCCGGCCAAAACCGGAAAATTCGTTAAAAGTAAAAGTTTATTTGTAGTTGATTAGATATCCGATTTAGGGGTAAGAAGAGATGCTGAACCCATATATGACAAGCATTTTTTACCCGGTCATATAGTTCGGCCGGAATCCGGATGGAACCGGAAAATTTGTTATAAGTTAAAAGTTTATTTGAAGTTGATTAGATGTTCGATATGGGGAAAGAAGATACACTGAACTCGTTTTTTAGCTTTCCTTTTTCGCCGGACAAGTAGTTCTGGAACGGCCGAAACCGAAAAATTGGCTGAAGTAAGACATCAAGTTTTCGTCAAAATATATATGACTTGTAGGGGTAAGCACACATGCTGAATCCATATATGAACCTGGCTTTCTCAGATAATTATCTATTTGGCTATCTATCTGTTATCTATTTGGTTTCTTGATTTTGATATTAAAAATGTTCCGAGGAGTCTGGCGAAGACTGGACCTGGCGAAGACAAGACCCATACAAGACAAGACATCATATATTGAATTTTAGGGATTCCATCGAAACCTTTGGCCTTGTTCTTCAAAACAGTCATTTTTATCTGAAATCAGCCGATTTTCTTCAAAACAGTATTTTTTTCCAAAAAAATAGTCGCTTTTCTGCAATAACAGTCGGTAAAAACGATCAGCTAGTTGGTAAATACCTTGCCCCCCCCCCCCACAACATTTTGATCGTACCACCAAGGGAGTCAGAAGAATGAGCACCATTAATTACTCTGTGGTCGGGACCGGCGCCTGGTAGGCTCCGCCCCCGGATTTTGGGTATCTAACGCAAATACTCTGTGGTCGGGACCGGCGCCTGATAGGCTCCGCCCCCGGATTTTGGGTATCTAACGCGAGACCCGGTATGAAGCGAAAGCCTCATAATCGCTTTTTCATAAATCATATAATTTAATGTGTCACGTTTGATTGTTATGGTTTCTCTAGCGATCTGGCGGCAATTCTTCACTGGATTTTATGAGGGGCGTGTTTGACTCAGAGGCGTTACTAACCAAAATGTTTGGGAGGGGGGACGACGCATTTACCGACTGGCTGGTAATTTTTACCGACTTTTTCTGCAGAAAAAACTACTGTTTTCAACTATTATTATCACAGTTTTGAAAAAAATCGACTGATTTTCTAAAAAATTTCATAAAAACCGACTATTCTGACGAAAAATCGACCAACTTTCAGAAAAACCCACTGTTTTCATGAACAAAAATCAATTGTTTTGACGAAATATCGCGGCGCTTCGCGGCGACTCGGGTATTTTTTTTACCGACTGGCCGACGGCCCCCCCCCCCCCCCCCCAGTCGTGACGCCTCTGGTTTGACTGACTCTTATTTTACAGTCCAGTACACAAATGAAATACGAAAAATAAAGAAATAACACAACAATAACCAAAATAATTCAAAATTCACTAAAACGAAACATGAGGGACTCTCTTTACAAACAATCTTTACAACGATAACTGAAGTCATTCAACATGATCAAGAACTAAAATAAAATATTTTAAATCCGTAATTTATTCTGCCATTTTGGGGATGGTTTGATCCAGGGCTACCCTGATTTGGTGTGAATATCTAGAACTTGTAATAATAAACCTATCTTCAAACTATTTGCAGTTACGTCCAGGATACTAGATGGCACTGCTTCTATGGCACCAACTTCCTTTTATATAAAATCTACAAAAAAGATGTGAGGCAGCGAACACCTCTTTTTTCCGTTTCCGCCAAGCCTGACCTATGGTGGGATTACGTCTTTTCCCGTCATAAATCGTTCCGAGAGCTTTTTTCCTCATCTTCTTCCGTTTCCAAAACGGAGCTGGGGATGGAGAAATCGATATGTTACCGTATCCGCAAGTCGGTGAAGTTCCTACAAGGCGGGAGGAAACCAAAATCACGGAAATCTTTAGCAGTGGATAAACAGAGGCAAGAATAGAGGGTAAGAAGCTCGAAGGCAAAACCTGATTGTATTCACGACCCACGGTTGGTCACCAAGAAACAGGGTGTACGAGTTACTTCAGGATACTTTGGGTTTTGGGTTACTTTGGCTTACATTGCATTGGGTTACATTGGTTTACTTTGGGTTACTTTGAGATACTTTTGGGTTACTTTCCAGGGTGTACGAAGTTACTTTTGGTGACCAACCCTGGTTCACGACCCCATAACAGACACACTTTGAAAATACGGCAGAATGTTGAAGCAGAAAACAACCTCAGAAAAATGTTAAAGGAATAAACACACTCAAGTATTTTGTTGTTTATTAAACTGTTTGATAAATGCAACAGCTAGATCTGTTTGTAAATCTGACTACCACAGAGAGTCTACTATTTTTTAGGTAAATTTTAATTAGTTTTTGAATTTACAATGAAGTTCAGTGATTGCTTTTGCATTTTGCCTTTTGGACATATTAAGCGGCCAGAAAATCGAATATAGGCCTACCTTAAACATTAACCGAAAAGGGCCGAGATAGAACTGTCTAGTTACCCGTCACTTATTTGCTTCTACATGTTTGACGACAACCATTTACGAAAAATAAGTGTTCACGTAGCGATCTACCTTCCGCAAGCTAATCACTGGCCACTGATAAAATGCAACAGCTAAATCTGTTTCTGTTTGATTTTTAGGCTGGAGCTGCCAGTAATGCACTCTCCAGTAGCACCAATGGATCATCTCACGGTCTCAACGCTGGTTTGAACAAACTTTTCAAAATGGCTGAATGCTTCCAAATTAACTCCTTTAAAAATCAGACTGATGTCTGCGAATAGAACGAACGCTAAATATGACAGCTAAGAAATTCGTCGAACTGATTTGTCTGGTCGTGCCCAAATAAAAAACTCCTTCAAAGTTATCACCGATCGGATGTTCATGGCTAGAAGAGGTATTTTACTATAAAGGACACCGAAGAATATCATACAAATCAAACCTGGCAAATATACAAGCACAGTGTTGAGTGTAAACATTTAAGTCAAATAAGGAACGAACTGAAGCAACGAACCGTTATTCTTTTAAATCTTTTGCTCATTTTGTACGCATCCTTTCCCTGCCAGGTTACTTTCATTACTTTCATGACCGTTTAAATACTCGAACAGAAGAAAGAATATTCAAACAGAAATAACAAATCGCACCAAACGATTTTAAATTTATTCTTTGAGCTTGTTCCACCCTATTTACCATAGTTACTACACATGACGTCACAAATTCCGGCTTTTTGTCGTAAAGGCTGAAATGATTTTTCTATTTTTCAGCAGAATGGTAGGGAAATAGTTACTATTTCGAGAAGGTTAGAACGGTCAGCGTAGTAAATTTTTACGAGGTTGGAACGAAAATAGTAACTAATAGTCCAAAGTCTAGTTAATGATAAGTATTAAAAGAAGCACACACCTACTGTCGTCTTGGTAAGCGACACGAATCTCATCAATTTCCATTTTTCCCAAGCCAAGGAAACGCTTCAGAGCGTTTCCTAAAGTCATTCATCTATGTTCAAGATTGATTTAATTAAATTAACGATTAATTTAATTAAATTAATCGCCAGAGATGTGAAATACTCTGATCCGAAAATGTGTCACTGTAAAGTGTGTTTTCACTTTTCAGATGGCAGATGCATTTTATCATTATTGTATCGTTTACTCAAGATCCCATTCGTCGGGGATACAATTCTTTAGAGTCCAGGCTACTCTAGACGAGTCTTAGATGAGTGGACGGCCTCTGTCGGACTGTCTTCTTGGTGATTTTATGATAGGCGTACTGACCCAAAGATATATACTGAGAGCGAAGTCCTTGCACTGTTCGATTTTCAGAAAAAAATGATTGTTTTTAAGAAAGATACATACTGTTTGGATGAAAAATCGACTAATTTTCATGAAAAAATTAACTGTTTTTACGAAAAACTGCGGCACTTCGCGCCAAATTGGTAATTTTTTACCGACAATATTGGGAGGGGGGCAACCCCCTCCAACCATAAGTGACGCCCCTGAGTGGAAACACGACATTTTGTTCTGGATTATATGGTGGACCAGACGAAGAAATGATATAAGCCTCAACAACAATTACTGAACGAAGTAAACAAAGTTTTACTCGTAGCCTAGTTAAATAGTTTCCTTTCTAGTTAATTTTCGCTTTTCCGTCGGTCGGCCAGTCCGCTGACCGTGAGTCAGAGGCGTTACTAGCCAAAATGTTTGGGGGAGGGGGCGAGGCATTTACCGACTGCCTGGTAATTTTTTTACCGACTTTTTTTGCAGAAAAAACGAAGGTTTTCAACAACAAATGACATTTTTCAAAAAATCGACTGATTTTCAGAAAAAACGACTATTTTGAAGAAAAATCGACCAATTTTCAGAAAAACCGACTAATTTTCAGAAAAACCGACTTTTTTCATGAAAAATCTCAACTGTTTTGACGAAAAATAGCAGCGCTGCGCGCGGACACGGTTATTTTTTACCGTCTGGCTGACAGCATTGGGGGGGGGCGTCCCCCCCCCCCCCGCGAGCTAGGGTATTTCCAGATGAGCCAGCTGTATGAACGGCCAGAGGTATTAGGGATCTAGCCGAGTTAACAAACTATCATTTCTCGTTTCTGACCGTCTGGGGTGGGGGAGGTAGAGGGAGAACCCCATCTTGTGGCATGCATAATTCTCGGCGAGTGACCCGATCCGAATGAAACTAAACAGTTGGCAGGAGCGCTTGTCCCAGACGTTCCATCTTGTCAAGACCAAATCCGGGCACTGTGGGGGGAAGGAGCTGGAGGGGGAGCCCGGAAATCTTGTGGCATGCATAGTTAACGAAAGAGTTTCCTAGATATTCCATTCATGTGGCTGGACCGGACTCGGCCATTGAGGGGCGAGTAGAGTGCGGGGGTCTCGGTTATGTTGTGTTTTCAGGAAAAATGATATGAAAACCTAAAATAAAAATTACTGCGGCAGTAATGGATCACTGCCTCCTAGCAGCCTAAATAAGAAGGACGATAAGTGCATCTCTTTAAAGGACACCTGAATGAAGAGTACCAAGTATTATCCCTATCTGTATGACTTCCGTTAACATTGCCTGCACCCGATCCAAATACGAAATTGCGTTTCCAAGCTATGATTTTTGCTCCATTTTGCATCTGTCCTGGTTTCAGTACCGAACAGTTTTAAAAATGAACAAATGTCTGCAATCAACCCTTCTTCTTGAATATTTTTTAACCAGTTAAGCCCAAACGTATATCTAGAAGAAATTCCAATAAATAAATTCCAGTAAATCCGGCCAGCGATTTACAAGATTTGAATAAATTGCGCTTTTTATCTTGGAGTCTGCATGCGCAAACCTCCAGAAATGGACATCCCTATTTTGAAAACGTCACGCTCAGGAGAAGAATGCTCTCCGTGGCCATGTCCGTAAATGCATTCTCCATGGTGTGCTCAAGTATGGTTTCATTGTTCAGGTGTCCTTTAACGTTGAGAGTCGAGAGAATCCAAACTAAATTCAAAAGTCTCGAACTCCAATGTTGAAGCCTAGTAGACATTCCAATGCCCACAAGTAGGTTCGACTCCCGCCTGAGGAGCACTTTTGTTTTTCAGTTCACTACTTGCAATGTTTTCATCTCATGGGCGTATTCCACATGAATGAATGAATTTTTTACGTGATTTAGTCTTACGGCATTTCACAACTAACAAAGGAACAAATCTAAACATCTAAAAAAAAAATACAAATCACACAATTTTGTACAAACAACTAATCAAAAGAAAAAGAAAAAAGACCTAAATAATACACACTGTGAACTCCATTATCAAACATATTTTTTTTTTAAATCAAATCATAATTCCAAATCCAAACGTTTAGTTTTCCTAATATATTTAAACACAATATTTCTAACGTTCCTAAATTTAAAACCAAATCTAGATGAAATTGAAAAGGAACATTGATCCTATTAAGATGAAATAATAAATCTAAGCGTTCACGAACAAAAATAGGGCACACAAAAAGAAAATGCTAGCACATTTTGTTTTCACCACAAAGGCACAACCCATATCAATTTTGTTTATTCTGTGAAGGAATTAACCTACGATGACCCGTGACAACCTGGGTTAAATGGTAAGACACGCTAACAAATCTTCTTTAGAAGTAAAAGGCGAATTGACACTAACTTTATTCTTAACCGTATTCCCCATAGCAAACAAAATGTTCGTTGAGAGGATCGCTTACCGTCTATATTGCTAGCTGCGTGACATCCATCATAATATCCAACAAATTTACACTTCAGCACCACCAATCATACCACTTTCTTCAATACCTCCAAAATTTCAGGGAAAACTTCACAACCACTGCGACTTGAACAAGTGCTTTCTGTCTCTTTCCACAGTATCTCTTGACAGAGATCGGACAAACCCGATGAGAGAAACCACCTCGAGTCGTTCCACGAATGCGCGAAAATAGCTCGGTCTCAATGGTTTGCTTCATCGCTGGAAATGTTGTAGGGAAAGAGATGGACGGAGGTCGTTCTCAACGACCAAATTGATAATATGATGAAAAAAGCCTTAAAGCACAACTCTTACTAGAAATGATCTTTTCCCAATGAAATGGACCAGAAAAAATGTTTTCGAATATACCATTACTTTCCAACTGAAATTAGCGATTTTCTTGTTAACGCTTGTCGATGATCTCCAGCCTTCCTGCTCTCCGACGTGGCTGCTGGGCGTAAAACATTTGAAAACTGAACGCGCCGTGGTGAAAAAGTGGGAAAACTAAGCAAATAAAAGAAGTAATAAACAGATGCTTCTGAGATCCTTACGTGTGAAAGAGTTGTCAGCGGACGTTGAATATTCCGACAGTAGTTTCGTTGTGTGACGGGACAAAACTCGGCAAGGCCAAAAAAGCTCTAAGAATTCATAGGCACAAAACGAGACAGTTGAGAAAGTTGGGGATTTTAGAAGCTTATGATTCTGTATGGGAGCTAGGTATCCTTTAACCATTCAGAATGGTCGTTCTATTGCTTCCTCAGTGTGACAAACTCCTTACCATACAAAAATGAGCAGCAAGGTCACACTTTAGAAGTAGAGCTGACA
Source organism: Branchinecta lynchi (assembly GCA_023053575.1). Taxonomy (NCBI): domain Eukaryota; kingdom Metazoa; phylum Arthropoda; class Branchiopoda; order Anostraca; family Branchinectidae; genus Branchinecta; species Branchinecta lynchi. The sequence continues at coordinate 4,279,114 of JAKZAP010000013.1, read as the reverse complement.
CTGAGATTAAAGCCCCTTTTAATCTAAGACAAAATCGAAGCTTGTGAACTTTTATTAGTTGCGGTCTTTTGCACTCTGGGCTGTCTCTGGTGTTTTGTCACCAGTGTCCGGTTCTTCTCTTATAACGTGTTTTTTGGTTCACCTATGAGTTGATGAAAACTTGCTAAGTCCTCGCTGAAGCCGGGCTCCCCGAGCAGGTTCTGGTTAGTCCGCACCGGTGAGGTTAGTTCAAAAACGGGTTATAAGACTGGTGAGTACTCACCAGTGGATGCAAAAACGGCTTATAAGAAAAACCGGAGACCACCGGTGAGAACTCCCGTGACAAATAACGCAGCTATTGTAGGTTGAAATTGTGGTAGGGGTAGTTATTAGTTAATTTAGTTACTAGAATTATAAGGTGAATATTTGTAATTGTCTAGTTGGGTGCTTATTTATTGATTTTTTGTTTGTCACGCCATGACCAAAAAGAGCCTTCTGTGAATTCGGCAACTGATCGTGACTAGAAAGTAATAGGACGACCCATGCGTGGCTCTGGTGTGTAACGTCGCTTAACCGTTTTATTGAACTGACGCCAATCCTAGTTAAGTATCATAGATAGATAGATATAGTTTTATTGATACAACTCGTAGCGTTGAATTGGCACTAATGTCGACCATTACATTTAACGGGTTGAAATAACTTGAATATATACAATCGTTATCTTGTATTAAAATAATTAGTTGTAAATATTCAGTTTGTAAATAAGGTTGTCAGTATATTAGAGTTTAATGAGGGTTGTAAGTTCAAGTTTAGGAAGAGTCAATGTAAATATTAAGTAGTTTCGGGAATATGTTAAATATGTAAAATGTAAATAAGTGCCCGTGCTTTAGTGTAACTTGTGATTTTGATTTTAGTTAGTATCCAGACTTTGTGGCGAATGTTAGTCTGTCAAGTTTATATGACACATTACAAACAAAAATGTCACTTAGAGTTCGCCAGTTTCTTGTGAAAATTCTCAGTAAAATATGGTACAAAAGAATTAAAATACCGGTTAGTACAACCATTCAGTGGCACCAAGAGGTTCTGGTGCCGCGTCCGTCCTCTCACCGGTGCTAGTGTAGTGGTTCGACCTATTTTTCCTCACTCACATTACTTCCGATGTCTACCTCCAGCAGGAATTCGTACGTATAAACCCCGTCAAAAGCTCAACTTCTGGGCCCGCAATACGTGTTGTACGTGTGTTTTCCTTATTATGTTAATAGTTTCGTTTTTGCGGTATCCAGGTGTCTGTTTCTCTGAAGAATTGTTGTTTTCGCAATACTCTATATCAGTGGTTCCCAACCTTTTCCGTACCGCGTACCCCTAATCAAGGTTCGAAAAGATTGCGTACCCCCTTTTTCAGAACGTGAAAAAGATGATAACTATTATCATAAATGATAAGGCATACATGCGTAAAAGTATATACAAAATCAATCAGGCTGCTTTATAGCAAAAACTTTGTCAAGTCTCGGCTCGACGTCATTAGCGGCATATTTTGAGAGTCAGCCTGTTTCTGTGTTTCAAACTTTCGTTAGCTTAATTCGCAACATCAATGACAATATCACCTGCAATGTCTTCGATTCTTCTTGAAACAATAATGTTTGACACAGGAACAGATTTTACGGCAGTAGGCCAGCTGTTTTTGAATGAACAATTATTTCACTGACTTTCACCAGGTCTTGTAATCAGAGGAATCACGAACGGGTTGACAATACCCATCCTCCCAAAAAGGTCGGCCAGACGATTAAACGAAAAGAGTCGGCGCGAAGCGCCACGATTTTTCGTAAAACAGTCGGTCAGTAAAAATACCTTGCCCCTTAACATACATTTTGGCTGGTAATGTTAGGCTTTCGGCAATCAAAAATGGGTTAGGCGAGATTTTGAAGCTACAGACTAAATCAATTTTGGTTCCTTCGCGTACCCCTTGCAAGGGTCTCGCGTACCTCAAGGGGTACGCGTACCACCTGTTGGGAACCACTGCTCTATATGACTAAGTCCAAAACACGTTAGTGATCCTCAGGACGAACAAGTAAGCGTGTCCGTACGACTCAAACTCAATGACTCAAATCCTGTGTCAATCAATCACCGCGATCTTTGGGTGCAGCTGTGACACCACTTCTGCCTTTCTTCCGCTAGCTACCCACAGAGGCCGGAGATTTTGCATCAGCAAGAAGAGATAGTCATCAAGAGTATTGTTGTTTTCGCAGCTATCCATGGTTCACACAGCTGCGATTTCGCGCAAAATTCTGCGTCACGGCATACGACACAGACCATGCGACAAGCAAAGCAGGACTTAGCGTTTTGTCGCAGTGTCGGATGCGTTAAAATATTTTAACTGATCCGACATAACGCGTGCGATTTTTTTAGGGAAAGGAAAGATAAAACAAAGATCAGTTAATTTTCAAGACTACAAATTGCTTTACCTTGTCTGACAGTAATCCTAGGATGGCTGAATGCAAAACATCTTCTGAATAGACTTTTGTTAACCAGTTTTGAGCAAGATGACATATAGGGTTTGACTGAAAATTTCCTAATAAGTGGGTGGGTATTCAGATGGGTAATCGCCCAGCATCTTTAGAGGTCGTTTCCTTAAGGGCTGTTTTGTCCTTTTGCAGAATAGTCTCGACGAAAAATTTCGTTCTCCTTTTGCGCCTGCGTGGTGGTGGGAACGTTCATGCGATTCTGTCGCACGTCGGATCATCAAAAAAAAATCGAGTCGCATACTAAGCAGCAGTGTGAACCTAGGGTTATTGGGTTCTGCTACCCCAACGGATTGTCGCTTTCTCAGTCACCCAGCAACATGTTAGTAACCCTGGTATCTGGTAACGAGTAACCCTGCTGAGGCCGGGGTTACCGGAGTTCAGTAACCTAGTAACCTTATCAGTAACCGGAACCGGGTGTCTGAAAAAACGGCAAGAGTGCACTCAGTTACCCGGTAAGAGTAACTCTAGGTTACCGTAAAGACGCAACTAATGTATATTCTTCACGATCAGACTTTTAGTATTCAACAAATGAAAACAAAAGGGGATAACCAGAAAACGGAAAATTTCATAACAATTTAAGGTAGCTGGTTCAAAACGTTTTAGTCTTTCAAGCTTGAGCCTGAAGAGGACTATGAATGAATGAATGAATTTATTCCCAATAAAGCCCAAGGGCCATGGCGGGAAACATAACACAGTTACAAAAAAAAAATATCATACACTCCAACAACAAACCAAAAAATCAACTTCTATAAAAATAGTTCACGGTCGGCCATAGCTAGCTTCAGGAATCTACCCAGCCTTCGGATCTCACCAAAATAGTTACTTCCCATACTTGAAACCAAATCTCTTTCCTCCCAAGCCTCCCGACCAAACACTTCCTTTCTTAATTCTTTCAACTCCTCGCAATAACATATCAAATGTACCGCATCCTCTCCTTCAATACCACACATTGGACAAAAATAAGGACCAGTACCTTTCCTATCTCTACCAATATAATTTCTCCGCATCCCCACCGGAAGAGCGTCCGCCCTAAGACCCACCATCCACTTCAATTCTGCCCCCCCCCCCCCAATCCAAACTTAAAATATAATTCTTCTCCCCATGTCTCTTTGGCCATACCATACAACTTCAGAGATTGGTGCTCTGATACACCCCCATGCCACCTCTGAATCTCTTGATCTGTTAGCCTTTCTTTCACTAACTTAGCTACCTTACCTAGGGCGGTGCAGAACGGATACGTCAGCTTAATTTTATTAGAGTTACATTTCGTCCCTTCTTGGCAAAATATATTTTTGTTTGCAAGCTCATTTTCCAGTTTGAGCGGATCGAGCCTGAAGAGGACCCTTGACACGAAGGGCCGAAATATAGCTCTAATAAAATTCAGCTGACGTATCTGTTTTGAACTGTCAAATATGACTCGCAGTCAGCTTGGGCTGAAGGAAAATTTATCCTGAAGAGGACCCTTGCCAAGAAGGGCCGAAATATCGCTAGCATGAAACTATAAAGTATCCCATTATCAAAGTCAACTACGCTGCGCAGTTAGCTGTTTAAAAACTGTTTAATTCAGCATTGGATTACAATGACAGAAAACTAAAATAGGCGAGGTGTTCTCCCTACATTATTTCGGGAGGAAAGTTGGGTCTGTGGATACAGCATTACTTCGGTCGGGAACAACGAGCGAAATGTAAACTAGCGTGGGCCTACTGGGAACGATCGTTGAGATTAACCATGCAGAAGCAGCAAAAAGAGGATGGCGAATAGCTGAGGACCCATAGTACTTACCTACATTATCCTGGTATTGATTTCCCAAATTCGGCCTAGACTTTGCATCTATCAAGAACTGCTAATCCTTTGGGACATTGCCATCTCTTCTGTTTCTCAATGCATCCACGCGGCGACTGTTCAACTCATGACTCCTTTGAGGGCAGAGCTATCCGGAAGTCTTTCAACGTCTGCAAAACGGCCGCACATTATACTCTATATGGTCCAAAACACGCCAGTTATCCTCAAGAAGAACGAGCAAACGTCGCCCTAACGACTCAAACTCAACCTGTTTCAACTTTTCAACCAATCAAGTCGATCGTTGGGGACAGCTGGCGACCGTGTACGACAGGTACACGGCGATTTTTCATCGGCAAGGAGAGTTAATCATCAAGAGTATTCCGCTGCTGATATGCGTGCTGACAGAGACGCTGGCTTGTGTCGACATTTGATCCAGATTGTCGGAAAACGTTCGAATTCTCAAATAAGAACAATTCGCATATTAATTTCGAAGCTGAAATCCATCGTTCCATCACCGACGTTATGAGATTTCACCGGAAGTTGGGAAAATATACCAGAATTTGTTCGCCAAAAATGACACACAAAACACTCAAACTTCCCAAAAACTGCAACGATTACCCTCTGAATAGAACCCCACAAAATGTTTTGGGTTTTCGGACAAAAAAAATACTTCAATATGGCAACGCTGTGCCACAGTTTTTGAAAGCTTTGCGGTTTGGTTTCCCGTTGTTGATTATTTTGAAATTCTGTACTTTCGTGAGCATAGAGGAAAATGTGATCACTTCAGCATTTAATAGGAGTTTGCAAATATAATCGGAGATTAAATCAAATTCTTCCCAAGAAGCCTCATCAGGCCAAAAAATAAGCCAGTTAAAAATAAAAATAGCCAAACTTTAAGTCACACTACAGTTAAAAAATGTTTACGCCAGTCTCTGACAAAACACGCCAATTTAGCCGAAAATGCGCCAATATGGCAACAACATAATCTACTGAAAGAATATCATATCTCCTTTATGCCGACATCACGACGTGTCCACAACAACTTCTCGTAATACTCTACATGACTTGAGTCCAAAACACGCCACTTATCCTCAGGAAGACGGAGTAAGCGTTTCCGCAACCACTCAAACTCAACGACTCAAATCCTGTGTCAAACAATCACTGCGGTCTTTGGGAGAAGCTGTGACACCACTTCTGCCTTTCTTCCGCTAGGTACTCGGAGAGCCCGAAGATTTTGCATCGGCAAGGAGGGACAGTCATCAAGAGTACTGAAGAAAGACAAAGCTTCGCCCTATAGTGAGTGTTTACTATGTGGCGTTAGAAGAATGCGCTGATGCCATTTCTTGACTTCAGTCGGTATGTCATAGAGTTAAAAAGAAATCTGAATAGCCACAAAAATAATGGTTTCTCGAGTGACTCTGACTCTGATTTACGACTTAGAGATAGTGAGAGGGGTTACTCACTCCCAAAAACGATGTACGGCAAGTGGCGCGCGCCGCGGTGCCGAGCCGGTGCAGCGGTTTTTTTTTTTTTCAAATTAAAGTATTGCGATAAACCATGATTTCTGAGGTACATGTAAACAAATTTCATCAGATATTGGCCAAAATGAAGCAAGTCTACAACGTTCAATGAGCTTGGGTTGAATACAAGAGCTAGAAGCTCATATGGTACTTGCAAGGCTGGGTCAGAGGATGAAATTTAGGAATTTGCAAATTCTTGGGTTTCTTCTGTTTATTTATAAACAATACCCTTGAAATAAGAATGATCATGGGCCCTTGGAAAGCAAAGAGAATGATCCAGTTCATGTCCATTTTTCAACCGATTTATGAGAAAACATGTCCCTTGCGACTGGCAAAACAAAAGAAGGAGGATCCCCGCAAGCCGTGGATTACGGAAGAAATAATAGACACGATAAACAACAGAAATATGTTATATGAGCAATATCTGAATAGTCAGGATGACGGAGATTTTGCAGATTTCAAGCGAGTGAGAAATAAGGTGAACAGTATGAGAAGGCAAGCAAAGAAGAAGTATTTCGAAGAAAAGTTTTCTGATAATAAGGGAGATACAAGAGCCACATGGCAAGTTATTAATGAATTCATGGGAAATCAGAAAAGTAGCCAGTCGCCATGCATTGATATAAACGGAAGTTCTGTGAGTGATAAAAATGTAGTCGCGAATCATTTTGGCCAGTTTTATTCTCAAATTGGCTTTCGGTTCAAGAGAGTGTAAGGTGTGACAGGGTAAATGTTCTCAGTGAGGAATTCGAGGACTCTCGTGGAGACAGTGTTGAGTTCCAATTTGAAAAGTGTACAAATGATGAAGTGGTTAAGATAGTGAAAAACATAAAATCGAATTCTGCTGGGATAGATGGCCTGAATCTTAGAACTTTTAAAGCTGTGATGACGTATATACTACCATGTATCCTTCATATTATTAACCTGTCTCTGGAAACAGGGACCTTTCCAGAAGCGCTGAAGCAAGCTAAAGTTATCCCACTTTATAAAGGGGGTGCCAGGTCAGATGCCGGTAATTGGAGACCAATCTCGATACTGCCTCTACTTTCAAAAATTTTGGAATAAGTGATTCATCGTCGTCTATATGACCATCTCACGAAACACAGCTTACTCAGTGACACCCAATTCGGGTTTAGAAAAGGTCACTCTACTAGTCATGCTGCCATTCATCTTGTTGATTTTGTAAATAATTGTTTAGAAAAAGGTGAGATCCCCCTAACAGTATTTTTTGATTTTAGGAAAGCATTTGACACGGTAGATTTTAGAATTTTATTGCAAAGGCTAGAATGCTTGGGTATTAAAGGAGTGAGTCTGAAGTGGTTTGAAAGTTATTTGTGCGGGAGGTCTATTAAAGTGATGATTGATGATGTTTTTTCTTCCCCTTATCGAGTGTCGTGTGGTGTGCCGCAGGGGTCGGTCCTTGGTCCACTTCTTTATCTGGTTTACGTAGATAGCATGAGGTTTTATCTTCCGGATTGTTGCTTAACGTCGTTCGCTGATGACACTGCAGTCACGTTTTCTAGTCGTTGTTTGGATAGTCTTGTGTTGAAAGTGAATGGTGTCCTGAGAAATTTCTCCGTATTTACTAGATTGAGTTTGTTATCAGTAAACGTTGCTAAGACTAATTTTATTTTATATTCTAGAGTTGGTAAGCCCAGTGATATTAATGGTAGAATTCTGTTTGATAATAAGCCTGTAGTTCAGGTTCAGGAAATCCGTTATTTAGGTTTTTACATTGATTGTAATCTTTCGTGGAAACGCCACAGCGATGTTGTTGCAACAAAGGTTGCCCGTGGTCTGGGAGCAATTCGACGTTTCAAAAAATTTTTACCTCCGAGAATTTTATTGCTTTTATACCACGCTTTGATTCACCCATATATTTCGTATGGCTGCATGTTATGGGCAAGCAATTTTTATGTGAATTTTAAACGTGTTCAGATTCTTCAAAATAAAGCGATGCGTCTTATTGGTGGATATGTCGAAGGTGCACACAACACTGCAGCTTGTTTCAAAAAATTGCAAGTGCTTAATGTAGGACAGCTGCGGGAGTACCAAGTCGGAATTTTTGCTTATCAATGTTGGAGTGATGCAAGTCCAGAGTTTTTTCGTGATTATTTTAGTGACAATAGATCTTTGCATCATTATGAAACACGTCATGCTAGTGACTTCGTTGTCCCGCATAGAAGTGGAACCAGGGCCGGCTTCCCTACTAGATTTTCAGGGCCTAATGTGTGGAACTCTGTTCCGGAGAGCATTCGGGCGGCTGAGCACCTGGGGATATTTAAAAATAAATTGAAAAAGTATTTGTTAGGCCAAGGTTCATAGTTTTTTCTTCTTGTTTTTCTTATTATTTTTCTTTTTTTCTCATTATTATTAATAAATGAGTTGATGAGAGATTGGTTATTATTTCTTGTTTTAGTGCTTTTTTCTGGTATGTTTTGTTTCTAGTTAATTATTAGTTAGGATATGAGTTTTATGTACCCGCCCAACCGCAAGTGCTTTTTTGTACCTTTCTTGGGGCGGGTACTGGCAACATAGTTAAATGTATTTGGGTCGTAAAATAAAATAAATAAAAAAAAAAAAAAACTAAACTCTGGTAACAAGTATTTTATTTTTGCACTTCAAGGGCACTAGAAATTCATCTGAAAGCAAAACCCTTGAGGCAAAAATGATGATGGGCTCATGGGGATCATGAAAATGTATACTTGCTCAAATTATTTTTTGGACTTTAAGGAATTTATTTGTAAGCAATAACCTACCCTTGAAGCAAAAATTATCATGTCCCTTAGGCGTCATGAATATTTATCGTTTGGTGAAAAGTATTTTTTTCACTTTTTCGTTCAGATGTGCACTTTAAAGGACCTGTCTTACCTATAATACTAACGCAACCTACTAATCACTACATATATTTCTAAACCCGGAGACCCACGTTTCGTGCGGTACATTCTAACCCCTCTTACTATACCTCACTGATTCTCTCACTTACCGTGTCTTGCTACCTTCGATGTGTATCGCGCTGTCGAACCGGTTATGTAAATTGTTCCCCTGTTTTCGCTACAAATCAACGGGTCTCGGAAAAGGCTTAAAACAGCCAAAACCGATGATTATTTATTGAAAGCACAGCATAGTTAAAGGATTCAAATACTTTAAAATACTGTAAGTTGAAGAGGGAATGGAGCGAGGGGTCCTTTAAGGGAGCCGGAAATTCATTTTGAAGCAAGACCCTTGTTTCACAAATTATCATGGGCTCATGGGGATCATGAAAATATATGTTTTCCTCAAAAGTATTTTCTGTACTTTGTGGTTAAGATAAGTAGGCCTACTTTAAGTCTAAGGAATTGTTTTGGCTCTATAAAAGAATTTATACACCAATCCTTAATTACCTACTTTGGCTAATACTCTATATGACTAAGTCTAAAACGCGCCAGCGATCCTCAGGAAGAAGGAATAAGCGTGTCCGTATGACTCCTCAAACTCAACGACTCAAATCCTGTGTCAATCAACCCTTTGGCAGCAGCTGTGACACCACTTCTGCCTTTCTTCCGCTAGATACCCGGAGAGGCCAGAGATTTTGGATCGGCAAGGAGAGATGGTCATCAAGAGTATTGGTGCTTTAGTAAGTAGAGATAGTTAGTAAGAGTATTATACACTTGCTTTCAGCAAGTGCATGAAAATGGCAAAGTTCGAAGTCAACGAACGTTCAAATAAACATACCTCTATTGTACTCCCAGAGGGTCTGATGGGGAAACTGACTTTTTCCAAGTTAAATATGCCTGCCAAGATTCATTCTTCGCCTATCCTATACATATGAAAAAAAGTTTGGTCGCCACTGAATTACCTTCACCAGAAGCAAAATATACTTAAGCTGCTCTAGCGTTGGGCGATATTCGATTTCGATAACAATATTTTTTTTCGAAGCTGCTCGAGCATTTGTTGTTGAAACATTCTATTGATTTTTTAAAGACAAAGACATATGGCACCGACTTTTGTATTTTTTCATTTAAGCAAACTGTGTGTTATTATCTGGGCCTTGAAAGTCCTGTTTTCACTTGTTTTTTTGGGATCCAAAACCGTAAGTGGAGGGATACCTATGACATCGCAAAGATTGTCCGTCCGTCTGTCCGTCTGTAAGCACGATAACTCTCGAATGGAATGAGATATTTTGATGGAACTTGGTGTGAGGATTCGTTGGGTCGTCGGAACAGTCAAGTTCGTAGATGGACTTTGTAGCCCTAGATTTAGGGGGGGGGAGGGGGTTCAAATTAAGGGGCAAACAAAATATTTTGAAACAGCCAATTTGATAGTCGGTAAGAAGACATGCTGAACACGATGGTGAAAACCATTTTGTCATTGGACAAGTAGTTCGCCCGGAATCCGGCAAAAACCGGAAAGTTTGTTAAAAGTAAAAGTTTTATTTGAAGTTGACCAAGTGTTCGATTAAGAGGTAGGAAGACATGCTGAGGACGATGGTGAAAAACATTTTCTCGACGGACAAGTAGTTCGCCCGGTATCCGGCCCAAACCTGAAAAAGTTGTTAAAATTAAAAGTTTTATTTGGAGTTGATTAGATGTTCGACTTAGTGCAAGAAGACATGTTGAACACTTATGAGAAAAAAAATTTCCACCTGGACATGTAGTTCCCCCCGAATCCGGCCAAAACCGGAAAATTGTTAGAAGCTTAAGTTTTACTTCTAGTTGATTAGATAACCGATTTAAGGGTAAGAAGAGATGCTGAATCCGTGTTCGACAATCATATTTTACCCGGAAATTATAGTTCGACCGGAATCCGGCTGGAGTCGGAAAATTTGTTATAAGTTGAATTTTTATTTGAAGTTGATTAGATGTTCATTATTGGGGAAAGAAGATACCCTGAGTTCGTTTTTGAGCTTTCTTTTTTCGCCGGACAAGTAGTTCTGGAGTTCGGCCGAAACCAGGAAATTGGCAGAAGTGGCAGGAAGTTTACGTCAAAACAGAAAAGACTTATAGGGGTAACAACACATGCTGAATCCATATCTGAACTTGGTTTTCTCAGATGACTAGCTATTTGGCCTTAATCTGTTTCTGAATTTTAATTGTAAAAATGTTCAAGGAGTATGGCGATGACTGGATCTGGCTAAGACAAGACCCAGTTGTCTGGATGAGATATTGAATTTTTGGGATCCCATCGAAACCTTTGGTCTTGTTTAGATATGCGAAAAGCTTTTTACCGTGCTAACCACGAATTCAAATTGGTATGTTCAACAGGAGTTTCGTGTGAAGTGGGGGTCAACACTGTCCGCTCCTTTTCATGCTGCTAACGGAATTAAACAAGGGGGAATTATTTTTTAATATTTTTATAGATGACCTTTGTAAACAATTAATGGAGAGCCGTGTAAGCCGTAACATCTCTGGTGTGTTTTTTATTTCGATCGCTTAAGCTGACGACATGGTTCTAATGGCGCCGTCGGCGAACGCATTAAAGGACATCTGAACAATGAAACCATACTGGAACACACCATGGAGAATGCATTTACAGACATGGAAACGGAGAGCATTCTTCTCTTGAGCGTGACGTTTTCAAAATAGGGATGTTCATTTCTGGAGGTTTGCACATGCAGACTCCAAGATAAAAAGCGCAATTCATTCAAATCTTTCACAGCGCTGGCCGGATCGTATTAGAATTTCTTCTCCATATATGTTTGAGCTTAAATGGTTAACAAATATTCCAGAAGAAGGGTTGATTGGAGACATTTGTTCACTTCTAAAATTGTTCGTTAATGAAATAAGGACAGATGCAAAATGGCAAACATCATAGCTTGGAAACACTATTTCGTATTTGGATTGGGTTTTCTACAAGCAATGTTAACGGCGGTCATACAGATAGGGATGATACTTGGTACTCTTCATTCAGGTGTCCTTTAAATCTCCTGCTGAAGATTTGTGCAAATTATGCAGCGACGCATGACATTATTTTCAATTCTGCGAAGTGCAATTACATGATTTTTATCCCGAAACATTTCAAATCCCTGATATTTCCGGCTATTCGACTTGGTGATTTTGTTTCAAAGAGAGTGCGAGTACTTAGGTTATTCTTTAGACGATGACCTGTATGACGATTCAGCAATTTCGAGTCAGTATCGGGGTATTTGCGCGCGTGCAAACCACTTAATTCGTAATTTTAAATTTTGCACTGTCGGTGAGAATTCTTTTATTTAAGGCTTATTGCACGCAACTATACTGTCTCCCACTTTTTGATAGCTATCTTGAGACGACGATGCGTAAACTAAAAGTTTATTTTAACAATGCATTCTGTCATCTCCTTTCATACAATCGACGTTACTCTGCTAGTCAAATGTTTTTAGAAAATGAAACTGAATCTTTTGATGTTATGAGACGGAAAGCCATAGTTATAGTTTTGTTGCAAGGTTAGAGGTTTCCGAAAATCCACTTTTAACGGCAATTCGTGAGAATGCAGAATGCCGTTCCGGCCATTTCTACCGACTTTTCCGTCGACTTTGCTATTGCCCGAGCCACCGAATGGATTATATGATTGTATATATTTAGTAAAGAAATTGCCCAATTGTCCCTGAACCAAGTGGGGGTGGAGTTCCGGACCCCCAAAAAGTCAAAAGAGACTCCAATGCTCACAAACCTACCAACATGCCTGTTGATTCCTGTCACGGGTAACGAACTTTACTCCTGGACAATCTGGTCCCAGTTGCCCATGAACGGGGTGGGTGGGGGAGGTGCAACTTTAAAAGCAATTTTCCAGCTCTAGGATCTACACGTACAAGGAATTTCATCGTCCTAAGTTCAATTCTGGTCACGTTATAAGCATTATTCACTGTCAATCTGGGCGCATTTGCCCCTGAACCGGGCTGGGGTGGGACCCTAAAAGGCACAACTAGACCCCAATATCCACTAGTGTACCAACTTTGAACTTGATACTTGCACTGGTTCACGAGTTATGATCTCCACGAAATAAGGTGAAAACCGGAAACGAAAGCTGCTACAACGCTCGCAATAGTGGATTCTTCAAGGATCACTCCACTAAAAGCTGCAAATCTTTCTCGTAAGGCATACAACAGATATACAAGCGCATAGAGGTACCACAAATCACACGGAAATTCCACTATTTGAAAACCGATTATTCGTGAATAGTGGAACAACGAAGTAACGCATTTTCAGCGAGTCTTCAATCCAATTTAAGTGAACAAGTGATTGGTAACTAGATTGTTGTATCCCAGCTCTTTTCGGTTAACATTTTAAGAGTTTGGCTATATAGCTGAAGCAAAAATACTAATTCTATTGAATTTCTGCTGACCTCGACCCAATAAGGTATAAAGGGTTTTCTTCGATTCGAAGACCCCTGCTTCTACAAGTAGACCCCAATACCCACTAGTACAAAGTTTGAACTTGATACTTGCACTGGTTACCGAGTTATGAGCTCCACAAAATACGGTGAAAACCGGAAACCGAAAGCTGCTACACCGCTCGCAATAGTGGAATACTCCACTAAAAAGAAAGTTATTCGCATTCTACGCGCTGCATTTCACAATCAAACTGAAGCTTGCTCTTTTCTTGTACATATTATCCCCGAGATTATAGCAACATTCTTTTGAACATAAGCACACAAATCACTGTCGAAAATGCAAGTTCTCTTTACGGACGTCATCTATTGTACAGATGACACGAAAGCTAATATAAACTAGATTTACGTTGCCTGGGCAACGTGAAGAGTTGCTTAATGTAGCTTTCAGAGTGTCTTTTATCGAGACTTCCTCATATACTGACTGCATTTGGGAAGTCTCTACTTCTAACAATATATTTAGATACTAAAACAAGAGCTGGAAGCTCACATGGCACTTACAAGGCTGGTCAGAGGATTAAAGTAGGAATTCGTAAATCCGTAGGTTTGTTGTGATCATTTGTAAGCAAAATCCTTGAGATAAGAACGGTCATGGATCCTCGGAAATCACGCGAATGTATTGTTCGTAAGAATTATTTTATTTGTGCATTTGGCCGTGATGATGCGCACTTTAAGGGCGCTGGAGATTCATCTGTAATGAACACTCTTGAAACATAAATAATAATAAGCTCATTGGAATCATGAAAATGTATATTTTGCTCAAAATTATTGTTTGTATTTTAAGAAATTCAGTTGTAAACAGAACCCTTGAGGCAAAAATGATCATGGGCCCTTGCGGATCATGAACATTTATCGCTTGGTTAAAGTAATGACTTTTCGGTTAAGAAACGTTAAGAAACGCACTTCAAGGGTGCTAAAAATTAGTTTGTGAGCAACCATTGAGTTAAAATGTATACTTTGCTTAAAAGCATATTTTGTACTTTGTGGTTAGGATTAGTACTTTAAGGGATGGTTGGATTTGAGAAGTGAGAATACCTAAGCCGATCTTGTCAAGTTTCTAATGTTCAAGCCAAGTTTCATCGCCCGGAAGTACCTTAATTCGCAATCCCCGAAACTCCGACCCCCCCCCCCCCCCTCCCCAACTCCCCTCACAGTGCCCGAATCCGGTCCAGTTTTATCACTGACGTATCTAGTTCTTGTCCTTGTTCTTCCCACCAAGTGTCATCCCAATCGCTCCACTCTAAGCGTGTCACAATATGTCTGCCCCCCCCCCCCACATTCATCGGATCCGGTCCGAAATTAAAACTGGACATCCGAGACACGAAATATCGCGTTTCGTGAAGATCCGACCACTTGTTCAAAAGTTATACATACCTCAAGATTCTAGATTCCCCCTCCCTCTACTCCCACACGATGGTTGGGTCGGAAAACTGACTATTTCTAAGTCACTCATGTCAAGTCTCTAATGTTCAAGCCAAGTTCAATCGTCCTAGCACATATGGAAATACCTTAACTTGCGATAGCCCCAATTCCGGTCTCCCCCTTAACTCCCCCCAGTGCCCAAATCCGATCCGGTTCTATCACTGACGTATCTAGTTCTTATAACTGTCCTTCCCACCAAGTTTCATCCCAGTCGCTCCACTCTAAGCGTCACAAGATTCGCGGTTCTCCCCTCCGACTCCCCCCCCCCCACATTGATCGGATCCGGTCCAGACTTTAAATGGATCATTTGAGACATGAGACCCTTTCAAATATCAGGTTTCGTTAAGATCCGATCACCCGTTCGAACGTTTTACATTCCTCAAGATTCAGGATACCCCCTCCCACGACTCCCCCCATGGTGGTCGGATCGGGAAGTTGGCTATTTCCAGGTTAATCTGGTCGGATCCCCGACTTACCTCCCAAGTTTCATTGTCCTAGCCCACCTGGAAGTAACTTAACTCCGTATCACCGGAATTCCGGAAGCCCTCCCCCCTCCCCCCACAGTGCTTGAATCTGGTCCAGTTCTGTCAATGACGTACCTAGGGCTTGTGCTAGTAGCTCCCGCCAAGTTTCATCCCGATCGCTCCAATCTAAGCGTGTGACATGATTTCCGGTTCCCTCACATTCATCGGATTCGGTCCGGACTTGAAATGGGACTATTTCCAAGTCAGTTTGGTCGGTTCCCTAATATGCCTGCCAAGCTTCATCGTCCTAGCACATCTGGAAGTACCCTAGCTCGCAACTGACCGGCCTACCGATCGACCGACAGACAAACGGAAAAATGATCGGTATATGGCACTTGGTCGGAAGGCCTGTAATCAGATTACAGTTCAACTTCTGGGAAGACAACAACCTGTAATCAGATTACAGGTTTGTTTCCTACCCCGAAGTTGAACCAGAGGATTGACAGCCTGACGAGGACCGTTGCCAAGAAGGGCCGAAAATATCGCTGGTGAAGAATCGTAGCTGACGCATCCGTTGTAAACATTGTGTGAATAAATGTTTCAAAGTCAGCTTGGGCTCAAAGAATATTTAAGTATCCTACCTTAACTCGCGATCAATGGATTTCCCGAAAACCCCTTCCAAGACCCCCACAGTGCGCCGATCTGGTCCATGTCTGTCAAAGATGTATTTACAACTTGTCATTGTTCTTCTCACCAAGCTTCATCCCGGTCCCTCCATTCTAAGCCTATTCCGAGATTTCCGATTCCCCTCCAATCCCCCCCCCCAAAGCTATCGTATCCGGTTCGGACACCAAATGGTGCATCCGTGAAACGAGCTCTTTCTAACTGTCAAGTTTCCTTTGTGTCCGATACCCCGTTCGATAGTTAGGCTTGCCTCAAGATCACGGATTTCCACCCCCCCCCACCCCCCACCCTGATGGTCGGATCAGGGAAATTACTTTTCTTGAATCAATCTGGTCGGGTCCGTGATAAGTCTGTCAAGTTTCATCGTCTTAGCAAATCTGGAAGTACCTTAACCCGTGATAACCGGAAAATCCGGGACACAGCATCCTCCCCTCCCCCCCCCCCCCCACAGTGACTTGATCCGATCCGGCTATGTCAACGGTGTATCAAGGATATGTGCTTGTTCTTCCCATCAAGTTTCATACCGATCCCTCGACCCTAAGTGCGTCACGATATTTCTGGACCCCCCCTCCCCCCAAACTCTACCCACAGTTGTCGGATCCAGTCTGGACGTAGAGAGGGACATGTGTTCTTTCCACATATTAAGTTTTATTTAGATCCGATCGCCCGTTCGAAAGTTACACATGCCTCAATATTCCGGACTCCCCCTCCCTTCACTCCCCCCACGATGGTCGAATCGGGGAAGTAACTATTTCCAAGTCAGTTTGCTCGGGGTCCCTGATATGGCTGCCAAGTTTCATCATCATAGCAAATCCGGAAGTACCCTAACTCACCATCACCCGACCGACCGACCCAACAGACAGACCGACCGACGGAAAAGTGATCGGTATACTGGCACTTGGCCGGAAGGCAAGTGCCATAAAAATAGGTGATCTTCCAAACCCGCAGCGTCCCCTCCAAACTGGGCTTCTGGATCCGATTGGCGACCCAGGTATCACAAATCAGAAAAAAGGACAATTCTTGTGTTCTTAGCGAGTTGGCTTCTCCGTAAGCAAAACGAGAATTCTAATGAAATGTGCAAGAGTTCATAGAAAGCGCTTCCGGCAACTACAAATTTCCAAGATCACTTTCCAGTCACAACGTAGATTCGCTTCCAAGACAAACAGATTCGCTTTGCTTCCCAAAACCAGCGGGGCGCCAAAACAGCTCTGCAACTGAAGCGAATTTTAGTCGAAGTCGCAAAAAACAGCCAGAGCATAAACTAGCCGAGCTTTCCAGACCGCCAGGATCGCCCTAACAAAGAAAGCTGAAATAAACCTGTTGGCGTCACAGGAACGAATTCCAAAGCAAAACAATTACCAATCAAACGAACATGAGACATCAAAGTGCGTAACGACTAATTAACTTAGATCAGAATCACCAAATGTGAAAAACAACTGTATTTCGACTAATCAATCTTCCAGTTTTACTCTGCTTCGTACGCACAGCTTTGACATTTTAACATGTTTCATTAGTGTCCATCGAAACTTGTAGCGTCATGGGTCCCAGGATCTTCTGGATTTATATGATGGTAAGCTCAAAAACCTTAGAAAGTTGACGTGTTGAGAACACTATGCACATTCTCCTGTAAAGTTATTACGAATAGCGTTTTTCTCCCTAGTTTTATAGACCTTTATAATGTCAGAAGTTTCATAACATTTACTCACGGATTTGCAGTTTAAAAAATATGAGAGGTATGTTTGAGAGGGTAAAGGTTATTTCCGTTAGAAATACGGATATCTATTCTCCACATATTACTATTCTACCTTAAAAAGGTGACACGAAGTCACCTCAGCAAAACGGAAAAAAAATAATAAAAAATTCTAATATGACCTTTTAAGTGTTATTCTTTCGATAAAAAGGAATAATGGGAATCATGCTTAATGTTATGTTTCACAGAAACTTAACGCTTTAAGGCTCACAACAATACCCTGTAACGTCAAAATATGATACGTTTACCTATCCTAGTGTAAATATTATCAAGCTTTTGACGATGTAAGCGTGTTCCACCCTACTTACCGTAGTTCCTGCGCATGACGTCACGAATTCTGCCTTTTTAGTGGAGTGTTCCACTACTGCGAGCACTGTAGCAGCTTTCGGCTTTCGGTTTTCGGCTTTTGATTTTCGGTTTTCACCATATTTTGTGGACCTCATAACTCGTGAACCAATGCAAGTATCAAGTTCAAACTTGGCACACTTGTGGGTACGGGGGTCTAGTTGCGCCCTTTGAGCTCCCACCCCCACCCACCCGGTTCAGGGGCGAATGGTCTAGATGTACAATTTGGTGGGTCTCAACCCGACCCCCCCCCCACCCTTCTGTTCATAGGTAACTGGGCCTAGATTTCCCGTGAGTGAAAGTTCGTATATGACATGTCTCAAGTTCAACTCTGGTATACTTGTGGATATATATGTACAGATGCGGATTTTGGTGCAACAGCAACAAATAAGACCATGCGGCGTATATTAATCCTTAATGATTAGTTGGAAACAGGACGGTTTTGTTATATGATCGATGATATTAGTTGTGACAAGGGGGGTATCAGGCAATAAAACGATTTGGTTTTCTTACACTTTTTATTACCTTGCTGAAAAGAGGTTTGAAGTGGCGGACTGGCTGGCAAATTCAGTATGAAACATACACCGTTCTTGCAAGCGTTTAAAGATCTCTTTGGATTTCCAAATGAGGTTATTTACATTAAGGACTTTTAAACTTATATGATTTCAAATTAGATTATTACACATTGTTCGGTTATTGGTGATGTGACTGAATGAATGAATGAACGGTTTATTTAAAAACAAGAGCTACGAGCTCATATGGCACTTGTTACGAGTAGGCACGGCTCGGTTATGTCAATGATATATCTAGTGTTTGCTAGGTGTCTTGATCCCACCAAGTTTCATCTCGATCCCTCCACTCATAGCGTTTTCCAATATTTCCAGTTCTCCCCTCCAGCTCCCCCCAAAAGTCACCGGATCCGGTCCGGATTTTAAGTGGGTCGTCTGAGGCATGAGCTCTTTCCAAATATCAAGTTTCATCGAGATCCGGTCACCCGTTCAAAAGTTATAAATACCTCAAGATTCCGGATTCCCCCTCCCTCCACTCCCCCGAAAGTGCCCGAATCGGCTCGGTCATGTCAATGATGTATCTAGTGTTTGCTATGTGTCTTCCCACCAAGTTTCATCTCGATCCCTCCACTCACAGCGTTTCCCAAGATTTCCGGTTGCCCCCTCCAGCTCCCCCAAAAAGTCACCGGATCCGGTCCAGATTTTAAGTGGGTCGTCTGAGGCATGAGGTCGTTCCAAATATCAAGTTTCATCGAGATCCGGTCACCCGTTCAAAAGTTATAAATACCTCAAGATTCCGGATTCCCCCTCCCTCCACTCCCCCGACAGTGCCCGAATCGGCTCGGTCATGCCAATTATGTATCTAGTGTTTGCTAGGTGTCTTCCCACCAAGTTTCATCTCAACCCCTCCTCTCATAGCGTTTCCCAAGATTTCCGGTTGCCTCCTCCAGCTCCCCCCAAAAGTCACCGGATCCGGTCCGGATTTTAAGTGGGTCGTCTGAGGCATGAGGTCTTTCCAAATATCAAGTTCCATCGAGATCCGATCACCCGTTCAAAAGTTATAAATACCTCAAGATTCCGGATTCCCCCTCCCTCCACTCCCCCCACAGTGCCCGAATCGGCTCGGTTATGTCAGTGATGTATCTAGTGTTTGCTAGGTGTCTTCCCACCAAGTTTCATCTCGATCCCTCCACTCATAGCGTTTCCCAAGATTTCCAGTTGCCCCCTGCAGCTCCCCCCAAAAGTCACCGGATCCGGTCCAGATTTTAAGTGGGTCGTCTGAGGTATGAGGTCTTTCCAAATATCAAGTTCCATCGAGATCCGATCACCCGTTCAAAAGTTATAAATACCTCAAGATTCCGGATTCCCCCTCCCTCCACTCCCCCCACAGTGCCCCGAATCGGCTCGGTTATGTCAATGATGTATCTAGTGTTTGCTAGGTGTCTTCCCACCAAGTTTCATCTCGATCCCTCTACTCATAGCGTTTCCCAAGATTTCCGGTTGCCCCCTCCAGCTCCCCCCAAAAGTCACCGGATCCGGTCCGGATTTTAAGTGGGCCGTCTGAGGCATAAGGTCGTTCCAAATATCAAGTTTCATCGAGATCCGATCACCCGTTCAAAAGTTAAAAATACCTCAAGATTCCGGATTCCCCCTCCCTCCACTCCCCCCACGGTGCTCGGATCGGGGAAGTGACTATTTCCAACTTAATCATTTGGGGTCCCTGATACGCCTTCCAAGTTTTATCGTCGTAGCTTATGTGGAAGTGCCCGAACTAGCAAAACCTGGACAGACCGACAGACCGACGGACGGACAGAAATTGCGATCGCTATATGGCACTTGGCCGAAGGGCAAGTGCCATAAAAACTCATGGTTCTAATGCTGTTTGTTTAGAAGATGTGATAAACATTTTACTGTCACACTCTATTTCTGAGCGCGTGCGCCCTTGTCTTGCGTTTTTTTCAATGTTTTGTTTTATGATCTCGTGCATTTACTACATTATTGAAAGTGTGTTTTTTTTTCTTTTCTTTGTCTACACTGCACTATTTTCTTCTTCTTAAGTGCGTAAATAAAATTGCATCATCATCATCATCATCACAGATTGCGTAGCGTATCTTTCACACCTGCGCAAGAAGCTTTCAAGCTTGGTGGAAACCTTCTGGCCTGCACGCAAAGGGTAGGCAGCGCTCCACATTTGGCAGAAACCTCGAGAAGGAAGCCAAGTCAGGCTTCCCACGCCACCAGGCGCGGGAAGACCTAAGTCTACGTCCCTCCACTCTAAGCCCGATCCCCCTCCAACCCCCCCCCCCCCAGAGTTACTGGATCCGGTCCGGACACGAAATGAAAAGTCTGCTGACGAGCTCTTTCCAACTGCCAAGTTTCGTTTGTGTCCGATGCCCCGTTCGAAAGTTATGCTTGCCTCAAGATCTCGGGATTTCCCCACCCACCCTCGACGGTCGGATCGGGGAAATGACTTTTCTTAAGTCAATCTGGTCGGGTCCCTGATATGTCTGCCAAGTTTCATCGTCCTAGCACATCTGGATGTACTTTAACCCGTGATAACCGGAAATCCGGGACCAAGAATCCCCCCCCCCCCACACACACAGTCCCCGGATCCGATTTGGTTATGTCAACGATGTATCAAGGATATGTGCTTGCTCTTCCAAAAAAGTTTCATCCCGATCCCTCCACTCTAAGCGTGTCACGATATTTCCGGTATCCTCCCTCAAACTCCCCTCACAGTTGTCGGATCCGGTCTAGACGTAAAATAGGAAATTTCAGGCTTGTATTCTTTCCATGTATCAAGTTTCATTCAGATCCGATCATCCGCTCGAAAGTTACGCATGCCTCAGTTTTCCGAATTCCTGCTCCTTCCACTCCTTGTCGAATCGGGGAAGTTCCTATATTTTCAATTAAGTTTGGTCGGGTCCCTGATATGCCAGTCAAGTTTCATTATCCTAGCACATCTGGAAGTTACCTACCTTAACCCGTCATAACCAGAATTCCGGGATCCAGCACTACCACACCTCCGCCCCCCCCCCCCCCCCCACAGTGCCCCGATCCGATCCGGTTAGTCAACGGTGTATCAAGGATATGTGCTTGTTCTTTCCATTAAGTTTCAGCCCGATCCATCGACTCTGAGCGTGTCACGATATTTGGTATCCCCCTCCGATTCCCCCCACAGTTACCGGACCCGGTTCGAAAGTAAAACACGGCATGTGAGGCACGTGTTACTTCCAGATATAAAATTTCATTCAGATTCGATCACCCGTTCAAAAATTACCCATCAATATTCCGGATTCTTCCTCCCTCCAATCCCCCCACGATGGTCGAATCGGGGAAGTTACTATTTCCAAATCAGTTTGGTCGGGTCCCTGATACGCCTGCCAAGTTTCATCGTCCTAATTTATGTGGAAGTGCCCAAACTAGCAAAACCCGGACCGACCGACAGACGGACAGAAATTGCAATCAACAGAAGATCTGATACGATAGCTCTTCCCACTTGCCAAGTTTCATTAAAATCCGTTCACCCCTTAAAAAGTTATGCATGCCACTAGATTCCGGATTCCCCATCCCTCCACTCCCCAACGATGGTCGGATCGGGGATACGACCATTCTCAAGGCAGTCTGTTTGGGTCACCGATACGCCTACCAAGTTTCATTGTCCTAGGAGCCTACAGAACTCGCGGGATCACCGAATTACCCCGCCCCCCAACTCCCCCACAGTGCCCGAGTCCGGTCCAGTTATGTCAACGATGTATCTAGGACTTGTGCTTGTACTTCCCACCAGCTTTCGTCCCGATCCCTCCACTCTAAGCGATTCCCAAGATTTCCGGTTCCCCCCTCCACCTCCCCCAAAGTCACCGGATCCGGTCCCGGTCGTCTGAGGCACGAGATCTTTCCAAATATCAAGTTTCATTAAGATCCGATCGCCCGTTCAAAAGTTATAAATACCTACAGATTCCGGATTCCCGCGAGGATTCCCCGTCCCTCCACTCCCCCTACGATGCTCGGATCGGGGAAGTGACTATTTACAGTTTAATCATATCGGGTCCCTGATGTGCAAGCCAAGTCTCATCGTCGGGAACGACTGCCCGACCGTCGGACGGACAGAAATTGCAATCGCTATATGGATATTTAGAAAAAAAACGACTGTTTCCAATTGTTTACGACTTGAATTATTTCCATACGGGTGACCTATCTGAGTGTTTTCGCAGGGTTAGCGCAACACGATAGATATATAGTTTATTGCTATAAGCAGCCTGAGGGCGATGGCAAAAATTTAACATTCGAAAAAAAAAACACTAACATATAATAACACTCTTTTCCTTCTAAATTGTTTTACTTATTCCAAAAATCTACTTTTGTGTTCCATTGCTAGCCTCAAAAATCGCCCCATTTTCTTTATAACAGCAAAATACCAGCCTTAAAAAATTGTTTTAACCACTCTTCGTCAAATACGCACACACCATACTCTTCTTTTCTCCAGTCACTCAGCTCCATACAATCGCAAAGCATGTGAATCACACTCTCATCCACGCACCCACACATTGGACAGAAGTAAGGACCGAACTTCTGCTTATAGTTACCAATATAATGTCTTAAACCCCAATTGGTAGACAATCTGCCCACAATTCAATAACTATCTTTAACCCATACCGTCTAAGACCCGCTTTAAACATTATATTCTCACCCCAAGTCTCCCTTACCGCAACATAAAAACCCCAAGATTCCGACTGATCCTTCTGGGCTTGCCAAACCTGTATTTCCTGGCTCTTAAGTCTATAACTACCTTAGTCACTCCTTCCTCCTTTCCTAATCCATCATTCCACAATTTCAAATCGATATTTGAAACGTGTAATGTCATTGAGGCCTCTGTCTTTGCTGAGCTCAATCATTGGCGGCAATAATAAATACACGACAGCCTACGTGTTACGGATTGGGCGCAGTACTTACACTTGCTCCTCTTCGAAAAATCCCCAAATCCTGCCGAAAAATCACAAAATAAATGTTTCCAAACTAGTTAAAGGGATGGTTGTCGAGACCATAACTGGAAGACTGGAACAAACGCAGCTGAACTTGTCTTCTCTGTCGTTTGGAAGGTCATAGATCTTTCTGGCGCAGGAATTAAATGAGTATTAAACTACTACATATCGTAAATACTAACTCCACCGTTTAAAGAGGGAGTCACTGGGGGGGGGGGGGGGGCTTTTCCGACAAAAGGCACAGGGGCACCGACGCTAACGACTGTACGCAAGACAAATTATACTAAGCGCCGCAGTCAAATTTTGTTCAATATTTTTCTGGCAATCAACTTAATTTAAATTCAAGTTTTTAATGTGGTATAAGTCCCCAAAATTCGAAGCCTTCACGCTAACTAAATAATGTGCCCTTCTTCTAAATATGAAATATACTACTAAATCCGCCGCATGCGAAAAATTGTAGACACAGATCTACAAAGTGTCTTTTTGCGATCCAAAATGAAGACATGATCAGAAGCATAGCTTTAAACCAAAAGAAATAAACCGCCTTTTTTTATTATTAGATAGTAAAAGCTGAGCGCCGAGCGTTTAAAATCAAGCCTCAGTTATGGTCATGTTTTCCCAAAATACCTAATTAATAAAATAATAAAAAATTAAAATAAAATTTAATTAAATAAAATAATTAAAAATTAAAAAATAAATACCTAAAAAGCTGAGCGCCGAGCGTAGCCATAGGCTATAGTTAAAATCAAGCCTCAGATATGGTCATGTTTTCCCAAAATACCTAATTCTTCCAAAATACCTAATTCTTCCTGTTGTATGTTAAAAATTCTTGGGAAAGTCTGAAAATCTTAAACGTAAGGCCTGGAAAGTGGAAGCACTGATTGTGCGCAAAGTGTCACGCCCCCACACACACACAAGAAATTTCACTTGGACGCCCCTGGTTGCAAGACCTATCATTGCGAAAGACATTATACCTAATCTTAAAAGAGTTCTAAGAATCGGTTGTAATATTTTTTGAAATTTGTAAGAAAAAAAATCACCCTTGGTTCTGCATCCTTGTCTATTGTTTCGAACCAGTAATTCTTGCAGTTTGCCGGGCTTCAGTTTCGATGGGTTGACAACTTCAGCGTTTAGTTGTTAGCGACGAAGCGCTAGCGAAAAAAGGATGCTTCACCACTTCGCACGTTTGCTAGGCAACGTAGATCTAGTTTTGTTTACTCGACTCTTTCCTGAGAGCAAGAATTTCATAACGGTATTTATTCCGTGCCAATTGACCCTATCTAAAGAGTACACTATTCTGCATGAAACAACTTCCATATATTGCAAAATCTGATTTTTGGACTAGAAGAACGGGCAAGTCACAACCTACCTACCATCATGAAGTCACACTCAGTGTTTCCACTTCGAGGAATTTATCCCTTTTTGAGGGATTTCCAGGCCTTCCTCGGGATTTTTTTTTCTCGAAAGAGGGATAAGGGATTTGTCAGGGATAATTGAGATATTTTGGGATTTTTAATATTAGAATGGAGATTTTCGAATTTTTTAGTCTCAGGTTAAAAATCCGTCAACTTCACAATAACTGTAGGGGCACTTATGTAGCATATTTTGTTCGCTTGTCTCCTAATTGTACTATTTTTGTTTTGGCCTAGATATTTGGCAAACGTGTAGAAGTTTTCTTCTGTTTTTTCTTACTTTCGATATTTTGAGCTTGCCCGAGTTAAATAAGTTACAAACAGTGAATTTCGCCCGTAAACCACCTGGTTCTAGTAATTTAGTTATACGAAGAGATGTTCTTGTCGTGGGCTACTTTACGAGACAATCGTATGTTCAGAGATTGTTAAAACGACAGTCGTATGTTTGGATCTTGCTAGAACGACAAATCGTGAATTTCACCCTTTGAAATCTTTCAGAAAAAAAGGCGGATTTGAAAATTTCGCCTGCGGCGATCAGTTTTAAATTCTCTTGCGTGCAGTCGTCAAAAGCTAACTGATGCTGGGTTTTAACCGGCGAATGCTGAAATCTTGGCATGCTTGATTTTGGTGTTTATATTTCTTGAAATTTGTAAAATTTTAAGTCTATTGTATATAGCCGGGTAGCCTTAACGGGCATTATACAGACAGATATTTGTAGTTCGCCCCCCCCCCCCCCTCCTGACACAAACACAGGCGGTCGTAATTATCGGATATTGTAGACGCAGGAGAGGGATTATTCTTTAAAGATAAAATATTTTTCAAAAATAGAAGTGGAGGTCACACTGCCTGTGAATCTCACAAGGGTTAAATCTTACGACGTTTAGTGTTAGCGACAATTCATCAAGGGAATATGATTTACAAAATGATCGAGGGGGCCGCGCGAACGCAGCCCCCCACTACCAAAAATTATACTGTCGAGTTGCCCCCATTTGGGGCAATCGCAGGGGTCAACCCAACCGATGTGCAATGGAAGGGCCTCGCCCTGGGAGCGCCTCCTTGTTGATCAAGGCAGCTCCCCAGCCAGGTAAGTATGATTATCAATCAGAAGTTGTCCTATTTATTTGATACTTCCACGCTTCCTGAATAATGACCCAAGACGACTCCTTCGGCTTCCTTAGTTTCCATCTGTTGCGGGACCAAAATAAGACTTAACAATTCGGTCTATGTCACGATTATTATTTTTTCGCAATTCTTTAAATATCGATATATTCTACAGGAGGCCTGAAAAGAAACATCATGATGCCGAACATCAGTCAAGTCTTGACGCAAACGGTCGCTGGAGTAATTTGATATACACATAAATCATGTGCCTCCTCGAGTTTGTTCTAGTTTTGGTTATTTTTGGGATCCCAAAACGTAAGTGGAGGGATACCTATGACATCGCAAAAGTTGTCCGTCTGTCCGACTGTCCGTCCGTCTGTCCGTCCGTCCGTCCGTCTGTAAGCACGATAACTCTCGAAGGGAATGAGATATTTTGATGAAACTTGGTGTGAGAGTTCGTTGGGGTCGTCGGACCAGTCAAGTTCGTAGATGGGCTTTGTAGCTCTACATTTAGGGGTGGGGGAGGGGATTCAAATTAAGGGACAAACAAAATATTTTGAAACAGCTAATGTGATAGTCGATTATGGGGTAAGAAGACATGCTGAACACGATGGTGAAAACCATTTTGTCATCGGACAAGTAGTTCGCCCGGAATCCGGCCAAAACCGGAAAGTTTGTTGAAAGTAAAAGTTTTATTTGAAGTTGATTAGATGTTCGATTTAGGGGTAGGAAGACATGCTGAAGACGATGGTGAAAATTATTTTCTCGACGGACAAGTATTTCGCTCGGAATCCGGCCAAACCGGAAAGTTTGTTGAAAGCAAAAGTTTTATTTGAAGTTGATAAAATGTTCGATTTAGAGGAAGGGAGACATGCTGAACACTTATGTGAAAACAAGTTTCTACCCGGACATGTAGTTCGTCTGGAATCCGGCCAAAACCGGAAAACTGTTGGAAGTCAAAGTTTTATTTCTAGTTGATTAGATAAGCGATAGGGGTAAGAAGAGATGCTGAGTCCTTGTGTGACAATCGTAATTTACCCGGACATATAGTTCGACCGGAATCCGGCTGGAATCGGAAAATTTGTTTTAAGCTAAATTTCTATTTGAAGTTGATTAGATGTTCATTACTGGGGAAAAAAGATACCCTGATTTCGTCTTTGAGCTTTCTTTTTTCGCCGGACAAGTAGTTCTGGGGTTCGGCCGGAACCGGGAAATTGGCAGAAGTTGGCAGGAAGTTTTCGTCAAAACAGATATGACTTATAGGGGTAAACATACATGCTGAATCCAGATCTGAACTTGGTTTTCTCAGGCGATTAGCTATTTGGCCTTAATCTGCTTCTGAATTTTAATTGTAAAAATGTTCAAGGAGTCTGGCGAAGACTGGATCTGGCTAAGACAAGACCCAGTTGTCTGGATCAGATATTGAATTTTTGGGATCCCATCGAAACCTTTGGTCTTGTTAGTTATCGCAGCGTAATTTTGTCTCGTAGTGTTTTTTCTTTTTTTTTTTTTTTCTTTACTAACTCCTCCGACCACTTACCGTGTATCTGTTTGAAGGGTTTAAATAAAATTATCATTATTATAAAAAAAGCGCAGCGAAATGAGCTGGATAAATATAGTGTAGACTAGAGTCTGATGAATAAGAAACTCGGCTACTTAGAAATCGTAGCAACGCCACCAAAATCATAATTGGACTAGGACTATTCGATGTTCTCAAATTTCTTTAGGTTAAGCCCCTTCTTGTACAAAATCGGGAAGACATAATCTCTTGTTGATTTGTATTTAGTGCCCGTATAATCATACAGCATACATCATGCTCTAAAATCTCAAATGAACTCGACTGGAGCCAGCAGGGGTGGCCCGGAGGGGGGAGGGTGATGCACCCCCTCCCCTGCCTTTTGCAAAATCATATCAGTCGTTTATTTTGGCTTTACCGAGGTCCTGGGCGTTCATTTTCGCCAAACACAATCAGAGTCGTTTCAAAAAAAAAAATGTTGATTTTGGCACTACCCAGCTTCAGTCGTCAATCCGTCCCAGTCAAAGGCAAGCCGAGTCGTTTAAACCAGATTTCATAACTCCGTTAGGTCGGAGACGTGATTATTTCTCGTATGAAGGGTGCCGTTGCAGCTGAACTGGCAGCAATTCACCTTGTCTTAAAACCTCTTTTACTGGTACAGATTTGAATCTGTCTTACTTAGGTCTTTCAGATTTTAGCCTGTCAAATTACTTTTCAAAGCAATTGAAAAGTCATCAGATTTCAAATGACAGGTGGCAGCAAAACCCTTCCTAAGTAAGTGTACCCGGGACAGTGAAAGAATATCGATTACAAGCGAAGTTCGCTCGCAGATGAAGACTGAGGCAGATAGAACCTTTCAGATGTACTTTAATGTAGTTTCACCGTGGTCGCATGTAGCCTACTTTGCTTTTAGTTGTGTAAGTAAAGGAATGAGCAAATAAAACGGTACACCCGAAAAAACACATCGTGAGTCTAGTCGGCGAATTGAGATCTTTTTTACACATAAGAAATCAAGTCAGAATTTGTAAGCTCCTGTAGGGTGAAGACAGGTGAAGACCAAAAGTTTGTTAGTACGAAAATCGGGATTTTTTTTTAAATACATGAGCAAACCTGTTTTCCTCGTTTTGTTTCTGAGTAATTATGTCTTTTAAAGTCAGTTTTTTTTTCCTGTAATTTCAGAACAAAATCTACTTCGTGTCTACTTTATTCCGGATTGACATTATTTTGCCACTTCTTTCGAAGGGCAGATTTTTGAATTTTGAAATTTTTCACAAAATTTCGCCTGCGAAGCATTTACGTCGTATTTCTCTATTTAGAAGAACGGTGTGTTGAATTGCGATTTGAAACACATTAAAGGCTATAATTTATATGGTAAGTACAGTAAAATTCTGCCAGAGAAACGCAGATTTAAAAAAATTCGGCTGTGGCGCTTAACTAATTTTTGTCCTGGTTGGAACGCTTTCCTCTTTCATAAAAGCTGTTCGCGAAGCGGCAACGGTGCTTTTTTCATCGGTACTTGCGCAGGATGCTTATTTTCATTTTCCTTTCTCGGTTTCTTTTGCTGAATTCTCATTTCTTTCACCGTTAGTGAGTTTTTCTTCATCAATGGTAGATTTTTATCCAGTGTTTCTTAAAATCTTCCATTTACCACTGAAAAATCTCTATTTGTCTGCGTAGGCTCTGCGCTGACGCAAGAGCGACGCAGAGGTTGGCGTGAAAGGCTCAACGCATCAATGTGAAAGGGGCGTCATGCTAATTATTGATGCGTTAATGCCGGTTTTCTGTATTTTACCATGTTTTTGCTAGAATTCAACGGGTCTGGGAAAAAGGCTTAAATCAGCCAAAACCATGGATAATTTGTTAGGGCAGAGCTTAACTTTCAGATAGTTCTAAATACTGAAACAAACACAGCGAATAGTGCTTCCCTCCTTCCCAGTGCTTCCACTCCAGAATTTTGAAAAAACGTAGACATAGTTCAAAATTCAGGAGAAATCAGGAGATTCAGTAACCCCAAAAATCAGGATATTTATCAGGAGAAGTTCTAGAAATCAGAAGTTTACAACGAGATATTAGGAGGAAATTTGTATTTATGGTCTATATGTCAAAGTGGGGGAATATTCAAAGTATAGTTGTAGCATGCAGGGGCGTGGCAAGTGCATTTTCGTTGGGGGGGGGGGGGTATTCTTTTATTTTTATTTGACCGGATCCTAGAAACTGAGAATTCGAGCTTTAAATTATGGAACAGAAAGGATTACGTAGGAAGAGCAACATTTAAGGGCAGCATGAAAGACGATAACGAGGACGATAAGCCAACTATTAGGCGGCGTTTTGGCGAAGCCCACTTGGAGCCATATTGCCGGCCACGATTGCAGTAACAGCTTTATCTATTATACCCAAGAGAAAATTAAATCGAGCGGCCGCAGGCGAAAATTTTCGAAATCCATTTTTTTTTGTTCTCCTTTAGGCTAAAATTTAACTGCTGCTCTTACAAATTCTATCATTTACTGTGGATTAACTACAAGACTAAGAAGTTCCAGAAACCGGAAGGAGCGACGTTCCGGCAGCAGCAGCTACTGTAGTCTAGTCAATACTTCCTATGATCACAGAAAGTGAGCGCTGCAGGCGAGATTTTTTTAAGTTAGCTTTTTCCTGCCAAGTTTGACTATTTCCGTCCAGGTTCTAGCTTCGGTGATGAGTTCCAGCCAAGTCATGCTCGACAAAAGAATAATTAAGAATATATGGACGTTCGGAACAATTAGGAGAAAATTACGTAGAATAGCGAAACATCAGTAGATCAGGAGACTCAAAACTAAATCAGTAGGAGACCTAAAAAAAACGTAGATCTCCTGATAAATCAGGAGAAGTGGAAGCACTGCTCCTTCCGTTTAAGAAATACTGGAAACAACTGGCAAGCTTTACATCAGACTGTCCGCGATTTACGTCTTTCGTAAACTCAACGATGTGGCCTGTTGTTCCGAGGGTCCGAATCTCCTTTTGAAAAATCCCGAATTCAGGTAGAAAAATCCCTAAAAATCCCTTTTTCTTCAAAGACTAATCCCTTGATAAATCCCTCTTATGCGTTCTCCAATACCCCATAGTTATGTCCGTCTGTGTGTGCGTCGGGAAGAGGGGGGGGGGGGGGGGGGGGGGGGTCTGGATAATGCCAGCTAACGTCCAAGAATTGTAAATTGTAAAAGTTCCAAGAAATATCAACACTGTTATCCAGCAAGCGCTCATTTCAGCGTTCGCTGGTAAAGGTTAAGCCCCAGTAGTAGCTTTTAACGATAGCACACATGATAATTTCAAACTCAGCGCCGCAGGCGAAAATTTTCAAGTCCGCCTTTTTTACTCAAAATATTCTACTACTTAGCATACAAATTCCAGCTTTTGGTGTGGATCAATGGGCCCCGAAAGTTCAAATTCTTCCACCAAATGAGAACGGGCTATTACGAAAGGCACCCCAGAAGAAATTTATAAAACACTTACGAGCAGAGTGTATTTATGTGATTCCAAAACTGTAAGGATTACGATACCTATCTATGGTATCATACATCTGTCCGTCTGTATTTGACAACCCGATTTACGTTCAAACCTTGTCCAATCAGCCTCTTTTATGCTAAATATAAAGATTTCTGTACAAAACCAAGTAACCAAGTAAAAGCCTGCTGTGCAGGCGACAATTTCCAAAACCACCCTGTTTTCCATTAAAATGTAGTGATTTTAGCAGTCTCATTCAACCTGTTCATCACAGGTTGAAATTCACGATATGTCATTCTAGCAAGATCCAAACTTACGACTGTCATTCTAACAAGCTATAACAAGACCAAAGGTTTCGATGGGATCCCAAAAATTCAATATCTATCCAGACAACTGGGTCTTGTCTTAGCCAGATCCAGTCTTCGCCAGACTCCTTGAACAGTTTTACAATTAAAATTCAGAAACAGATGAAGGCCAAATAGCTAATCACCTGAGAAAACCAAGTTCAGATTTGGATTCAGCATGTGTGTTTACCCCTATAAGTCATATCTGTTTTGACGAAAACTTCCTGCCACTTCTGCCAATTTCCCGGTTCCGGCCGAACTCCAGAACTACTTGTCCGGCGAAAAAAGAAAGCTCAAAGACGAAATCAGGGTATCTTCTTTCCCCAGTAATGAACATCTAATCAACTTCAAATAGAAATTTAGCTTATAACAAATTTTCCGATTCCAGCCGGATTCCGGTCGAACTATATGTCCGGGTAAAATACGACTGTTACGCAGGGACTCAGCATCTCTTCTTCCCCCTAAATCGCTTATCTAATCAACTAGAAATAAAACTTTGACTTCCAACAGTTTTCCGGGTTTGGCCGGATTCCGGACGAACTACATGTCCGGGTAGAAACTTGTTTTCACATAAGTGTTCAGCATGTCTTCTTGCCCTAAATCGAACATCCAATCAACTCTAAATTAAACTTTTAATTTTGACAAACTTTCCGGTTTGGGCCGGATTCCGGTCGAAATACTTGTCCGTCGAGAAAATAGTTTTCACCATCGTCTTCAGCATGTCTTCCTACCTCCAAATCGAACATTTAATCAACTTCAAATAAAACTTTTACTTTCAACAAACTTTCCGGTTTGGGCCGGATTCCGGGCGAAATACTTGTCCGTCGAGAAAATAGTTTTCACCATCGTCTTCAGCATGTCTTCCTACCTCCAAATCGAACATTTAATCAACTTCAAATAAAACTTTTACTTTCAACAAACTTTCCGGTTTGGGCCGGATTCCGGGCGAAATACTTGTCCGTCGAGAAAATAGTTTTCACCATCGTCTATGTCTTCCTACACCTAAATCGAACATCTAATCAATTTCAAATAAAACTTTTACTTTCAACAAACTTTCCGGTTTGGGACGGATTCCAGGCGAAATACTTGTCCGTCGAGAAAATAATTTTCACCATCGTCTTCAGCATGACTTCCTACCTTAAATTGAACATCTAATCAACTTCAAATAAAACTTTTACTTCCAACAAACTTTCCGGTTTTGGCCGGATTCCGGGCGAACTACTTGTCCGATGACAAAATGGTTTTCACCATCGTGTTCAGCATGTCTTCTTACCCCATAATCGACTATCACATTAGCTGTTTCAAAATATTTTGTTTGTCCCTTAATTTGATTCCGTCCCCCACCCCTAAATGTAGAGCTACAAAGCCCATCTACGAACTTGACTGGTCCGACGACCCAACGAACCCTCACACCGAGTTTCATCAAAATTTCTCATTCCCTTCGAGAGTTATCGTGCTTACAGACGGACAGACAGACGGACGGACGGACGGACAGACGGACAACTTTTGCGATGTCATAGGTATCCCTCCACTTACGTTTTGGGATCCCAAAAATATGATTGTCTCGTTCGTACGACAAGAACATCTCTTCGTAACTAAACGAGTAGAAGTAGGTGGTTTACGGGCGAAATTCACAGTTTGTAACTGCCTTTATGTAACTCGGGCAAGTTCGAAGCATCGAGAGTAAGGAAAACAAGACCAAAGGTTTCGATGGGATCCCAAAAATTCACTATCTGATCCAGACAACTGGGTCTTGTCTTAGCCAGATCCAGTCTTCGCCAGACTCCTTGAACATTTTTACATTTAAAATTCAGAAACAGATTAAGGCCAAATAGCTAATCACCTGAGAAAACCAAGTTCAGATTTGGATTCAGCATGCGTGTTTACCCCTATAAGTCATATCTGTTTTGACGAAAACTTCCTGCCACTTCTGCCAATTTCCCGGTTCCGGCCGAACTCCAGAACTACTTGTCCGGCGAAAAAAGAAAGCTCAAAGAAGAAATCAGGGTATCTTTTTTCACCAGTAATGAACATCTAATCAACTTCAAATAGAAATTTAGATTATAACAAATTTTCCGATTCCAGCCGGATTCCGGTCGAACTATATGTCCGGGTAAAATATGATTGTCATACAGGGACTCAGCATCTCTTCTTACCCCTAAATCCCTTATCTAATCAACTAGAAATAAAACTTTGACTTCCAACAGATTTCCGGTTTTGGCCGGATTCCGGACGAAAAACATGTCCGGGTAGAAAATTGTTTTCACATAAGTGTTCAGCATGTCTTCTTGCCCTAAATCGAACATCTAATCAACTCCAAACAAAACTTTTTATTTTGACAAACTTTCCGGTTTGGGCCGGATTCCGGTCGAAATACTTGTCCGTCGAGAAAATAGTTTTCACCATCGTCTTCATCATGTCTTCCTACCTCTAAATCGAACATCTAATCAACTTCAAATAAAACTTTTACTTTCAACAAACTTTCCGGCTTGGGCCGGATTCCGGGCGAAATACTTATCCGTCGAGAAAATAATTTTCACCACCGTCTTCAGCATGTTTTCCTACCCCTAAATCGAACATCTAATCAACTTCAAATAAAAGTTTTACCTTCAACAAACTTTCCGGTTTGGGCCGGATTCCGGGCGAAATACTTGTCCGTCGAGAAAATAGTTTTCACCATCGTCTTTAGCATGTCTTCCTACCCCTAAATCGAACATCTAATCAATTTCAAATAAAACTTTTACTTTCAACAAACTTTCCGGTTTGGGCCGGATTCCGTGCGAAATACTTGTCCGTCGAGAAAATAATTTTCACCATCGTCTTCAGCATGTCTTCCTACCCCTAAATCGAACATCTAATCAACTTCAAATAAAACTTTTACTTTCAACAAACTTTCCGGTTTTGGCCGGATTCCGGGCGAACTACTTGTCCGATGACAAAATGGTTTTCACCATCGTGTTCAGTATGTCTTCTTATCCCATAATCGACTATCACATTAGCTGTTTCAAAATATTTTGTTTGTCCCTTAATTTGAATCCCCTCCCCCACCCCTAAATGTAGAGCTACAAAGCCCATCTACGAACTTGACTGGTCCGACGACCCAACGAACCCTCACACCAAGTTTCATCAAAATATCTCGTTCCCTTCGAGAGTTATCGTGCTTACAGACGGACGGACAGACGGACGGACGGACGGACGGACGGACGGACGGACGGACAGACGGACAACTTTTGCGATGTCATAGGTATCCCTCCACTTACGTTTTGGGATCCCAAAAAGAAGAAAACTTCAACACTTTTGCCAGAAAGGCGAAAACAAAAAATAAGAGAATAAGGAGACAAGCTAACGAAACAAGCTACATAAATGTCCCTATAGTTATTGTGAAGTTGATGAATTTTTTCCTCGAGACTCGAAAATTCCAAAAATCACCATCATAATACTGAAAATCCCTAAATATCTCAATTATCCCTGAAAAATCCCTTATCCCTATTTAGAAAAAATAATCCCGTAGAAGGTCTGGAAATCCCTCAAAAAGGGATAAATTCCTCAAAGTGGAAACACTGGGCTATATATTCTTAATTATTCTTTTGTCGAGCATGGCTTCGAAGCTCGTCACTGAAGCTAGAATCTGGATGAAAATATCCAGATTAAGAGATAAAGTGATAATAGGTAGTATTGACTAGACTACAGTAGCTGCTGCTGCCGGAACGTCGCTCCATCCGGTTTCTGGAACTTCTTACAGGAGTGCTGCGTGAAGCCGCCACCCTAAACTCCTATTTTTGGGAAATGACTTAGGGAAAAAGAGTAAAGGTTGAGATAAAGTTCAGTGGAGTATCCTGAAAGGAAGCTTAGAACCTTCACTTTCTGCTGGTACCATAGTTTACTTGTAATTGTTCAAGGCTAAGCTGGAAAACACGAAAGAATATAGGCACCCAAGTGATCACGAAGTCGCCCACTTTGCTAAAAATGGTATTTTGCTACATGGTGAAGTTAGAGGCCAGCTGTTTGGTCAGAGAGGTTCCTTGACCTTTTGCAAATAACAGAATTAGCTGTTTTCTTGGAATTTGCATGATTTTCTGGGGGTGGCAGCTTCATGATCCAAGGTGGCAGGATCATGTACCATGGCCAATTGGGGGGTGGGCGGTGCCATAGTAAGGGCAGCTTCATGCAACACTCCTGTAGTCTTGTCTTTAATCCACGGTAAACGATAGAACTTGTAAGAGTTGTAAGAGCATAAGTTAAGTTAGACTAAAGGAGAAAACAAAAATGGATTTCGAAAATGTTTGCCTGCGGCGCTCTATTTAATTTTTTCTTGGGTAAAATAGATAAGAGCTGTTACTGCAATCGTGCCCGGCAATATATTCTCAAAGTGGGCTTCGCCAAAACGCCGCCTAATAGTTGGCTGGTCGTTTTTTATGCTGTCCTTTAATGTTACTCTTTCTACGTAATCCTTTCTGTTCCGTAATAGAAAGCTCGAATTCTCAGTTTCTAGGATCCGGTAAAATTTTTGAGAGATTTGGTTAACTGGCTCTGCACCCCCCCCCCCCCCTACAAAAATGCACTTGCGACGCACCTGCACGCCACACCTAGACTTTGAATATTCCCCTCTTCGACATTTAAACCATGATTGCAAATTTCCTCCTAATATCTCCTTATAAACTACTGATTTCTAGATCTTCCTTTATAAATCTCTTGATTTTTTGGATTGCTGAATCTCCTGATTTTTGAACTGTGCCTACTTTTTTCAAAATCCTAGAGTGGAAGCACGTCACACTGCCTGTGAATCTGAAAAGGGTTTAATTTTACGACGCTAGTGTTCGCGATGATTCATCAAGGGAATATGATTTCCAAAATGATCGAGGGGCCGCGCGAACGCAGCCCCCCACTACCAAAAATTATACTGTCGAGTTGCCCCCATTTGGGGCAATCGCAGGGGTCAACCCAACCGAAGTGCAATGGAAGGGCCTCGCCCTGGGAGCGCCTCCTTGTTGATCAAGGCAGCTCCCCAGCCAGGTAAGTATGATTATGCAATGGTCGTTGTTCTATTTATTGGATACTTCCACGTTTCCTGAATAATGACCCAAGACTACTGCTTCGGCTTCTGGAGTTTCCATCTGTCGCGGGACCAAAATAAGACTTAATAATTCGGTCTATGTCACGATTATTTTTTTTTTCGCAATTCTTTAAATATCGATATATTAGGAGGAAATTCGTATATATAGTTTATATGTCAAAGAGGGGAATATTCAAAGTATAGGTGTATTGTGCAGGGGGTCGCAAGTTCATTTTTGTTGGGGGTGGGGGGGGGGGGTGCAGAGCCAAATTTTACCAAATCTCCCAAAAAATTTACCCGTTCTTAGAAAATGAGAATTCGAGCTTTAAATTATGGAACAGAAAGGATTACGTAGGAAGTGTAATATTAAAGGGCAGAATGAAAGCCAACAAGCCATCTAATAGGCGGCGTTTTGGCGAAGCACACTTGGAGAATGGATTGCCGGGCTTGCAGTAACAGGTTTTATCTATTATACCCAAGAGAAAATGAATCGAGCTGCTAATTCTGTTGTTTACCATAAATACAATACTCGAAGAAGTTCCAGAAACTGTATGGAGCGACGTTTCGGCAGCAGCAGCTACTGTACTCCCAGGGATGGTCACCAACAGTTACTTCGTACACCCTGGAAAGTAGTGTTGGGCGATATTCGATATCGATAACGATATATCGATATATCGGACAAAATATCGATATCGAATATCGACACGTAAATATCCATATCGAAAACGATATTTTTTCACTCATAATTATTGTAAATAATCCAACATAACCTACATTTACATATCCGAAACTGGAGCAATATATTTTCCGTATTCAGTTCTTATTTATCCGGAGTTTGAGATAATGCAAGATGCGAGGGGTCGACGACTCTCCCGGAATGGTGTACACGTTCCGAAGGAATAATCCGGAATGGTTAGGAATGATCCGGAATGGTCAAGAATAATCCGGAATGGATTCTATTAGATTAGTATTCTTTGAGCCCAAGCTGACTTTGAAACATTAATTCAAACAATGTTATAAATATCGCTGATGAAAAATCATAGCTGACGTATCCGTTGTAAACATTGTTTGAATTAACTATTAGATTAGATTAAATTTTATTAGGTGGCAGTCTTCTCTATTCTACATAATGTGGTAACACTATTTTTATATTATTCTACATGCCATTCATACACGGTTCATACATATACAACAAACATTCTGCTTACAAAAAACACTCACGCATCATTACTATCCTTTTGCAAGGAAGAATCTCTTCACTGTAGCCATGAAGGATGCCAGATGACTCGAATTTCTAATTTCAACTGGAATTATATCCCATACAGAGGGTTAGGAATAATCCGGAACAGTTAGGAATAATCCGGAATGGTTAGGAATAATCCGGAATGGTCAGGATTATTAGGTTATTCCGGAATGGTGTACAGAAAAAGTTAGAGTCGTCGACCCCTCGGCAAGATGCTATTTAACGACAGTTTCGTTAGTAAATTTGGGCGAAAGGAGACATATCCTATAGCGAAACATACTAAAGAAATATCGATATCGATATATCGAATATCGAAAGTGAAAATATCGATATATCGAAAAATCCAAATATCGCCCAACACTACTGGAAAGTAACCCAAAAGTATCTCAAAGTTTCCCAATGTAACCTAATGTAACCCAACGTAACCAAAAGTACCCCTGAGTAACCCAAAGTATCCTGAAGTAACTCGTACACCATGGTTCTTGGTGACCAACCCTGGCTGTACTCTAG
Source organism: Branchinecta lynchi (assembly GCA_023053575.1). Classification (NCBI taxonomy): domain Eukaryota; kingdom Metazoa; phylum Arthropoda; class Branchiopoda; order Anostraca; family Branchinectidae; genus Branchinecta; species Branchinecta lynchi. The sequence goes on along the minus strand of JAKZAP010000013.1, from coordinate 4,241,155 downwards.
TTAAAGGAGACATATCCTATAGCGAAACATACTAAAGAAATATCGATATCGATATATCGAATATCGAAAGTGAAAATATCGATATATCGAAAAATCCAAATATCGCCCAACACTACTGGAAAGTAACCCAAAAGTATCTCAAAGTTTCCCAATGTAACCTAATGTAACCCAACGTAACCCAATGTAACCAAAAGTACCCCTGAGTAACCCAAAGTATCCTGACGTAACTCGTACACCATGGTTCTTGGTGACCAACCCTGGCTGTACTCTAGTCAACACTACCTATGATAACAAAAAGTGAGCGCCGCAGGGGAGATTTTTTTTAATTAACCTTTTTTCTGCCATGTAAATTCTTTTTAGTCTTTTTATTGAGTTGGGGCGACGCTATATGAAGATGTAACATTTAGTTTATTTGAAAACTTACATGTGATAATGAGCGTGTTCCACCCTTCTAACAATAGTTACTATTAGTTACTATTTCCGTTCCATCCTCACGAAAAGTTACTACGCTGACCGTTCCAACCTTGTCGGAATAGTAACTAATAGTTACTATTTGCTTACCATGCTCGGGAGCAACTACGGACTCTAACTACTCTCGGAGTAACTACGCATCTCTGTAACGTGATTGGTCGGATTCGCCCCTGGCGTGAGATCCTGCTGGAAAATAGAAAAATCGTTCCAGCCTTGACGGCAAAAAGCTAGAATTCGTGACGTCATGCGTAGTAGCTACGGTAAGTAGGGTGGAACACGCTCAATAAGATCCTGGTATAAGAACCTTAGGGATAACAGCGGAATGTTTTTTGAAAGTTCAAATTGACAAAAACGTTTACGACCTCGATCAAGCTTTACAGTTTCCCTTTAAAGTTTAACCGAAAAGGGCTAGGATACGACAGTCTAGTTACCCATCACTTGTTCGCTTAAATAATCTTGAAAACCCGATGAAAAAGCGTTAGTTTGTTTTTCTGATATTTCCAAATAATCGATTATCCCATTGTGCTTGCCGCTCTTCCCGTTTTTGTGATATCTCTATGGTGCCTGGAACATTTGGCAACAATACCAGCAGCAAACGAGTAAATAAATTGTGTATCAAATAAACAAAGAAGTGCCAAAAACTAGTGCTAGCTAGTGATAGTGATAGTTTAGTGATTTTCGCGGGCGAATTGTGGACGGATTCACCATGGGAAAACGTCCACATTCCCAACGTCCCTACTGAAGACTACTGTGGACAGAATGAAAATCCCCAACAGGTGTTGTAATAATTCAATGTATTTGAATCTAAGATGTAAAAATAAGTTGCCTGTTCAGTTAAACTTTAAAGCTCTCCTAGGAAAAATTCTATTCATTTTTTCAGAAATCTTTCTCTTTGTTTAATTTTTGTGAGCGTTTTTTCATAGAAGACTATAATTTAACTATTTCCATTGAGATTCTAGCTTCTGTGATGAGTTCCAGCCTCCCAAGCCATGCTCGACAAAAGACAAATTAAGAAGATAAAGCCGTTCAGAAAAATCAGGAGAAAATTAGGTAGAATAGCAAAATGTCGGTAGACTCAATTTAAATCAGTAGGAAGGAGACCTGAAAAAAAACATAGATCTCCTGATAAATCAGGTCCACTTCTACAATGGAAATAGAGAGACAGATTTGTTCAAACGTGGCATAAAAAAGTACATGTTGCACAGAAAGGGAAGATCAAACTTTATTTGCCCCGAAGGGCTGCGCCGATCCCTGCGGTACTGCAATACAGGGCCAACGCGTGGAGGGAGCGGAGCAAGCCCCGACATCCCTCCGATTTCCAAAAATCAGTTTAATATTCTGGGCCCCATATAGGGACCGTATCAGATATTAAGCTGATAAGAACAGATACTACACTTTGATCTTAGCCAAAAGGCCGAGAAGCGATAACTTAATACATTCTTTGATACTATTTATACTAGAAACATGTATTTACCAACACAAGACCCACCGTTAGTTTCCAGAGCCGTGGAGATTTTCTGAGCCGCCACAACGCAATTTAAAGTCATTTTTTCAGTAAAAGACGAATTAAGATATGTTTTGCACTTTTTTGTTTATTTCAATACTTCTTCTAAAACCCCAAACTAGTGCGTAGCTTAAGGTAATTTTGGCCACTAATTGATGCGCTTCAGTGCTTTGACATTACTTGCCGTACAAGTCAACCACTAACCAAACGTAACTTCAATAGGTTTTCTCTCGGGTTATCTGTGGACGATAATTTTCGAAGATCCGTCGTATGAACAAAATTGCAACGAATTACAGGCTAAAGTTTAACCGAAAAGGGCTGGGATATGACAATCTAGTTACCCTTCTCTGAAATTGGCTGGAAGACCCGCTGAGAATGCGTTACTTCATTGTTCCGCTATTCACGAATAACTGATTTTCAAATAGTAGAATTTCCGTGTGATTTGTGGTACCTCTACGCACTTGTATTTTTTTTGTTTGAAAAGATTTGTTTTTTGTTTTTTTTCAGGTACTAAATCTTCCCCAAACTCACCACTGCCCACTGAAAAACCCGAGGAAAGGCCTCGTTTATGTTGAGATTAATTCCACGTCATAGTAGAATTTACGCTGTGGTGGTGGGGGGGGGGGGGCGTAGATATTCTGGACATCATAACTAGAGCAAAAATTGGAAATAAAAAAATCTCATTACCGAATCCAAATAATTCAGTGTATTCAATCAAATGACACAAAAATAGGTTGGCTTTTCAGTTAAACTTCAAGGATCCACGAAATTGGCATAACGTAAATTTCAACATTTTCTTTTATTTTACTGGGTTTCTATCAGCAAATTTTGTGTCCGCCATTTCAACGCCCTTTTGCTTGCAAGTGTGTGGAATAATGTAAATAAACTTTCGACTTCGGAATTGTGGATAATCAAAAAAATGTATAGGTACAAATCATTCTTCAATCGACATATGCAACTGAACTCAAACAAGACATTTAAAATCTTAAGCAGTAAAACTTATGTTAAAGGCGAAATAGGAAAAGGTAGGAAAGCCAGATCAGAAGAATAAGAACACAGAACAGTCAATGAGCCTTAGAATCCTTTAGAGATAGGATATCTAAAAACCGAAATCCGTGCATGGAAACCTCGGAAGTAGAGTTCTAGGTCTCCCGACTACAAAGCGAGGCCACAACAAGACAGAAGGGGGGAGAGAAAATGGTAACAACTATATTATACATTCAGTTCAACAGTACGGTAGCACATTTGTAGACACGGTGTCAAACATCAATCAGAATCAAAACATGGACCCTTATTTTTGATTACGGTTGGTCGCGATTCTCGAGTGTATCTTACTGCCGTCTATTTCCTCGCGTGCCTCGTCCGGTTTTCTTTATTTTGTCTGACTATCTTCGCCATTTTTAGATTTGAAGCCTAATGTAAATAACAAAACCATAAATAATAAACAGCTTCTTTCACTTTGATAAGCGACTCATTTCAGATTGTGGTACATCCGGTGTCGTTTGATCCATGAGTGGTAGAGCCAACATCGTTTAATCTATGAGTTACGCAAGTACGGGCAATGCTTAAGGTCCTTTAGTTCTTCTGTACTAATTAAAGCCAGTTGACATTTTTATTCGACCGAGCTTTTTCGCATTCTTACAAAACTATCGCTCCGTAAAACTATCGCCTCAATTGTTTCATCCCAAGCTTAGAGTATTAACTACGGCCCGAACAAGATGATTGCTGTACTGTCAGAAGTTTGATAACAGATAACATATGCTTGTCAATCCTTGTGTTAAATTTTATGAGAAAATACATGTTGCAACCCTTAAGGGACACCTGAACAACGAAACCATACTTGAACACACCATAGATAATGCATTTACAGACATGGCCACGGAGAGCATTCTTCTCCTGATATGACGTTTCCAAAATAGGGATGTTCGTTTCTGGAGGTTTGCACATGCAGACACCAAGACATCGCAATTCATTCAAATCTTGTACAGCGCTGGCCGGATAGTATTGAAATTTCTTTTAGATATACGTCTGGGCTTAACTAGTTAAAAAATATCCAGAAGAAGGGTTGATTGGAGACATTTGTTAATTTCTAAAATTGTTCGGTACTGAAATAAGGACAGATGCAAAATGGAGCAAAAATCATAGCTTGGAAACACGATTTCATATTAAGTAATAAGTAAGTAAGTAATTTATTTACAACCCGCCATTTTAAACAGGCGGAGTAAATGAAGAAAATAAAGGAAATAAACAAAACACATAAACACATAAACACACAGAAAAAGACACTTAATTTTCAATCTTCGGTCAGGAAGCAGTGGACGACGTCGTGCGCTGGTTGGGCCCTGTTGTCCATGATTTTTGAAAGCGATGAGGAAACATCCAAAAGGGATTCCATTCCAATTTTTGAATTTCTCCGTCAATGTATATGGTTATGACATAATTTCGACAAGTGGAGCAGGTGCTTCGCATATTTAAAATAACATGATCTCATCTTTTTAATCTCCTTCTTTCGCAGAACATGAGTGACGCCAGAAAGAAATAGTATAGACGGAGCGCAGAAGGTGCTGTGCAAATTTCCCAAAGCTTTACGATTATGGCGCCCCCGGTTGGGACGATGCGCCCATAGGCGCTACGGATTGATTTATAAACTTCCTGAACAAGCGAAGAGCAAAATTTTGACATTGAAGATTTGAACGCTATGCCGAGCCACCGTAGAGAGTATGTTGATTTGACGATGAACGATCCAAGAGATATAGAAGCTTTGGATGCATTCGAGCCATTTGACGAAGGGTTGAAATAAAATATTTAGATTGGGTTAACAGGCAGGCAATGTTAACGGAAGATATACAGATAGGGATGATACTTGGTACTCTTCATTCAGGTGTCCTTTTAAACGGTGATACCCGAACTTTTGTCTCGAAACATAACGTAACAAATATTGTCACAAGGTTTGACACAAGGATGCGCAAACACTTGTTATCTGTTATCGAACTTCTGAGAGTTTAGGAACGGCCGAATTACCGCCGAATAAAAATTGAGAATCACGAGTGATAAACAAGCGGCATGGTCCCTTACTTGAAACATAATAACTTTCAAAAGTAAAATTTTAAAAGCAAGAAACTTACTGAACAATTTCTGATTTGGAATGCCGCAGCAAAACGGTAGGCTACTGCTAAAAAACGGACATCAGCCGACTTCAAAAGAACGGGAACGGGAGGTGGCACGATCCTTGTGAAATTACGTGAGGTTGAGACTGAAAAAAGGCAACATTCAAAAAACAATAATGGACACTGTCCGCGGATTCAAGCGTCGCTTTTTTTGCTTGAAACAAATCTACTCCTATGCGCGTGAAGGCTTAAAGTATCCTAAGCAATGATGACCCAGAAGCAACTGCACTAACATCATTTGTTAAAAAGTATGAATCAATCAATCAATCAATCAAGTTTAATCCAAATAGCTAAAAGCTAGAAGATCGGAACTCGTTATTTCCTGAATTCGCGAGGGGTTGTCCACTGTCAATTTTAATGTACAGTAAGTGACCGGTGCCGGCTAACACCAGCTGGCACGGGCTTTCACGTTTTACAACGTTAATGTCGGCATGTTTAAAAGCGTTTGAAAGAAGGATCGCCTAACGTATGGCCGCCTCCAAGGCCGACACCTACACCCTTTCCGCTGGCGGGAAAGGGTGTACAGCAGGTGCCGGGTTGTGAGTAATCCCTTGTGAATTCGTTGTCCCTCTAATCATTTCCCGTCACTTTATGTGTTGTTCCGCGACACCGGGCATCTTCAATTCCTTCAGTATAATCGGCATTATTTCGTCTGAAATTCCTTCAGTGAAATATATAAAGGCAAAAGCCTTTTTGCTGTAATTACGTTATGATTATAACTATTTTAATAAAACATCAGTAGCTTATCAGAAATGGCCATTTTTGTGTGTTTGAAAGTGCAAATGTTCAAGGCTTTGAAATGCTTGAATATTTGAAGTTTTAAAGTTGATTGAAAATGCGAATGTAGACATCTGAAATGTTGTCCATTACTGGCCATGGACCAATAGCCAAAGATCGGATCAGGGTTATATTAAGCATTGTCCTAATAGATGTAATAAGGTGAATAGCGCTATACGCGATGTCTACGTCTTAACACACACGCCTGTTCAAATACAACCCAAGAGGTTCTGATCAATGCGGCTTCCGGTGTTGCCAAAGTAATACAATTTTTCGAGCTCTAAAAATATCCGAAAAGGTTCTTGGTACTACTTGAAGTACATGAGTACAATATAACGCAAATTATACTGTAAAAAGCTATTAAAATAACGGATGGACAGCATTGATCCTCGAACTGACGAAAAGCCGTCGTAATAGAACAAAAACGTGTTTTTGTTAAGAAAAGTTGTTTCTTTAGCTTCCAACAAATTAGAACTGTTGTGCTTTCCTTGGCAACCCTGACGGCGCTGTGCCTCTCCTCGTCCCGCTGGCGAACCAACCAAGCGATCTGATTGGCCCTGCATAAGCCAGAATAGAACGCTAGTCTATTCTCCTTATTCGCCTTATTACAGCGCGCTCCGAGGAAAAGAGGAATCTGTAATAAGTCTTATACGCGGTAATACACCTTATTACACCAATTAGGACAATGCTTTACACTGTCGGAGCGCATTCTTGCAACGTTACGAGAATGCACATGCTATCATTTAATACCGTTATGACGTTTGAAAAGGTTATCTCTTCGCGAAAAGAACACTTAAAAGGGCCGCAAAAGAAAGTTCTTCTCCAAACATAACACTTAAAGTTCAATGGGCACATCAAACTACCCCAATCCCACTCTGTAACAACCTAGGAACAATGCTTACCCCCTAGCTGAGCAGCTTTTTTAACAGCTTCCTTTCTGTGATATTTCAAAGCGTAATGTTTGGGCCAGTACATGCTCAATTTACTAGCTTGGACAAAGATAAAAGTGATTTTTCTTATAATACTTAGTAGATCTTTATTTTATGCATAAATCAGCTTGTACAATTCAAATTTGAATAGGCTATTTGTGTTTGAATGATTTTTGTAGCTATGTTATATCTTATAAACTTATTGCATCTTCTGGTACATTTTATAAAGCAAGTTAATCAAGCTTTACAACACTATTCCACAAAGAAAAACTTTTGATAGGCACTTTAAAGCATGGAACTTCTGATGAAACACTAGAACAATCAGGTAAACTGCATCTGCGGCTTGACTTTGGTGACATCTCAAATATATCCTTTTCTATCAAGCATTGCATGGAGTTTTTGAATTTCCTGCCACGGTATTCCATCTCCTAAGATTTGGATCGCCGAAATGCCAGAGAGGTAAAGACAAGGGATAACAAGAAAACGGCCGATTTTCGTAGCGCCTTCTAAAGGAAGTCGGAAATGTTTATTTGTGAAGCATTTAATACAAAATAAAGCATTAGAAGTGTCCATTGTGATTTAAGGATATAGCAGAAAGATCGTCGGCATGTTCAGTATTGTGTCAAGCTTGCTATTATTCTGTCTTCCTTTCCCTGATCCAGAGAAAAAGTAAAAAGTAGCTCAGTCGTTCCGGTTTCCTGATACCCCTTCAGTTCCAGTTATTTTCGAAGTTAGTCAGGCAGCAGGAACAGGTCTATTCGTCCCATGAGGCTAATAATAACCTATAGGGGAGGAATCTCAATCTTTATTCTTACGCCCAAGAAAAGTTCCTTGGCTATATTGGGTACCGTAGAGAGCGGAGGGGATTCCTGAGACGGGCTAACCGCTCAAGGAATCTGCCAAGTAAACCAACAGCATTTGGTTAGAACGAGAGGATATTTCTCTTGAGGTGAAAGATATTTGCTGCTTTCGTTGCACTCCGGGCTGTCTCTGGTGTTTTGTCACCGGTGTCCGGTTCTTCTCTTGTAACGGGTTTTTTTGGTTCACCGGTGGTTAGTCACCGTGAATGCGAAAACGACCTAGATTCTGGTTTCGCGCGAAACCCAGTCAATTGACGAAAACTTGCGAACTTCTCGAAAGCCCGGCTCCCGAGCACTTTCTGTTTAATCCGCACCGGTGAGACAAAACCGGACACCGGTTAGTTCGAAAACGAATTATAAGACCGGTGAGTAGTCACCGGTGGATGCAAACACGCCTTATAAGAATAACCGGATAGAGCACCGATGAAAACTCCCGTGACAAAGAACGCAGTTATTAATGGGTCTACATTATCACATTACTGTAGATATATAGCTCAAAATTTTTCGCTTTGAAATGTCGCTTACTTTTTGACGAAGAATGATGAAGCATGCGAATGTCGATTCGAATCAGCTGAAACTCCAATACTATTTTTTGTAAGCCGTGTTCTTTAGTCTGGTGGGAAGCAAGCATGCAAATATTCTAACCAGCTGAACTAAACGCTTATGGGACAAGAATAGCATTCAATTTTCCTGATTCGACTTTTGACCAAATTCAGGCCCTGTGGGATCCCAGCTTAAGACGACCGTTTGCACTAATCACCGTGTCTTGGGCTGCCAGTTTGGAATATTTGTTTCGCCAGGACAAGGACGCTAATTAGCATCTTCTTTCAGGTTGACTTGATCAGACTATCCCACGAAGGTCTCAACGCAGGAGTCGACATGATTTCACCAAGGCAATCAAATAATTCGCCTGGCGCTTATTGGGAACTTCCAGGGAAAGATTCAATTCCTACTACTCCTCGACTGCGTAACGTACTGCGTATTAATTCCCAAGCTGATTACCGAATTCCATCGTTTCGTGACCAACGTGATCAGATCCCATCGAAAATTGGAAATAATTATTCGGATAACGAAGCTATTCTTCTAATTACGTCACGCGTTCCAGATGATCAGCCACTCGCTAGTAAGGCAGAAGAGGATCTACTAGGCAGGAAGTTTGTAAGCAGTGGTGTTCTGCGTGGTTTCAAAGAATTATCTTCAATGGAAAGAAGGTTCCTGAAACAATTAGCGACGCCGCATCGGTTGCTAAATGGCAGATTAGCTATTTCTCGGAAAATGATTTTTTCCGAGTCAATCAACAACCTAACTGATGAAAGCCAAATTCGGACAACCAAAAGTGGAAAAAGGAGGACAACAGCGGGGAAACGGAGGATGCACGGTAGACTTTCCTCCGGTAGTCCAGACGCAAGACTAAAAGCAGCAGACGGTCGCAGAGAAGACATGGACGAAATCCTGGGTGAGAACAATAGCGACATTTCAGAAACAGCCAGAAGTACTAGGACAAGGAAGAAACAAAAGAAGACAAATATCTATCTCTCGGGGTTCTTAAAAAACGGAGAAGAAACACGAAACTTCGAAGAGCGAAGCCAGGCGTCAACTGTCCAGAAGACTGCCGCTGAAAAAGCGGACTGGGGCAAAAATACTGAGATCAACCAGGTGGATCAGAAACTAAGGGTTCATGGAGAACCCGCAGAAGAAGCTTTCAACAACGCCGCTAACCTTAAGCCCATCAACTCAATAGTCAAGGGGGAAAACAAACACTCGGAAACCAATAACGCTGTACAAACTGGAAAAGAGGCAATCGTTAAGGCAGGAAATGAGATGCCTGGAAACCCTACTGATACGCTGAAGCACATGGAAGACAACAACGGGGAGCTCAAGAGCGTCCCTTCTAACAAAACAGAGATAAATCATTTGACGAAAGAGGAAGAAACTACAACTTCTATCATCCTGACAACGAAATTTCCAGATGAAGATTCCAGCAAGACGGAACTCTGGAACGTAAATCAATATCTGAACATACAAGAGGGGTTTGTTACCAAACACAGCCTTCTCAGAACAGACGTGTACATGGAAGGGCAGAAAGACTGCGCTAGTGATGACGTTTCTGGTGGCAATGAGGTGGACTTGGTTAGTGATCTCAGGGAAGAAGACAATGGGAAAGATCGGCAGCTGAAAGAAAGGCTGCTCGAATTCAATGTAGAACAAACCATGCTCCTCGACAGGCGTAACAGTGAGACAGATAACGAGGCAAAAAATAAAGGCGCTCTAGTACCAAGGAACTACGGAAGCTATGGCAGCGGAGGTGGTTATGGCTACAGCCAACCTGTGCAGTCTTACACAAGTCACCACAATACGGACATCTCTTCAATCCTATTGGCACTTATTCCCATCTGTTTGGCTCTTGGGGCAGCAGTTGCCTTCACTCTGGCCAGTATCGGATCAGGTAATTTTTGTATATTCTATCACACCCACTTTACCAGGGTCCTACCTTACATCCTTGCTCAACCAGGGGCGGTTCGAAGTGCTTGGGCATGGGGAGGGGGGACGACCTCAAAGGATACGACTGGCTCATGACCAGCAATTATACCGATTATAAACAATATACAAAAAAAAAACATTGTGTCTCGCAACACAATGACTGTGTATCAGATAAAATCAAAATGAGCGTCACAGGCAAAAATTTTTAAGTAGGCGACGACTTTTTTGGGAGCAAAACACTACTTCCTCCCAATGAATTCTAGCTTTTAGGCACTGTCTAGGGAACCGGGAGTCGTACTTTATGTCCTACGGGCTACGGAACCGGTAGTTCTCACGGAAACCAAACCATATGAGCTGCGATTTCGGGATCTGACGTCATTAACTAACGGTAACTTGTACGTGCTGGCTCCCGTTCCGGTAGTAATTGGAAATAGCTCACGGAAACTTCATTTCACCAGCTTCTCGTCCGGTAGCCTCACGGAATTGTGTACCCAGAAGCTAGGGAGCCGGTAGTTGATACCGGAAACTTTATAATTGGAGCTTCTGTTCCGGTAGTGTCTACGTGGAATATAAAACTCACGGAATAGTTTGGATGAGAGCTAGGATGCCGGGATTTTCACGGACTTAGAGAAAATAACATTGGACAAAATTCACTACCGGAACCCATATATTGAGAGCTAAGGTACCGGTAGTAACTACTATTTGCTTGAAAATGACCAGCTCACGGACACAGGTTACTATGGGCTAGGGTTTCGGTAGTGACGAAAATAAAAAAAATAGGACTCACGGACCCATGTCAGTGTAGACTAGGAAACCGGAAGTGAATATTTTTTACTCACGGAACCCAGCTCTTGCGAGCTGCGGTTCCGGTAGTGCCAAAAAATAAAATTAAAAACTCATGGACAGGTGTCAATATGGACTTTGAGTCCGGTACAGCTCACTGAATCCAGTTATACATCTTATTTTTTTTTGCCCTACCGGAACCCCAGCCAGCAGAAGTTGGGTTCCGTTAGTTAAAAATATCTGCTTCCGGTTTCCTAGTCTGCACTGACATGGGTACGTGAGTTCAATTTTTGTTTATCATCACTACCGGAACCCTAGCCCATAGTCACCTGTGTCCGTGAGCTGGTCATTTTCAAGCAAATAGTAGTTACTACCGGTACCTTAGCTCTCAATATATGGGTTCCGGTAGTGAATTTTTTCCCATGTTATTTTCTCTAAGTCCGTGAAAATCCCGGCATCCTAGCTCTCATCCAAACTATTCCGTGAGTTTTATATTCCACGTAGACACTACCGGAACAGAAGCTCCAATTATACAGTTTCCGGTATCAACTACCGGCTCCCTAGCTTCTGAGTACACAATTCCGTGAGGCTACCGGACGAGAAGCTGGTACGATGAAGTTTCCGTGAGCTATTTCCAATTACTACCGGAACGGGAGCCAGCACATACAAGTTTCCGTTAGTTAATGACGTCAGATCCCGGAATCGCAGCTCATATGGTTTGGTTTCCGTGAGAACTACCGGTTCCGTAGCCCGTGGGACATAAAGTACGACTCCCGGTTCCCTAGACAGTGCCCTAGCTTTTAATGTGACCCAAGCCCCGAATGAAATGACGCGAACTTTCCAGCAAGTAGAGCCTACTACGAAAGGCGACGCAGGCAAATTTAGTGGAATCCTTTATGATTAGAACGTCTTTTCGGATCCAATTGAAAGTAAGGGCCACTTACAGCGGATCTGCCCGTCTGTCTTAGTTCACACCGAATCTGGAAAATGTGAGACATTTAGCTGGAAGTTGGTAGTGTGCCCGGTAGTGTTTGCCGGAAGTTGGTAGTGTGTCATTCGACCCTTTTCGAAGAAGAAGTAGGCTACTGATCATCCAGAAAAAAAGACCAAAGGTTTCGATGGGATCCCAAAAATTCAATATATAGATCTATACAATTGGGTCTTGTCTATGCCAGATCCAGTTTTCGCCAGACTCCTTGAACATTTTTAATATTAAAATTCAGATACAGATTAAGGTCAAATAGCTAATCATCAGATACGCATTCAGCATTTGTTTACCCCTATAAGTCATATCTATCGTGACGAAAAGTTCCTACCTTACTTCTTCCAACGTTCGGACGAATTCCGGAACTACTTGTCCGGCGGGAGAAAAGTAAATACGAATTCAGAGCATCTTCTTTCCCCTAAATCGAACATCTAATAAACTTCAAATAAAAGTTTTAACATATAACAAATTTTCCGGTTCCAGCCCGATTCCGGGCTAACTAATTTTCCGGTTCCAGCCGGATTCCGGGCGAACTATATGTCCGGGTAAAAAAAATTGTCATATACGGACTCAGCATCTCTTCTTACCCCTAAATAGGATATCTAATCAACTACAAATAAAACTTTTACTTTAACAAATTTTCCGGTTTCGGCCGGATTCCGGACGAACTACTTGTCCGGTTAGAAAATGATTTTCACATAAGTGTTTAGCATTTCTTCGTCTCCCTAAAACGAATATATAATCAACATCAAATAAGACTTTTGCTTTTAACAAACATTTCGGTTTTTGACGGATTCCGGACGAACTACTTGTCCGGCAAGAAAATGGTTTTCATCATCGTGTTCAGCATGTCTTCTTACCCACAATCGACTATCACATTGGATGTTTAAAAAAAATTGTTTGCCCCTTAACTGAACCCCCTCCCCACCCCGAAACATAGGGCTACAGAGCCCATCTACGAACTTGACCCAAAGAATCCTCACACCAAGTTTATCAAAATATCCATTCCCTTCGAGAATTATTATGCTCACAGACGGACGGACAGACGGACAACTTTTGCGATGTTATAGGTATCCCTCCACTTCTGTTTTGGGATCCCAAAAACAACTTGAAACACAGCAGACTTGTTACAGTTAAAAAATAAAATAAAATAAAAATGTCAGGCCTAATGACAGGCCTGTCATAACATCTTCTCTCATTGCTCACGAAGCCAATTTATTTTTAGACGTCGCACTGGAAGAAAATTCCTGTCATCGAATTCTTTTTTGTAAATACAATGAATCTTTCCACGAAACTAACAAATTCTTGAATACGCCACAAGGAAAATCAGCCTGATTTTTACTTGAATCTAGAGATAAACTTTAAACAGGGTACACTTGTTCTGAAGAATCTTTCATGGAAACTAACAAACAAACCACAAGCAAAATTAGCCTGATTTTTAACTGAATCGACAGATTTTGGTACACAACAGATTATGTGAAAACTTCGGTTTAAAGTGTGCCCTGCACGGTGAAATTCATGATTTGACAACTGTCTTTTGCCGATCTGGGAAGCTCAACTGATAACTGACAAATTCGAAACAAAAAAAAATCGAACGACTAGAAATAGCCGGCCGCCTTGCTACGTCAATCTGGAAAGCTAGAAACATGCGACTGAGAATGCAACTATTATAGCGTTTGAGACTTATTTAAGTCTCAAACGCTCAAGAACTCCGATCTGCCTTTGTCCAAGCTCGATGTCAACTCAGTTACTTGATAACCTTAAACTAGCCTTAGTCTACCGACATTTCTGGCGGTACGGCCAATCTCCCCATTTAGCTTTCCTGGGTGAGTGCCCAGTTTAGCTGAATTTGTGTGGTCGGGCGCTCTGCGCGGCCAGTTTAGCTCGATTATTGTAGTCGGGCGCTCAGCGCGCCGTTTCAGCATTTTTCTTTCTTCGAGGGGGGGTCGTATCACCGCCCCCCCCCCCATAGCTACGCCCCTGCCATACGACTAGAAACAGGTTTCCAGGCAAAACTCACGATAGACAAGCTCCAGACATACAATTGTCATTCTGACAGGCTCAAATGTTACGACTATCTCGTGATATAGGCTACGACCAGAGGCGTTACTAGCCAAAATGTTTGGAGGGGACGAGGTATTTATCGACTGGCTGGTAATTTTTACCGACTTTTTCTGCAGAAAAAACGACTGTTTTCAAAAATAAAAATTACATTTTTGAAAAAAATCGACTGATTTTCCGAAAAATCCACTGAATTTCAGAAAAAAACGACTATTTTGACGAAAAATCGACTGATTTTCAGAAAAACCGACTGTTTTCATGATAAAAAATCAACTATTTTGACGAAAAATCGCAGCGCTTCGCGCCGACTCGGTATTTTTTACCGACTAGCCGATGGCTTTGGGGGGGGGCGTCCCCCCTCCCCCCCCAGTCGTGACGCCTCTCGCTACGACTAGAAAATCTGTCACAAAATTCGACAGGAAACAGGTCATAGATATACAAAATTCACAGGATTTGGTGTCACTCTGGCAAGCTCAGAACATACGACTGTGATTCAGACAAACTCATAACACACAACTGTGAATCTGACAAGCTCAAAAGCTCAACTAGAAAATCTCTTCCTATCCATGCGACTAGAAACATCATTTAAGGGCAAAATTCATGTTTGGCAACTGCCTCATGTCGTACTGGTAAGCAAGCACGTTCGAATGTCACACAGGCAAGCTCAAAACATACAATTGAAGGTACGATTCCTTAAAGCATGGGGCTGCGTCCCCCCCCCCATCCTCAAACCGCCCTTTTGCTAAACTGCCGTAGGCTAGGCCTAGAATAATTTATTTATCAAACGCACTATGATGGCATATAGCTTAATCTGTTTCAAAATAAGAACTCTTTTTCTTTCACATAACAACTTCTTCCCAGCTTATTTGGGTTATACTACAAATTAATGGTTGGAAACAACGGTAGTTTCCCTGTGTTTTCTTGGTCAAAACTAACCACTGTTCTAATTTTAGGTTCAAGCAACAGCGCAAGCTCTGGAGGAAGCCAGCAACAACAGCAACAGCAACAGCAAATTGTCTACCCAAACAACATCATACCATACATCATCATCAATGGCACAATTATTCCTATTGTAGGACGCTCAAGTAGAGGACCCTTTTCAAGTTATTTCAAGCGTCAACCCTCCATTACAAAGTTGAAACACACATGGGCGAAGAAGAAAAGGAGACCACCAAATGAAAATAAACAAGATCATAACAAATTTATATAATTGTCAAGACCTTGAACACTCACTGGCATATGTTTGTTGCTGATACATAAGATGCTTTATTTCAAGCTTTTAAGGTATCCTGTGTGAAATATATGAACCAAAATGAACCAAAACAAGTCTAAGTAAAAAGAGTCATATTTCGAGCTAAGAACATATCACCCTACTCTACCAGTACTAATGGGACAACGGCCATGAAACTGCCAATCAGGCATTTCATGGCCATTGGTTGAATTACCTTTTCAATGTCCTTAAACCAACCATCATTATGGTTGCTCCCCAATTTTTTAGTTTTTACTCTTGACTAGCAAACCCACAACTTTGGCACTTCTCTGCCTAATGCTGTATAGGCTACTGCCTGCCAAATGTTGGTTATCTTAACCCAACAAATAGTAGTTGCCTTTTTGCAGATTCGACCGAATCTGATACCTTTACAATTAGTGTGGTATCTGATACCATAGTCAAAAGGCATTTTTGCAGTTACCATGGTATCTGGCCAGAAACAGTGGTATCTTATATTCTTATAAGGTGGTATCTTATATCTATTTGCAGATGCAGTTACTGTGGTAACACTATGATCGTACAGCAAAAATGCAACTTTTGAATGATTTGAGTGGAGTGCAGAAATCAACCAATCAGAATTACTTTATAGCAGGTTAAGTCAGGGTCAGGGAAACCACAGGCAGACTGCAGGTACCCAGCGGCCCAGTTTTTTCAGCAGGGGCAACACATAAAGGGGGGGGGGACTCTCCACAATTTTGTCCACCAGTCGGCAAAAATAACTGAGTTGGCACGAAGCACAACAATTTTTCTTAAAAACAGTTGATTTGTTTCTTGGAAACAGTGGACTTTTTTTCAGAACAGTTGGTTTCGCAAAAACAGTAGTATTTTCTGCAAAAACAGTCCGTAAGAATGACCAGACAGTCGGTAAAAACTTGCCCTCTCTCCCCCAACATTTTTGTAAGTAACACCTCTGCTTTTCGGCTCACACTATTCAGTCTTAAATTAGACATAGCTATTGGCATATATAGACAGGGTGTGCCAAATCCAGGCCAAATCCAAGTTTTTACTCAGGGTTTGGCACTGTGATTCCCAAAATAAGGGGTCTGCGGCTGGTCTGCCGTAGACCGAGAGGCCTACATCAAGAAATTTGCCACAAATCATTAACATGATGCTTTCGCCCTGCTTAGAAAGGCAGAAATAAAGCCACCCTGATGTCTCTGGACCCCTTTAACTGGGGTCTGGGCATATGCAAGTAATCTCTTTCTCTCTAAAAAAGCAGGTTAGTAGGCAGATTGTAAAACTTACCGAAGAAGAGTTTCTTCTTCAAATTCTTAAACACTTGGTTTCATGCTTGGTTTAAAGGCTGGGACCCTTTTAGAGCTGTTCCAATTGGTTCCAATCCACCAATCCAAGGGATTAGAGTTGTCCTTGCCAACAGGGGCCTTATGACTTTTTCTTTTCGCTTTAATCAATTAACTCAACTAGGGTTTAAGATCTGTCCAATCCAATCCAAGGGATTAAAGTAGTCCCCGCCAACAGGGGCCTTACGACCTTACCTTTAAGAATTGTTTATTGTACTGGGCATTTATTCAAATTATCCGCGCCACATTGAAACTTTTAGTCTATCTGACGAGAGCGCGAGGTTACAGATGCAAAAGAGTAGATGCAGACGTCTTCTCGTTTGGCACTGTCTAGGGAACCGGGAGTCGTACTTTATGTCCTACGGGCTACGGAACCGGTAGTTCTCACGGAAACCAAACCATATGAGCTGCGATTCCGGGATCTGACGTCATTAACTAACGGAAACTTGTATGTGCTGGCTCCCGTTCCGGTAGTAATTGGAAATAGCTCACGGAAACTTCATCGCACCAGCTTCTCGTCCGGTAGCCTCACGGAATTGAGTACTCAGAAGCTAGGGAGCCGGTAGTTGATACCGGAAACTGTATAATTGGAGCTTCTGTTCCGGTAGTGTCTACGTGGAATATAAAACTTACGGAATAGTTTGGATGAGAGCTAGGGTGCCGGGATTTTCACCGACTTACTGTGCGTTCCCACTGACGCGAATATTCGCAGAATAGCCCGATTATTCGTCGACCACAAATTTCGCGCCACAAAGCTACAAATTCGCTGCGATATTTCGGAGAATCGCTGTAGTTGGATTATTTCAACTACAGCTACAAAATCGCGCCACAAATATCTTGGAAAGTTGATTTAATTTTTGGAAAAATCATGTTAGCTGTCAAATTTCAGCCAGTTATACATGGAAGGAACAGTAAGAAACACAAGCAGAGGCATCTGGTCCTAAATTACCTGAAAGCATAGGAGAAAGTTGGGGATGGAAGGAAGGTAAGATCACTTTGAGACCAACAGCCAGGCTAGAATGGCATAGTACTAAATACTGAAAGTTGACTGCTAATCATTCATCTTTAGAGCTGGCTTATTATGTATTTTGTCATTTTGGAGCATCTTAGCTTGGGTATGGTTACAACAGGGATGCGTATAGGTATGAGCCATGTCATGTGTGAGCTCCTGTTCTAAAATCGATTATGTGCGCGTGACTGATCCTACATAGGCTGCCTGGTGCCTGGTGTCCTCTGTTCACCTTTTCCTTTTTTATTTTCCAGCTCTGCAGCTAACCTGCTGTGAAACTTGTAGCCTAAGCATTTTTTTGAATTTACAACTTTCTGTGCAAATTTCCTGTCAATTGTTTACCCTAAATCAAAGGGTCAACAGCTCAACTAGATTCTAGGTCAACGTTAGGGGTACACTATTTTTTTTATTTTTATCAGAAAAACTAATTGTAGGAGGGGTATCCAACCTCGAACTTACAAAACCTCGAACCTGGCCTAAAAAGGATTGAAGGAAATTTCAGTCAAGTCCTAACTGTCAAGAAGAAAAGAAGAAAACTGTAGAGAAGTTTCCTTGTAAGGTTTTCAGGTCAAGTTCGAGGTCATAAAACTCGAGGATGGATAACCCCTCCTGCAGAAGAAAACCAAACAACGTTGACTATAAGCTGAATTTAGGCCGAAATAAAAAACAAAGACCTTGGGATGTAGTTAGATTATTCTTGCTGCTATTTGTGTTTGTTTTTAGTCTAACTGTTAATCAGTTTATTGATAAAGCATTATTTGTATACGATAAATTACTGAAGGTTGTATACAGACATGTCAGGCGTTGGTAGGCTATGCCACATAGCTGAGCAGTGATGTGTTGCCGGCAAACTAATTCATTCTCATAGGCTAACCTGCTTGTGTCCCCTTTGGTGTTCATTATTTTGTTTTTGTTAGAAGTTTCAACTGCATTTGTTTGCCACTGACTACACCAGTTAAAGTAAATATACGTTAAACATCAGTTATAATTAATTTAAACTTTATTAAAAGTAAAATTCCTTCGTGCTAACAAAGTTTTTTGATAATATATCAACTAATAATGTGGTTGCTACTGATTTAAATATTATTTTCATTACAGAATGTTGTACGGGATCAACTAGCCACGGAGCAGCTCTGGTTTGCAGATGGTCAGAAAGGAGAAACTTACTCAACACTTTGCAATTTCTGCCAAACACTAGATATTCTTCCTTCATCAGAGGCTACAGTCCTGGAAAAGCTCAGTGATGTTTCTTAGATAAGAAGTGATTGGCACTAACGGGAACTAGCCTATTTAATGACTACAATGACAACAGCAGGATTTTCTTTGGCGTGAGGAGGCCAAACATCATGCTTTGTTTATCAAGAAGCTTCTCAAGCTGAACCACTGGAAGAAGAGATTTTAGATGCAAGAACAGTCCATTTGAGGAACATTGAAACTGAACCAGATTGAAATTGTCTGTGTTCAAAATCAATGAGAAGTTTTTTGTTCTGTTTAAGCAGAATGTGGTAGCATAAGTATCTAAAATTTAATGAATAGTCAGTTGATGGCCACTTGCTTCCAGTTTACAGCAAGTACTGATGAAATTTGTCAGCAGTGTGGAAATTATTTCTGAGTTGTCAGTGATGATACAGGGTCATGCTTTATCTTTTGAGAGTGAAATTACTGAGAAGACGGATAAGAAAATGAACTCGGACCCTGAAGGTACAGACAACTTTAGTGCTGATGGTCTGTTTGAATTAAGGGTATCTGATGAACAGAATTTACTGGATTTAGATCACAAACGGTTAATAGAGTTTCAACCGCATCGTCTAGTAAAAGGCAACAGGAACAGTGACAAATATATAAGTATACTGAATGGGAGCTGAAGTGGCTGCAATTAGCTGATGCAGCTTTTGATTTTTCAGTGGTGCTTACCTTTTACAGCTTTCAGTTTGGGTGCAAGCTTAGGCCTCTTTATTGAACCTATGGATGGACTAAGATGGGTATTGGAATAGAGCTTTTGCAACATCGAACAAAAGACAGTCACATGTTCGACTACTGCAAGGGATTGCTGTGGAATTAAGCATTCAAGTTATTTATACTGTTTTTGTTCCAAGTTTATGAGTAAACATGACCCTTTGCTTAGTTTTCGAAACCCCGAAGGAGTGTACCTTTTTCTTATTTCTACAAACATTAACTACTAGGCTGATTTCTCTGCATAAGTTGCATAAGTGCATTCGGAAAAAAAAAATCATGTATGTTTGTTCAAGATTCACGGGCTTTTCCCTTTGTGTTTAGAAGGATATTTGCAAGTCAGAATCGGAATCAGCGTAGTAGGTTAGCTGGTAGTAGTAGGCTAACAATACAAACAGGAATGCCAAAGCCGAGTTCGATTCATCAACAGTTATCTATTCTTGTTGACGACCAGCCGTAGGTGCCGTTTTATTCAAATACGACGTTGCGCTGTTGTTGTTTTATTTAAAGCTGTAGTCGTAGTTACAAATTTTTTCGTTCTATTATTTCCGTCGAAGTTGTAGCGATGATGAAAATCGTTGGTCTGTTGTCCTTCGATTTGTTCGACGAAAAATGAAATTTCCGTTGAGAATGACGGTCATTTTCCGTGAAGAAAACGACTATTCACATTTTAGGATAAAGTAGGTGGATGACAGTTGGTGAATCTAACGCACCTGAAGAGTTAAAGATAACATTTGTAGATGGTCAACTTCATGACTTCTTTGGCCCTTGCTTGATTCAACTATCCACCCCGGACTCAGGAGACCCGCAATCCATCGTCAGAACCGTTACCCCAGATTGAGAATGTAGTTTTGATATTTTTATCATCGTGCCGTCTTCGGTCCCAGACTAATGAGTAAAACCCGCATTTTGTTATTTTGAATTATTTGCCACCTTTTGTAGCTGAACCCAATCGTCGTGTGGGAACCTTGTTGCGATTTTGTAGCTGCTACAAAACTACAGCGAAAATGTAGTTCCGCACCCGACTCCTCTGTGTGAACGCACAGTTAGAGAAAATAACATGGGAAAAAATTCACTACCGGAACCCATATATTAAGAGCTAAGGTACCGGCAGCAACTACTATTTGCTTGAAAATGACCAGCTCACGGACACAGGTGACTATGGGCTAGGGTTCCGGTAGTGACGAAAATAAAAAAAATTGAACTCACGGACCCATGTCAGTGTAGACTAGGAAACCGGAAGTGAATATTTTTGACCCACGGAACCCAGCTCCTGCGGGCTGGGGTTCCGGTAGTGCCAAAAATTAAAATTACAAACTCACGGACGCGTGTCAAAATGGACTTTGGGTCCGGTACACCTCACTGAATCAAGATCAAAATCTTATTTTTTTTTTGGCCCTCGCGGAACCCCAGCCCGCAGAAGTTGGGTTCCGTTAGTTAAAAAAGTTTGCTTCCGGTTTCCTAGTCTGCACTGACATGGATTCGTGAGTTCAATTTTTTTTTTCGTCACTACCGGAACCCTAGCCCATAGCCATCTGTGTCCGTGAGCTGGTCATTTTTAAGCAAATAGTAGTTGCTACCGGTACCTTAGCTCTTAATATATGGGTTCCGGTAGTGAATTTTTTCCCATGTTATTTTCTCTAAGTCGGTGAAAATCCCGGCATCCTAGCTCTCATCCAAACTATTCCGTAAGTATTATATTCCACGTAGACACTACCGGAACAGAAGCTCCAATTATACAGTTTCCGGTATCAACTACCGGCTCCCTAGCTTCTGAGTACACAATTCCGTGAGGCTACCGGACGAGAAGCTGGTGCGATGAAGTTTCCGTGAGCTATTTCCAATTACTACCGGAACGGGAGCCAGCACATACAAGTTTCCGTTAGTCAATGACGTCAGATCCCGGAATCGCAGCTCATATGGTTTGGTTTCCGTGAGAACTACCGGTTCCGTAGCCCGTAGAACATAAAGTACGACTCCCGGTTCCCTAGACAATGCCCTTCTCGTTTCGCCAGCGTTCCGCCTGCGTTTCTTTCATCCAGAGAAATTTTTTGTGGTCGATAAAGGTTGCTCAGTTTTTTTGTTTTTTTTAAACTTGAAAAGTTATATCGATATAAGCCAGATATGCGCATTCTTACAATATTTTTTTCTTCGCTCGTACACTTTTTGTTTGTATCTTCGAAGCGGTTCCGTCTTTTCTTCAATACAAATGCTTCACCCTTATGCCAATAGGAGTAGAGCTCTTCCATATCCGCAGGGGCCGGGCAAGTCTTTTCTATCCTGTTTAATCCGGAAAAACTCTAGTGTTTGAAATTATAGGTTTCAAGTCATACAATAGATGACATCCGTATAGCGAACTTGCTTTTTGGAATCCCAAAACGTAAGTGGAGGGATACCTATGACATCACAAAAGTTGTCCGTCTGTCCGTCCGTCTGTAAGCACTATAACTCGCGAAGGGAATGAGATATTTAATGAAACTTGGTGTGAGGATTGTTTGGGTCAAGAGTAAGATGGGCTCTGTAGCCCTACATTTAGGGGTGGGGGAGGGGGTTTAATTTAAAGGGCAGATGAAATATTTTTATATAGCTAATGTGATAGTCGATTATGGGGTAAAAAGACATGCTGAACACGATGGTGAAAACCATTTTGTCATCGGACAAGTAGTTAGCCCGGCCAGCCAAAACCGGAAAGTCTGTTAAAAGTAAAAGTTTCATTTGAAGTTGATTAGATGTTCGATTTCTGGATAAGAAGACGTGCTGAACAAGATGGTGAAAACCGTTTTCTCGCCGGGCAAGTAGTTCGCCCGGAATTCGGCCAAAACCAGAAAGTTTGTTCAAAGTAAAAGTTTTGTTTTAAGTTGATTAGATGTTCGATTAAGGGTTAAGAAGACATGCTGAACCCTTATGGGAACAGTATTTTCTATCAGGACAACTTGTTCGGCCCGAATCAGGCCAAGCCGGAAAATTTGTTAAAAGCAAAAGTGTTATTCGAAGTTGATTAGATGACAAATTTAGGAGTAAGAAAACACGATGACAATCTTTTTTTTTACCTGGTTCGTTTGGAATCGCAACCGGATTTTTTTTTTATAAGTTAAAGTTTTACTTGAAGTTGATTAAACGTTCTTTATACGGATAAGGAGATACGCTGAATTCGTTTCTGAACTTTTTTTTTCTGGACAAGTATGGTAGTTCGTTCGCAATTGTCTGGATCAAATATTAGATTTTTGGGATCCCATCGAAACCTTTGGTCTTGTTTTTCATCACTTGATATCAGTGCTTCCACTTCTTCTTATTTTGGCAGTAGAATACTTATTTTTGGCCTTTTCTACTTACCAAATTTTGAATCTACTTACCTACTTATTTCCTACTTATTCTTCCGGTCTCCTACTTATTGTCTCATCATTTAGTCTGTGAACAAAATCTCTGCATTTTAGCAAAAAAGAGGCCTTTTTCGAAATTTTCGTTTAGTCCGTAGTTCTCGCTCTTGTAGCAGAAAAGTAGGTTGATTAAAACAAAAAAAAAATCCTGCAGGGAATTGCTTGAGCAAAAATTGGCTTTGTAACCATTGAGAGAATATGGTCGAGTGGAGCACCCGTTAAAGACATATGGACAGATCTTTAATTGTATTCCTTTACCTTACTTTCATCTGGGATGCAAATATAGTACTACCTACTCTGATAAAATGTCTAAAAAAAATCGCCTGTGGCGCGTTTCTTTATTCTTTGTTTTGTAGAAGGAGGCATAATTTAGGTCGGATTTTCGGATCTGAATGCTAGAGGCTGCTGCTGGGGTTTCACCCTCTCCGTTGTTAATGTTTCTGAAAATTCTGCAGAGAAGAAAATGCGAATTTCAAAATTTCGCCTGCAGCGGTCAGTTGAATTTAGTAGTTAAAGCCAGGCTTCACCTTCCAGATTCCCAGACGTCCGGGGCTTCCGCATAGTCAAGCCAACCCTTCCAGATTTTCATGATAATGATGACATCCAATTTTGCTATTTTTCAACATTTCCTAGATGTCTCCTTCGCATTTGAAATATCTCTTGCATCCCAGTCACAACTGTCAATCACTTTCCCTTTCCTTCCTACACTTGCATACTCGTTCTGTCTCTCGAATGGATTGCCTCTATGGTACCTTCCAGACATCCGGAATCTGGGGTGTCCAACACCCCGGACTCTCAGACGTTTTTGGCCTGGCTTCACCTTCCAGATCCGTCCCGACGAAAACGGCTGTCTGGAATCCAGAAGACTGGAAGGTGAAGCCTCGCTTTTAGAGTGGAATCGGCCGTAGCAATAGGCCTGTACTGTCCAAGCGTTCTTCGTAAAAGCGATGCCCAGTTGCTGTCTAATCAGCGTGTCAGCTGCCTTGCTATTTGCAGCTTATCAGCTGCCTTGCTATTTGTATTGCTAAAAATTTTAATTTTCATATTCTACCGTTTGGATACAATTTAAAGCTGGTTCGAGAATTTGAAATAATCTAGCCTAAAGCTAAAATTGTCCCGAAATTTCTAACAGATTCGGTACATTTTTTAACTCCGCATGCTCCCCGTCGAAAATGCCATTGTGCTTTTTTGAATGAATCTACTTATTTTTCTACTTCATTCCATAAGAGCTTCTACTTACTAAATACTTATTTTTAAGAGGAATCTACTTATTTTGGTAGCGGCCCGAGTGGAAGCACTGCTTGATATCCAAAATAATATTGGAATGATATCACAGCTTAATCAGGTATTAAATCAGGTATCTTTTGATCTAGGACAGGAAGACAAAGCCTATTTAGGTATGTAGCCAGTCTCAGTTTAACCAAATTTCACAGGGGTACCATGCCCATGCTCCAGAGCATGGTGCCCCAACATGTTGGCGCCATGCCGATACGTCCAGGCATGCCTAGACGTTGGGGCACCATCCCCAAGGATTTG
Organism: Branchinecta lynchi; assembly: GCA_023053575.1. NCBI lineage: Eukaryota > Metazoa > Arthropoda > Branchiopoda > Anostraca > Branchinectidae > Branchinecta > Branchinecta lynchi. The sequence goes on along the minus strand of JAKZAP010000013.1, from coordinate 4,216,691 downwards.
TGTATGACTGGTCGAGACCAACTAACTAAGCTAGGCGAGCCTACACAAATATGTTGTTTTCCGTCAGCAGTTGTACTCTATTTTCTTTTATTTTACTATTTCCTCTTTACTTTTACTAAAGGTGTATTCTAGCCGTTCCCCGAGGACTCCACTTGAGGAGTCCCCGCGTTTTTGTTTGTCCCGGGGACTTGCGGGGACTCACTCCCCGTATTCTCGCGAGTCCCCACTGGCGGGGAATGCTCCGGTTATCATCCCCGTCATCAAAAAGGACTCCCTTTCAGATTCGGAGTTGAATCAATTTTTGCTGGTATTGGTGCAATGTAAAATTAATTAAAACAGGATAAACAAAACCAAAGATAAAGTGGATCCAGAGTAATTTCGTCAACTGCATATTTCTTATTCGAACAAATTCGATTTTGGAAGCGTGACTCCCTCTATTCTCGCCGTTCCCTTCGATTCCCCTAGGAGTCCTCGGGGAACGGCGAGAAAACGCCTGAAGTATTGCGCATAGAGGGTTTGCGCTTCTTTTTAACACAAAATGTGTTTTGGGGTTGAAGCTGTGAATTTGAAAGGCGTAAAAATTGTATGACTCGGACACTATTGTGTGCTCGAGCAAGATATACCAAAGGAAGTGCACAATTGAATAAAGTTAATTAGCATATGAAACAAATCTAGAGTACTTGTAGAGAGCAAAACTGAAAGCACAAAGATGGACATGACTGTGGTTGTAGACTCTCGAGCTCAATTGTTGACTGCAATTCTAATTATGCGATACGAGTTACGTACTACGCTATAAGGGAGAAATTTAACTCAAATCAACTCATACAAGTGCTCGAGCACTTGTTACTAGCTTCTGGTAGCTTTTATTAGCTGGTGACAGGGGTTACTAAAGTCCGCGTTTCACTTTTGTGAGGGGGGGGGGGGTCTGTTGATGAATGGCTGTCAAAGCCATTTTTGGAAAAATGGAGTCTGATTTCGGTTGCAGGAAACCCAGCTATTTGTGTGGTTGTTTGACATAATACTCCTGCAGTAAGTTATAGGTGTTAACTCTCTCTTCTTCTCCATGAGATACCTTAAATTACAGTATCTTTATTTATCTCGATCCACACGTCGGAACGGTTAAAGGACCAATGGATCTCCGTGTTTTTAGTGTTAATAAAGTATTAAGAGTAAATTAAGAATATTAAGAGTGTTAGTGTGTATATACGCATGTAAGATTGTTCACTTTTTGTTTTGTTTTGTTGCATGATGACCTGATGGCTTTGATGGGCAAGTAAACCATTCATTCATTCGTATGGCTGACATATGTTACTGGTCTGGGCTGGGCCTATTTCCAAGTCCTTACATGGGCACTCGTTATCAAGTGACGTCTTGAAAACTTCGGGAGAAGTTGCTGACACTGTGGATTCGGAAAGGGAATTCCAGTCGTGTATCACTCTTTCGGAAAAGAAGTTTCGTAACACTCTTAATATTGCGTGGCATTTGGAGAGTTTCTTGGATTGACCTTTTGTATGGGGCCGGTTGAACTTGTGCAGGTCGAGTGAATACCCAGGGCTTTCGACAAGAAAAAATTTGTAGACTACTGAGGAGTACGTTGAAACTGATAATGCTACACTGGAATGAAACTATCCTACGTCCAAATGCGCTCCGATTGAAACTATCCTACCTCCAAATGCGCTCCGATTGAAACTATCCTACCTTCAAATGTGCTCCGACTGAAACTATCCTATGTCCAAAACAGCTACTTTTCAGGAGAGCTATTTGAAGTTTTTAACATTATTTTATTATACTTTAGAATGGCAATATCTTAATTCCAAACAAACTATCTTATGTCCTTCAGCTCATCAAAATCTACTGCTTGAAACAATCCCAAGTCCAAATAAGGACATAGAATAGTTTCACGGCGTGATAAAAGCAACTTTGCAGCAACATAGGAAAAGAAAGAAAAAGACGATTTGGAAAACATCTAGCGGCGTGGTGCCAATTCTGACTGCAAATTCGGATTCAGCACACAATTTCGCACAAGATAGACTACTAAACCATTTTTTCCATTTTTGGACATAGGATAGTTTCAATCGGAGCACGTTTGGAGGTAGGATAGTTTCAATCGGAGCGCATTTGTAGGTAGGATAGTTTCAATCGGAGCCCATTTGGACGTAGGATAGTTTCATTCCAGTGTAGCTTAACATTCTACCGATCTATAGCACAGTTAAAAAGGATAAATTTATTGTACAAAGTCGAATGAATTAAAACAGTACAGCAGCACCTTGCTGTTTGTGTTCGAAATCAGATACAAAAATACTTTAGAACTAATTTGTTAAAAAAAAATATTTTAGTCTACATCAACAGTATCACAGATCTAACTAGTAGCAGGATTCTTAGGACAATCCGTCTCCTAATCTAAGGATGTTGCTCACGAATCTTATAAATACAAATAATTTAGAAACAGCATTAGCTACGTTTGCCACCAACCCGCTCCTTAGTTCCCAGGGAACGACCCTTGGTGCACAGCTACAAGATATCGGAACAGCAGTCAGGATTTTGTATCACGAAGATTTAAAAAACCCAGACGGAAATTGTAACTTAATACTGTGACCATCGCAAAGGGATGGTCAAGCTAGGGAGAATCGTTCGAATACTTTTAAACTTCCTATACTCGTTTGACCAATAGCACTTGTCTTCTCCGGAAATTCAACAGATTATTCACAAGGCCCTACCACTAACATGATTTCTGGGCGATCTCCTTCCCCCTTATAAGCTTTCTGGAAAACGGAAGTAAAACGACTGGAAAAAGTAGGTGCTAGCGATGCGCCTTCTCTTTCAGATATAGAACGATATGTTTGGTGTAATTGGAGACAATCAAAGTTCAGCTTACTTCCGCATTCGCAATATAAATAGTGCCTACAAGTTAAGATGGTTAGCACGCCGAGCTGTCATGGGCAAATTTTAAAATTGGCGCCACACTGGGCAAATTTTAAAATTGGCACCACAGTGAGCGTGTAAGCGTGTTCCACCCTCGTACCAATAGTAACTATTAGTTACGATTTACGTTCCAACCTCACCAAAAGTTACTACGCTGACCGTTCCAACCTTCTCGAAATAGTAACTGATAGTAAATACTTGCTTACCACGCTCGGGAGAGTAGTAACCGTAGTAACTACGGATCTCTGAATCGTGATTGGTCGGATTCGCCCGTGGTATGATATTCTGCGGGAAAATAGAAAAGTCGTTCCAGCCTTGACGGAAAAAGCCAGAATTCGTGACGTCATGCGTAGTAACTATGGTAAGTAGGGTGGAACACGCTCAGTGTCTCGTAGTTGCGTTTTTGCTGTAACCTAGAGTTACTCTCACTCGGTAACTGAGCGCACTCTTGTCGTTTTTTCAGACATCCGATACTGCTAGGTTACTAGGTTAATGAATTCCGGTAACCCCGTCTCAGCAGGGTTACTCGGTACCAGATACCAGGGTTACTAATATGTTGCTGGGTGACTGAGAAAACGACGATTCGTCGAGGTAATAGATACCCGGTAACTGCGAAAACCGCAAACACGCAACTATTTGTTCTACTTTTAGGAGAAATTCTGTGAGGGGAAGCTACAAAAGGGGAAGGATAAAGGGTTACTAATATGTTGCTGGGTGACTGAGAAAACGACGATTCGTCGAGGTAATAGATACCCGATAACTGCGAAAACCGCAAAAACGCAACTATTTGTTTACTTTTGTTCTTGTGAATAACCAAGTTACGAACATCTCATTATAGTTGCGTTTTTGATCGAATTCTCCTCGCGATTCTCCTCGCAGTTCTCCTATTTCGCGTTTTTGACTATTCAGATGAAACGAATTCTACTTTTCTTGCGTTTGGTTAGACTTGGGAACGGGGAAAGCCTCGCGATTCTGCAGAATCGAGAAGTTGCTCCGATAGTGAATCCCCGATTCTCCTCCCTGATCTGGTCAATAGAGTGCGGATGTTCAATATGCATAAACAGGTATACCGGGATGCAGACGAGCTGCCAAATTAGTGTGTTTGTCAAAAGCGACAATGGAGAAGCGCGAAGAGCAAAAACGGTAATTTGTACGAGAATCGGGGATTCAGAAGCGAGAACGGAGAACTGATTCAGATCCAAAACGCAACTAATGTGCCCTTACTAACACTGAAATTTACAGCTAGACAGAACACTCCACCCTGTTCTGTTTGAAGTTATCTCTTGTACTTCACATGAGGTCATCTGAGCCGAGTCTTCTTCAATCTGGAGTCTCATTTGTCTGGCCTGTAGCTTCTGGACTGCTCTTATGACAACGAGCAGGTTGTGTGATCAGCTCCGGGTTTCCAGTGTCATGACAGATCACAAGTTTGACTCTGAGAGGTATTTGCCAGCTATTGCTAGCTCGAAACGTTTTCTAAAATCCAGTTCGTGAATTTGGAAATTCGTGTACACACCCCCGGCAAGTTTGGTTCGGCACAGCCTATCCCCCAGCTGATGATCCCAGCAAGAAAGTAGCGACCGTCGCGTGTTTTAATTTGCAGAGGTCCACCGGAATCACCCTAAAAAAAAGAAGATCTTAAACGATTATGTACACATGCATGTCTTCGTTGCGAGTGATGTTTTCATCAATTGTATTGTGGAGTGGTGTTTCGCCATCAGTTGCGAATTGGGGGATTGAGACAATGGACCATTTGTGGCCTGAGTTTCGGCTGGAGTGTCTGGCCTTACTCCAAAGAATAAATAATAAAAAGTGTATTCGTTGCAGTGGGCGTTTTTCCGTGCTCCCACAAACAGTTTGTGGTTCCATTGTGGCTCGAAAAGAGCGTTTCCGCGTCCTTTTGTGCAGCCCACAAGTGTTTCTGCGACCAGCAAGATTTTTGTGGCTAGCTTTGTGGCTCGGATTCGACAAGCAACTCTCGGAGTGGTTGTCGGTTTTGTGGCTCGATTCTGGTGGGCAATTCGAACTTAGCAGCACATTTTTTAGACCCCATTAGTCCCTTTTCTTTTTTTAATGCTTATTTTCTGATCTTGTGTATTTACTACATTATTGAAAGCTCAGTGTATTTTTTCCTTTTCTTTGTCTATACAGCACTATTTTCCCCGTCAATCTCACCGTCATCAACATCATTAATGTCAAAACAATCTCAAGCATGTAGACATAAAACTGGGGATCCTTTTTGCACCGGGTGGTAAGAGCGAAAGCCTGAACGTTTATCTACTGAAATTCTATCTGAATTTTATTTTTATTTTTAGAGAACTGAAATTACCACCAAAAAAATAGACAAAACGCGCTTCCGCTAGTTTCAACATGTGGCTCGACTGTGTGGCACACAATTCCGCGACCGCGAAGTGTGTGGCCACTAGTTGAGTCGCGGAAAAACGCCTTAAATGAAATGCGAATACAAAGTATGTTTCACAAACGAAGTCAGGCTTGCTACTAGTGATGCACGTTTTTTGTTGTGTAAGAACTTCTCGAGAAGTAGGGAATTGACAATAAATTATGCCCCAAAGCCTGCAGCAAGCTGTAAAGTCGTATACAAAATTGAAATGCGGGCTTCTGCTGAGAGTAACTACGGGTTTGTTCATGTTTAACCGCAATCGGTGACGGTAATTCTTATGCGCGAACAATTCTAATAAATATGATAATTTTCTTATTTAGTCCGGTTCGTGTGTTCGAAGTAGACACATACTTTTAGCACACCGTGTAGCATTTCTTGCTTACTTGCTTCTTTTCTTTCCTGACTTCCACCTTTTTTTCTTCAAACTCCATTTCCCGGATTTTCGGGATCAAGGCTACTGGATCATAGTAGGTAAAAGGTAACCATTTGGTAATTAAGCTATTTGTTTTCGTAGCTATTGTAAAGGGTTGGAAGAGTTTCTGCAGTAACTGTGTCACAGGTTTTAACGACGACGGTAGGGGAAGTTGGTGTAATTGGGCAAAAAGAAGATCTTTCAAATCCAAAAATCGAGAAATATCGAATGTGACTAGAAAAAGGTTTTCAACTATTTTCGACGACTATCTGTCCATGGGCTTCACATTTCTTGGGGTCCACATAATAGATTCTCTCCCCCGTCATTTACTATCATAGCCTCGACGGCAACTATGGCACTAGGTGGTGGGAGACATCTAACGGTTTATCGCTTCGTCGCTCCAACGGTCTTGTCTAAAAGTTATCTACAAGCCCGTCAGTGGACTCTGGCATACATTGCAAACACAGGAGAAATTTAAATGTGAACGGCGTTTTTCATCGGGACAACCTGTCATTATGAAATGCGCTGTGTCGTGTATGCCAATCACCTCAAAGTCATTTTCGCGTGAATAGCTTAATGGGTGACGTCAGGGTTGAGCACAAAACATAACTTTTGCTCAACGATGCTCGGGTAACGTTGAAAAAAACTGCGTCTGCCGTGATAAACCGGATTAACCGTTTCCACAAATTCAAGAAAACAAGATCTATAATTAGCAAGCTTATCAGATACGGTCTGCAGTTGTCAAGGCTGGATCTCTCCCCCGATATTTCTTTCATCAGAAAACGGGCTTGATCTAGTAAATCTGAAATGGTTATCCCACTCATTGACAACTGTTTCAGAATATAAGTTTTGTCGTACTCTGGTTCCGATTCGCGTACAACTCAATCGATGGTAGGATCAAATACTCTAGCTATGATAATTCTTTGCCCAAACTGGTTGTGACCAAAGTAGTTAAAAGGGTTTTCGCGAGATTTCCGGCGGCCCGCTTCGAGCTCCGCACATCGTTATTGGAATTGGTTCGGAGTTGAAACGGAAGATCTGAGACAACAGCCCTTGCCATTTGTCAAGTTCTATCCACATCTGATAATAACCCAGTCGAAGGTTATGCGGGAAAGTGATTCCAAGTCAATGCAGTCTGGTCCCTGATGCGACTGCAAGGTTTCCTCGTCATAGATAATCTGAAAGTAGCTCAAGTCCTGCAGGATCACCAACATTCCGAGAAACCCCCTCCAGCTCTCAGATCCGGTCCGGATTGAAATTGAACATCTGATAGACTTGTTCTTGAAACTTGTCAAGCTTCATTCACATACGATCACCCGTTCCAAAGTAATGAATGTCAGTAGATTCCGGATTCCCATCGCCCCACTTACTCCACGATGCACTTGTGGGGATAGAGACTATTTGCAAGTCAGTCTGATTGGGTCCCTAATATGCGGGCCATGTTTCGTCACCTTAGCACATCTGGAAGTACCTTATTTCGCGATCACCGGAATTCCGAGAAAACCTCTTGAGTTCCTCCCACTGTGACACGATCCGGTCCTGTTTAGTAAATAATGTATCTATGGTTTACGCATGTTCTTCCAACCGATCCCTTTCGGTGCCCACCCCGAGTTCCTGACACTTGTCAAATTTTATGCACGTCCAATCACCCGTTCTAAAGTTATGCATATCACTAGATTCCGGATTCCCCGTTCCTCCACCCCCGCCATGATGATCGGATCGGGGAAGGTAAGCCAACCTGATTGAGTCCCTGACATGCCTGCCAAGTTTCATGGTCGAAGCACAGCTGGAAGTACCCTAACTCGTGATCCCCAGAGTCCCGGGAACCCCCCTCCAACTCTCGTAAATGCGAGACGATCCGGTTCCTGTTTTGTGAATAATGTATTTAGGGCTTGTGCTTGTTCTTCCCTCCAAGTTCCATTCCGACCTCTCGACTCTAAGCGTTTCACGATATTTTCTGCCCCCCCCCCCTCCCACTTATCGGATCCGATTCATCTGACACGCTTGTCTTGGCACTTGCCAAGTTTTATGCACGTTTGATCACCCGTTCCAAAGTTGTGCGTGTCAGTCCATTCCGGATTCCCCATCCCTCCACTCCCCCGACGAGCATCGGATCGGGAAGGAACTATTTTCAAGTCAATCTGGTCGAGTACCTTATATGTCTGCCAATTTTCATGGTCCTAGTACATCTGGAAGTACCCTAACTCCTCCAACACCCCCCACTGTGACATGATCCGGTCCTGTTTTGTCGATAAAGTATCTAGGGCTTATGCTTGTTCTTCCCTCCAGGTTCCATCCCGATCCCTGGACCCTAAGCGTTTCACGAGATTTCCGGTGCCTCCCTCCAGCCCCCCCCCCCCCTTCCCCAGTTCTCGGATTCGGTGCGGATTTGAAACTGAATACCTGAGTCACTTGCTCTTCACTTGTCAAATTTCATGCAGGTCCAAATTACCCGTTCCAAAGTTATGGATGTTTCTAGTTTCCGGATTCTTCCACTTAGACATTTTGTCGGTGGATTATCAGAAGCGAGGATGTCTTTGAGCAAATCCGTATTTTAAGACTAGTGGTTGGAAAAATCCCAATTCGTTTCGTAATTAGGCCTACTTTCTTTAGGATTATCGTACGAGCAGACTTAAAGGACCGCTCTTGCTTATTCTGCCTTTTATAATATGCCAGTACGTGGTCGGAGTAATTGGGATTTTAAGATCCCAAATAGTAAGCGACAATGCCCCCTGTGCTTTAATACAGAGGAAGAGGGCCATTTTCTGGTTGAATGCGAGAAACTCTCAGACCTCAGGAGACACTTTCTTAATGGGTATACTATCAAGTTCCCCGATATTCTTGAAACAAAAAATAAAGCTAAGATACTTAAAATATGCCAATTCTTAAAGAGTGTATTAGTTAAATAAAGATAAGTATTGAGTGATGTAAAGTGTATTGTAACTCATGTATTTTGTACGGCCAATTGGCTATTAAATATATTCATATTCATATACTTAGCTCCCATATGGAATTATAAGCTTCTAAAATCCCCACCTTTCTCCGTTGTTTCGTTTCGTAATTACTAATTTTTAGCGCTTTTTCGACCTTTCCGAGTTTTCCCGTCACCCAACGAAAATTTTGTCGTAATCTTCAATATGCGCTGACAACTCTTTCACATATAAGTATTTAATACTCCCCTCTTTATTACTTCTTTTATTTGCTTAGTTTTCCCACTTCTTAACCAAGGCACAGTTCAGTTTTCAAATGTTTTGCGCCCAGCCGCCGCGTCAGAGAGCAGGAAGGCTGGATATACTCGACAGGCGCTAACAAAAGAATCGCTAGTTTTAGGTGGGAAGGAATGTTATTTCCAAAAGAGTTTTTTCTGATTCATGTCATAGGGAAAAGATCGTTTCTAGTAAGAGTTGTGCTTCAAAGACGGGCTGACGGACAAATTTATGATTATGAATGTATGCCTCACTTCTCGTAGGACTAATGGGGAAGGTCCAATTTCGGCGGTGTTTCGAGCCCAAAAGTACTTCATGTCGACTAGGCCACTCAGTGCGATTCTGTCTCAAGCCCACCATGCAATCATGCACCGTTTTGCCTTGCAGTCGGTGTTTTTGCCCAGAATATAAGTAACCGAGCCGGCAGCCAGATCCAGTACGGACTTTCGGCCTCATAAGCCAGCATGCACCATCTCATCTCGCACTCGGTGTTTAGGCCAAAATATTGGCGACTGAGCCGCCAGCCAGATCTGGTTTGGATTTTCAGCCTCATAACGCCACCATGTCATCTCACAAACGGTGTCCAGGCCACAAAATTTAGCCTAGATATATTGACGGTCTGAGGGGACAGTCCTGACGGCCTCGCACAAACCACGCCGCCCAAAGCCCTTCAGTCGGCAAGGCTATTGAGGATTTAGTCGCGTTCACAAGCATGCCTAACTAAGCACAGATGCCTAGGCACGTGCTCAGGTGGAGCCAGGCTCCGAGTTCTAGAGCCCGGAATTCCGTGCCTGGCCTAAAATCTGTGCCTAGGCATGGGTGTGAACGGCGATGCTAGGCACGTGCCTAGACATCTGTGCTTGGCCAGGCATGCTTGTGAACGGGGCTTTAGGTCAATGCTGTCTTGGCATCATAAAGCATCGTACACTATTTCATGTTGCACTTCAGCAGAAATATTCGAGGTAACAGGTGGAAAGGTCTTACCTGGCAGGCATCTCGACCTCCTTCCTCGTATCCAGCACAAAGAAAGATTTCGGGGATGAATTCGTGCCGTCCTGACTTGAGAAACATGCTCTTGCACTTGTCATTGCTGATGATTGGTAAAGTAACCTTGAATAAAAATCAATTAAGATTCAAGTCTTCCTCAAAGTCCTGACGAACGTGCAGCGAGAAAGAAAGTGAAAGATATTCCGTTCCGAGCGGATATTTATTTTGAAAATACAAGCCTGACAGCTGACGGCATTTCTGTTTTGAACGCACGGATGGATACGTATAGGCCTATGCCGAAGGGTTAATGCCCGGGCCCCAGTATAGTCACGCCTGGAAATAGCGCCGGCAATAAGATCGTTTTACGTTCAAAATTGGGAAGAAAAGACGCTGAAACGTAGGATAGTCAATATGGAAAAATCCATCTCCGCCATTTTGAAACGTATCTTTGGACCAATCGCAGACCACAGTCACTGACTTTAGCTATTTCCATTAACATATGAGTGATGATGGTGGTAATTTAACTTGAATTTATTTGTTCCAAGTGTGACCAGGATGAAACGTAAAGAGTGGGTAATAACCAAATTAACGAGCCAACAGATGTGACTGAATGTGGCCCGGGCTTAACGGTTTCGCCGCGCGGGGAAATATATTTTTGTGGTTTGAGGACTAGCTGATTGGATATCTTTGTTCCGGCATCTTGAGAGCCTGTCTTGTTTTGAGCTGGTCCTTTCAGCTACCATGTCTTCTTTGACAAGGTTGGACACCGTCAGCTTTCCACCTCTCAGACTCGCTCGGCACAGCTCCCGAAGAAGCGTTCGTTGCTGATAAGAGGCCAAAGTGGTTGCGGCTGAAAGAAGATGTCGGGTCAGACATCCTCCGTTCAGTACATTTTTTGCTGTTTGAGGGGAAAGTATTTAGGGAGGGAGCGTGCTCCAGAGTCCTTACTTGTGTCCAGTGTGTGGTAATTTTGATTAGAGCGTGATCCACTTCTTGTCGAACTACCAAAAACTCGGTGGAAACCAAACCTTAGCTTATTATCTTCGGACCGTGACGTTTTCGTGACGTCATTAAAGAAATAGGGAAATTTGATTCAATTAATTTTCCAGAATATATATCTGTTCTATTACGAAGTAGGAAAAAGGTTTTTGAAAAGAGTAGGTCTTTACCAGTGGCTGAGTGTGCTTGCCGATTTTGTGGTGAGGTAGATTATGCCATCTGCTGACAGATTGTCCGGGGGTGAAGGAAATTAGAGATAGTTCTTTTGGTGGGGTGCCCATACTATTTCCTGGTATTATGAAGTCGACGAATCGTCAGGTAATTCGGTCGGTATGTAAATATTTTAAGTGTATACTGGAAGTTTAGATCGGAGGTAATTTGGCGAATACTAGAAGGGTAAAAAGAAGTGATCTTATTGTATGTAATTTTGAAGGTCAATTTTATTACTTAAGTGAGATAATGAATACTGTTATATGGCCCTTTGTTGGCTTTAATAAATTATTATTATTATTATTATTATTATTATATATAGAGACAAGCGGCCAGCAACGCGCAGAACGCATTTACACTTAGAAACCCTTCTAGGGGTCAATCAGTTCCGTTAGCAAATGGAAAATATTGACTTGTCTTGGGACGTCACGATCCATAGCTAATCGGCTAAAGTTTAGTCAACGCCAAAAACTCCGTGAATTAAGAATGGACTTACTACAAAGATCAACTGGTGATGTGCGGTTGTTCAGCAGCAATTTTTTTTGTAATTATAAAGAACCCTGCAGTGTTCGAGCGGATGAGTCTGAGACCATTCCTTTTCTCTTTGAGTTGTAATAATTTAGTTTATTTGTTTTAATGTTCGATTGTTCGACTGTATATATAGCCCTTTGGGCCTTCAGAGTACAAATGGGTACAGTTTAAACACATAAACACGAATGTATCGTGACGAGGAGCGATGTAATGACCAATGTAGTGCATACTTCCTGTATAAGTATTTACTATAGGATGTTCGGTATTTTCTCAGTGAGCAGGCAAAGCCTGAGTACCTGTTACGGGATGACGTAGCAAAAATATCTGCTGATGCGTAGTGACAAGACTGAACAAAAATCTGTATCAGTTTCGGAGGAGCTCTCAGTTAGCTTTCTTTGCACTCACCCTCTAGATGTTTATTTTGGTTCATTTCTCCTGGAGACCTACTGGTAAGCTGCTGGGTGATGCCCCGCAGAGCAGCTTTTGAGAATTTGTGTTATGCTTTCTATTGGCGACATAAAGCTCTGGTCTCTTAATTTCTCTAGTTCCATGACACTTATATGACCGAAGATTGAAAATTAGTGTCTTTATGTGTCTTATTTATTTTCTTTCCTTTACTCCGATTTTTGGAAATGGCGGATTAAAAATAAGTTACTTACTTTCTTATGACATAAAGCTCTGGTCTCTTAATTTCAATAGTTCCACTGACACTTATTATGACCGAAGATTGAAAATTAGTGTCTTTATGTGTTTTATTTATTTTCTTTCATTTACTCCGCTTTTTGGAAATGGGCGGATTAAAAATAAATTACTTACTTACTTACTTACGACATAAAGCTCTGGTCTCTTAATTTCTCTAGTTCCACTGACGCTTATTATGACCGAAGATTGAAAATTAGTGTCTTTATGTGTTTTATTTGTTTTCTTTCATTTACTCCGCTTTTTGGAAATGGCGGATTAAAAATAAATTACTTACTTACTTACTTATTGACTCGACGTATTTAGACACTTCCTTTGTTCGCATAGTAAGTTAAAGTACTATAGGCGCTTGAGGATAAGTCATAAGACTTGATAGCCGAACTTGGTCTGCGAGTTAGAGATCACTGAAGTCAACGGTTTATTTGGGGTTAGGCGTGCGATCAGCATTCCTGTCTGACTGTTTCATCCTAGCCAGCGCCTGACAGTGTTAAGTTGTCGTGTCAGCGGCCGGTCATTAGTTTTGCAGATACTATGGTATCTGTTACCACGGTAACTGCAATTAGTCGTTTTTTCAGTTTCCGTGGTATCTGATACACGGTTGCTTTGCAAAAACGACTATTGCTGAAATTGCACTTTTTGACGTGATCCCAAAAGAAAAACTGATATTCAGTCACACACTAAATGCCAAACTTCTTTCCCACCAATTTGACAAAAATTGATGAATGTGCGATTACATTTTCAGATACCACGATCAGTTACCACTCTCGGACCGTGGTATCTGAATATCAGATACCATGATAGCTGGCCAGATACCACGATAACTGCAAGAACGACTTTATACCGTGGTATGAGATACCATGGTATCTGCAAAAACACAACTATTAGCTTCTAAGTATTTGCTGATCCTTCCTCCAGCCAGTAACCGCTAGAATAAGCTACATATAGTCTATTACATTTTTTAAAAAAGGTCGCTACAACCGGAAAGCACTTGGGCGAATTTATAGCGCTTTCTGTACTCCTTACATCCTTGTATTGTTCAGGTGTGTATCACAGTCTGCGAAAAAAAGACATTAAAGCTTTGAAGACGTGTTTTATAATCATTGTAAATTTTGTATGTACCTTCCTCGTTCCCGCCGCAAAATTAGTTCAGAAGTTCAGAAGTTCGGCGTTCAAGATGTGATTCGCTCACTCGAGAAAACGTCACTATAATAACTATGTACATCTCGTCATCCTAGTCATCGAGTACATGATGTTTCTCATGAATTTTTTAGGCCCAGTTAGAAATTATGTCTAAATTTTGTGTATCATTTATCTTGTCTGTTATTTGGAAATTCAATGACGTGAATCTTGCTGTTAAAGTGCATTTGTTTAGGACGTACTGCTACTCATTTTTCGCGTTACCCCTGGTGTATAACCATACGAAAAGATCACGTTTGAACCTAGAAGCTTGTTATAAGCGTGTTTTCCGTCGGTTAGCAAAGCTACAATTCCGAGCTAGCATCAGCCAAGCGTTTGTGTCGAACCATTGTTGCACATTTATTGAAATTGAGAGGAAGTTGAAAACATCGTTTTTTTGTCGTCTAATGGAGTCGCGGAATGATTTAGTGGAGTTCGCTGCAAACCCACTATTCTTCAATCTTCCGATATGGAGTCATTTGCTCGACCCTGAGCCACCATGATGTAGATAGTTTGTACTCGCTTGTTATATTTTAATTTTTTTGTGTTGTTTATATGGCTTACGCTGAAATAAAAAGTGTTATTATTATTATTATTATTTATCTTGTGTTGTTTTTCGTTATTCTCTTTACTCCGCTACCACCTTGTGTATTTGACGGGGTACAAACAAATATGTATAGTTTACCACAACTTTGTCAAAGTTGCTCACGCCTACTTCCTTAGACCCAACCGTGACTTTCAGGTAACACAATGCCGAACTGTGTCTACCCTCCGTAAAACCACCCTTATATCAAAGTGAAAATCATATTCTGAATAAACCGTGCGTTAATTAAACTCGCTAATCAAGTACAAAGTTTGATGTAGAAAGGAAGAGCGACCCGCCTCCCCATTGTAAGTTCGACTTCACTTTTCTGCTTCAGCGAAAACAATGAATTAATTTAGGCGCATTATCAGCGATTACAAGGTCGGAATAGTACTTCCGGAATGAACTTTTGGAAAGTTCTTTGACTGAACCGCACGCGCTGTCAAGGCTCAGGTGTTGCACTGTCTCTCAATGTGGAAAAATGTGAATTCTTGGTTTTTAACGATCGTTCTTCTTCTCAGTCGTCATTTGTGTGTAAACATTTTACTATCCCCCATTGCTACTTATTTCAGCTCGCTGGGCATCACTATCACTAACTCTCTACTGTCTCTAGAGGATAACAAACTGTCCTTGATGTAAAGAAAAAAATACAATTTGGTTACTCGAAAATTGTCGCTCACCGTGGGCGGTATAATAGACGAGCTCTTGGTCGGCTGTATTCAACTTTGGCATCGGAACATAATTATTATTCGTAAGTCCCGATGAAAAATTTATCTCAAAATAGTACTATGAAGTGGTACGAAAACGTAGCATGCACTACTAACTGATGCTACTATATGCTTCTACTTCAAGTCTACCGTGTTACTGCATCTACTATATAGCATCTACTATATTAGCAAGACTGGATGCTACTATGGCAAGACAGGATGCTACTGTATACTACTACTTAAGATTGGACCAGTCTGAGGCACATTAAATGATATTATTCTTTGCTATTACATAGTATTACATGCAACTTTTTCGTACTACTACCATACTACTACGCAGGCTACACATTTTTCATCGGGGTTTGGTCTTCCAGATATTTCGAAGATATTGCTAATGCTACAGGAAGCTGTCGGGTTCAGTCTACTCTCGGTTTTCACCACACCACCCCCATACCCCCCTGTTCATGTGCTAGTGTTTTTGTAGGTATAGTTATTTTTAGTATTTTCTTCCTTTCCTTTTCTTTATTGTACTTCACTTGTTTTTACTTTGGAATTTGTGGATAAGAAATAAATCGCTATAGTGAGTCTTCTGGAGACGCAGAGAGACCGTACAGCAACAACGTTCTTAGCCGTCATTTCCGCCGTCACGGACGGAGATATAGGATCGCTCCGAGCTTCAACTCTCGGTGACCGTGAAAGACCAAGGTTCGTGGCACGTCTTAAATCCGTCACCTGATTGGTTTCTACTTGATATTCTCCCCTCCCCCACATTTTTCGACGGCGAGAGTAAGGCCTGAGAGAGTGGTAGCCCAGTCAGTACCCAAATTGAAGCCAATCTAACACGTACCAATTTGCTCGCGCGTTCGTTAACCATTTCGTCTCGCATTGATTGTATAATCTGAATCATTTTTTCGTTGGGTAGTGTTTGACAAGATTCTAATATATTTAAACTGGTGTTGATTTATTTTGTTCGGCTTGATGTTCTCAAATAATTGTTAATATTGACAAAATTCTCAAATCATTGTTAATATCGACAAGACAGACGATAACCACAGAATTGGCTTTGTCGGTTGTATCGGTTGATTGAAAATAAACTGAATTGAAACTGAAATCGCCTAGTGAGCTGCCCAACATGCATCCTGACACAATCCCAAAGCTTTGCTTACTTGCTGGAGCACGTTTGGCAAGGTTCCTCCTTCGCTCAGTCTTCCCCATCCCGTCACAGTCGCGTTCATTCCAACCAGCAGGTCGTCGCTAGATGGCAGACAAATAGGCGAAATCGTCGGGCTAAGTTCCACGGGTTCCTCCAGCTTTAGGATAGCGATGTCGTGTTCGTATGTGAAGAAGTTGTATTTCGGGTGGACGATCTTCTTGGTAACTGCTCGCTCGACAACAGGGAAAGGCTCCGTTAGAGAAGAGACGTCGTACTCGCCAAGACGAACTCGAATTTGTGTTAGGAGAAGGCTAAAAGAAAATATGATTCAGCTAAAAGAGAGACGTCAGAGCTGGTTTGAGGAGGGGCACAAGACCGTATCCAGGGGGGGAGGTAGGGGGTTGACCCTCCCCCCCCCCCCCCGAAACATACAAAAATGGTCATTTTTATAGGCTTTTCCTTCTGATATATGTCTTTTGTACTTTTTTGTCCGACGCGCAGCCACCCCTCCCCCCTCGAAAGGCACCCCCCCCCCCCTAAAAAATTCCTGGATATGGCCTTGGAGGGGCACCAGCTGTTACCCTAGGTTCACACAGAGCAAATCGCGGCGACGAACGAGATTTTTCAATTGCAGCGACAGAAGATTTGTAACGCCTTTCACACTGAATTTTCGTCGGCAACAGAATTTAACGCGAAATGTTGCTGTTGCATGCATAAAATCGTACTGTCGCCCGATTAAAGCTGAGTTTTCCCAACATTGAAAATCGCCTTACGAAGCAACAGAAATCGTCGATTTTGGCGACGAAAATCTCGGCGATGGCCGATATCGCCTCAGTGTGAACGTCTGTGTGAACCTCGGGTTAGAGATAGGTTGAATTACAATCTACATCGCAAGGGCTTTGTTGGATAGTTTGTTGGCTCAGGGGTCCACTTTGTTCTCGTTTAGAGGTCGATCAAAGAGACAAGGGCTTCAACTGCGTTGTGCTTGCCACGATTTTTAAGTCGGTTGCTCCGTCTAATGATTTATATATTGCCTTCTTCAGCAGAATCATAAGTAAGTATATTTTTAACCCACAAAATGTTTTACAACAAAAGAGAGAGGAGCAGAGACAAATAGAAAACAGAAGAATAACATACGAAACATGTAATAGGCCTCCAACTATCAATAAAAAAAAGTCTAATCAGTCGGTGATGCGGCGACAGACGTAGACTAGATTTCTGACGGAAATCAGTGTGCAATTCTTGCAGTCGTGACAAAATGTCAGTAACTCCGTAAGATTTAATGATCTTACAGTTACTATGCAAATAGTACCGTTCTATAATAACTAATACCAATAAAAAAGGGCAAATTCATTATGTTTATTTCTAAACTTTTTTCGGAATATCTGCTCCGCCCTTCTCCCTGGATCAGCAATTTCCGTCTTTTCTAAAATACCGAATTTTCAACAGCTACTGAACAGATAACACAACGTTCCAGCGAAAGCGTTTTTATCCGACCAATGCTTGAACTTGCAATTTGATTGCAGTAAGAGGCTGCAGCATTTGTCCATGAAGAACCAAGATACTTACTCTTCGACACAATGGGCAGCTGTTATCACAAAGTTTTCGTTTAGCAGTGTCCCGCCGCAGCGATGAGTTGACGAAAATCCGAAGAAAGATGTACGTCGTACGGAGGCCTGAAAAAAAAAAACTGTTTGTTGTGGCAGAAATATGTATGTACCGGATTCAAACCAAGGACCTCTTTTTAAACACATCGCACTTTTCTTATCTGACCTTACATTTCTGCGACTAATTTCAGAAGTTTCATAACAGATAACACGAGGATGCGCAGTTTCAACAGATAATGCGTAACAGATAACACTTCGGATGTAATCTGACGTGTTTGAAACCGTTATGCATGAAATGTTATGCATAAAAAGCTTGTTAGGAAGAGCCAAAAAAGCGTCTACTGACTCTATTCTTTATCGCCATGCCGTAGGAAAACTCAGCAGATACTTTTTGGCGGTTTTTCGGTTCTTACTGATGGTAACGCTTATCATGCATAACGTTTTGAAACATAACAGATAACATCCGAAGTGTTACCTGTTGAAACCGCTCATCGTCGTGTTATCTCTTATGAAACTTCTGACAGTTTATGACTCGCTCAGTGACGTTAAAACTTTGTTTAGTCGTTTAACGTCACCAGCACTTCATATACTTAATTTATCCTTCGACAATCTATTTGAAGCTTTCAGATTTCCATTTTTAGATCCACTGAAAGACCAAAGGTTTCGACGGGATCCCAAAAATTCAATATTTGATCCAGACAATTGATCTTGTAGATATCCGGTCTTCGCCAGACTCCATAAAGACTTTTCCGGTTTTGGCCGGATTCCGGGCGGACTATCTTACGGCGAGAAAATAATTTTCATATATTGATTCAGCATGCGTCCTTACCACTACATCGGACCTCTAATCAACTTCAGATAAAACAAAAACTTGCAACAAATTTTCTGGTTTTGGCCGGATTCCGGGCGAAATACATATCCGGGTAGAAAATGATTGTCATATACGGATTCATCACGTCCTTTGTCCCGTAATTGAATATCTAATCAACTTCAAACACATTCCGGGCGAGCTATTTGTCCGGCGAGAAAATAATTTTCATACACATGTTCACAATGTCTTCTTACCCCTAAATCAATCATTTTATTAGCTGTTAAACAATAATTTATTCGCCCCTTAATCTGGTCCTCTTCCTCCACCCCTAAATGAAGGGCTACAGAGCCCATCTACGAACTCGACCTGTCCCTTGACCCAAAGAATCCTCCTGATTCCCTTCGAGAGTTATCGAGCTGACGGACGGACGGAAAGGCGGACAACTTTTGCGTGGTCATAGGTATCCCTACACTCACGTTTTGGGATCCCAAAAACTGATTCTCAGCTGACTCAGCTTGGGCTGAAGACACAGTTCTTACTAATTGATGCCGTCAAAGAAAGGAGGGTCTGGGGCCTACATAGATATGAAAAAAGAAAAAAGCAACGAACTTTGCTTTTTTGCCTAAAGCAGCAGATTATAGCATTAATATACATAAACAAAGAAGAACTTGCTCCACACCAGAGCCTCTTTTTTGTTGCAATAGCGCTGCCGCATCGCTGCTGCAGAACTTCTTTACTTTTGCATAATGTTCGTTCTTGGATTCACTTTCTTCTTGGTTGAAGCGGCAGCGCTGCAGCATCTTGCAGGGAAGCACGGACTTGGTCGGGGAGCAAGTCCGTGATTCTCGAGAAGCGCTGCAGTGCAAAAACGGATGTAGAAAGAATGGGTCCGGAATCGGCCGAGAAGTGGACCTGCAGCATGCAACAAAAACGAGGCTCAGGGTTGGTCACCAAGAACCAGGGTGTACGAGTTACTTCAGGATACTTTGAGTTACTCAGGGTTACTTTTGGTTATATTGGGTTACATTGCATTGGGTTACATTGGGTTACATTAGGTTACATTGGGTTACTTTGAGATACTTTTGGGTTACTTTCCAGGGTGTACGAAGTTACTTTTGGCGACCAACCCTGCGCTTCAAAGAATGTAGGTGTGTGGTCGTCATATAGAAATGAAATCGCAAAAAGGGCCCTTTTGGATTTATTGAAAAAAAAATCAAACTCTTCAATGCCCAGAGGCAAACCTGTAAGGGACTAAACAACAATGAAAAGAATTACTTTAAAAAGGGAAAGAAAGATGCAGAAAAAGTGTTTCTTAACCTCAACAAATTATTAAAGCCATTACCGTGGACCGTTGTTGTAATCGTTATAATAATAATAATAATTTACTGAAGAAGCCAAATACGGCAATACAACAGACGCCTAAGGCGCCAACCAAAATTCATACCACTAATATAAAAACATTTTCTTCTTTTCAGTACATTTAAAACAAAAACAAAAACGATCTCACAAATTATATTTTTATTTGTCGACTTTAAGGTCTCTTTGTTAAATATCTGAGGGAACCAAACTGGTGAAAATTAGAACAAGAATGATAATTGATGCAAAAAAGTAAGCAGTCAATACTATAGTCTACGCCACTAGTCTCGTGCCATTCTGCCCGCATCGGCAATCTAAATCATAGGGAATGGAACTAAGCCATAACTTAAAAAGAAAGCGTGGTTACTGGATTATGCACTTTGATATTTTGCGGTTGAAAAGCATTTAAACTATGCACAAAATTGCAGGCGCTGAAGTGATGTGAATGAAATGTGAGTGTTCTCGGCACTCAGTTACTGATCCGTAAATCCTGAATGACACGCCGCTGTTCACTGAATGATTTAGCAAAAAAAGACTTGCAAAAAATAAAGTATTTGGATTAAACGGAGTGAAGTGAAAACGGAAATTTTGGTGTTACGCCTGTTAAACTTGGGCTAATTTATTTATTTATTCATTATTATCAAAAAAATTGTAATTTTCGGAAAAATGTGAGTTCTAGCTTTTTGAAAGAACATGATACACAATACGCCCCTCATAAAATTACTCTCAGATTAGTTCTTTTTTGGACGCTAGGTGCGCTATCCTAAAGAAAATAATGACACGTTACTTTTTTGTGTACGTTTATCCTGGTTTGTTTTGCTATTTGCAATTCCTCTTAGGCCTAACCACGTTTAAAACTGTTGAAAATGCCTCTTCCCCTCTTTTTGCTTTACCCAACTTGGTTCTGTCAAGCGCCATCAAGTTTGTCATTTCTTTCTTCCCGACTTCATTGCTGAGTGGTGGCTGTCTTTTCCAAGGGGCTAATGCGCGACTCGATATGAAGCGAAAGCCTAATCGCTCATTCACCGGTCATATAACTTATCGCCAGATCTCACGTGTGATTGTTATTGTTCCTCTAGCGCGTCTGGCGGCAATTCGTCATCAGATTTTATGAAGGACGCATAGTAATCGCAAAACCAACAGTCTTGAGAATAACAGGAAACGAAAGACGGCTACAAAATTACAAGAAACTCTTACGTATAGACAAAGTACATAATACTAAGAGCGTGTTCCACCCTACTTACCGTAGTTGCTACGCATAACGTAACACATTTTGGCTTCTTTGCGTCAAGGCAGGAACACATTTTTCTATTTTCGGCGAAATATCATACCACCGGTTAATTTGGCCAATCACGTTACAGAGATTCATAGTTACCACGCTTACTACGCTCCCGGGCGTGAAGGTTGGAACGGTCAGCATAGTAAATTTGTGCGAGGTTGGAACGAAAATAGTGACTAATAGTTACGATTGTTAGTAGGATGGAACACGCTCTATAATGGATATGTAAACGAAAGAGCATGAAATTGTCTTCATGCAAGGCTGTAAGGATTACGCGACATTACTAACTAGAAATAATTTTTGAACGAATGTCACCATTATCTTTTGTTCAAGCATAATTAGGACACGAGTCACTGAGAAACTCCCTTGTTCAAGGGAAGCTTACCTGCCATGGCCAGGCTCCGTAGACTGTGCTAGATCCACCAACTACTCGAGAAGTCGGCACTTTCGGCATAGGATTCTGCATTCCGCATCCTAAAACAAAACTGCGTTCATATACCCAGAGACGCCTCTTCGATAACTGCGAAAAAATGACGCAAAAACCCGTAGCGTCTAGGGAGTTTTTGCAGCTATAGAATAGAATAGAATAGTGTTTATTTAGCCTCAATGGGCCATACACAGATTTTTATACACACGGCATACAAATATATTAATACACTGAAAACATAATGATCCTAGGACAACTACCTTCTATTTAAATTTCCACTCACATAATCTACCACCGTTTTAATAACGTTGTCTTTAGTCGATGTCAATATACCAGGGAAGAGCAACCCTCCCCCAAACTGATCCGGTAGAGGAGACTCCTGGCACTGCCCTAGGAGGTGAGCAACAGTGTCCTCTCCGACAAGACAAATCGGACACCTGTAATTATCAATTATTAACCCATCACTATTTTTCCTTCTCTCAAACACCTTTTTTCTAAGTCCGAGTGGTAAATGAGTTTGTTCGGAGCTGGAACCAAAGTTTCAGAGTCTGTGCTGGTAGACCTAACTTAAAATAAAATTCCATATGAAACGTTTGCTTCAATAATTTGTAGTAATTCAGACGACGCCGTGCCAACATTTACCGAAATTTCTTATCTGTACTTTTCCAGCATGTGCTTGCATCTTGAGGTGTGGCCTTTGTGCAGAAGTTGCAGAACTGCAGACGGACGACTATGGTACAAAATCTCCAGGTTAGGTAAGCTTGTTCTCCTACAGAGGGCTATTACGTCCTTGGAATGGGCGCACCACGCGGCGTATCTCATCAATCCTTAAAGATCAGTTGGAAACTGGACGGTTTTGTCATATGATCGCTAATTTGCCGTTCTTAATGAAGTTGTGACAAAGGGGGTATTAGGCTGCTATGATTTTGTTTATTGCACTTGTTATTACCTTGCTAATGGAAAAGAAGTTTAAAGGGTCGGACTGGCTAGCAAGACATTCAATATCGAAACTGAAACCGTTCTTGCAAAATCTTGAAGATCTTCTTTGGATTTCTAAATGCAGTTTGTAGACATTATTATTATTATTATTATTATTTATTTATAACCCATCAACTGGCCTGGGCCAAAAAGACGGAGTATGGAAAAAATACAAAAAGTAAATGAACAGGTGAACAGAGTAAACTGAAACACAAAAGAACAACAAAATCCAAATAAGCTTGAGTCAAATCCGTTTCAAGGGACTCCGCATTAGTAGTTCGCAGGCCTCGTAAACTCAATCACTTTTGGGCAGAGTAGGCTGTAAGCAGGGTGTTTTGCACTCCCACAATTTGCGCACTTCACATAGGTTGAGGTGCACGGGCTCTCACGGCTGGATTCGTGGCTCCCACCACATTTAGAGCATTTGAAGTTGTTCTTGCAGTCACAGGCCGAACTCTTGGCACTTGTAACACCGCTTTTAAAGCTTTTAAACTAGAATGATTTCAAAATATGTTATTTCAGTATTTGTTTGGTTATTGGGGATGTGAAATGTCTTGGTTCTAACGCTGCTTGTTACTCTATCGTGTCAGGCACTTGTTACTCCACCCGGTTGTAGGGACTGAAGTTACTAAAGGCATAAATCTACTTAAGCCACCGCGCGACGGAGGTGCCGAAAAAGTTCGCTCACCAGCAATGTCCTTTTTATCTGATCCGCTCTAAACACAGGTAGCCTACAATTGCTGAGTCGTAGTTTTGCTGGGATTTTCAGTCTTGCGGTCAAATTCGCCATTTTTTAAGACCATTTCTGCTATATTTTCAAAATTTCGAATAAAAACAAAATCACTTCCACATGCCCGAATGGAAAGGCAACCTCGATAGTTGGGCATTCCAAAATAAAAGCAAGAGCTGTAAGCTCATATGGCACTTGCACGGGTTGAGATGTATTGTTTGATCAAAACTACTTTTAGACTGTGCGGTTCAGATGCGCACTTTAAGGGAGCTAGAGAAAAAGTATTTTATTCTTGAATTTGGCTGTAATGATGCGCACTTTAAAAGCGCTAGAAATTTTCAGTTAAAATGCGCACTTTAAGGGTGCTAGCAATATTTTTTTTTTTAGCAAACCCTTGTGACTCATGGGTTGAGATGTGTCGTTTGATACAAAGTAATTTTCGACCTTGCGGTGAAGATGCGCACTTTCAAGGAGCTAGAACTTCATTTGTAAGCAAAACCCTTGAGGCAAACATGATAATGGGCTCATGGGGATCATGAAAATACATATTTTGCTTAAAAGATTTTTTCTTAATTTGCGGTCATGGTTGGTACTTTAAGGAATGGTTGGATTTGGAAAGTGGCGATTTCTAAGCCAAACTTATCGAATTTTTGCCAAGTTTCATCGTCCTGGCACATATGGAAGTACCTTTACTCGCAATCACCGGAATTCCGGACCCCCCTCAAACTCCCCCCACAGTCGCCAGAGCCGATCCGGTTCTGTAAATGATTTATCCGGAGCTTCTGTTTGTTATTCTCACAAAGTTCCATCCCAATCTCTCCAGTCTAAGTCGGCCACGTATCCCCCCCCCCCCCAGTTGTTGTCCGGTCCGGACATGAACAAGATCCCCAGAGACATGTCTTCTGTTCAATTACAAAATTTCACTCAAATCCGATCACCCTCCAAAGTTACGCATGACTTCTTATTCCGGATTCCCCCACCCTCTGCACCCCCCATTATTATCGGATCGATTAAATTTTTATTTACAAGTCAGTTGGATCGGGTCCCTGATACGTCTCCCAAGTTTCGTCGTGAAAATCCCCAGAACCGTCATCACCGGAATTCCGGGAAACCCCTCCCCTCCACCCCCCCCCCCCACCCCAAGTGTCCGGATCCAGTCCAAATGTGTAAACGATTTATCTGGAGCAGATGCTTGTTATTCCCAGCAAGTTTCACTCCGATCCCTCCATTCTAACCGTTTCTCGGGATTTCCGGTCTCCCCCCCCCCCCCCCCCCGATCCCCCATAGCTGTCGAATCCGGTCCGGACTTCAAATGAAAAATCAGAGATATGTCATTTATTCATTTATTAAGTTTCATTCCAATCCGATCACCTGTTCGAAAGTTACATACCACTCAACATCCAGGACTCCCCCGCCCTCCACTCCCCCCAGATAGTACTGATTATTTCCAGATTGGTTTGGTCGGGTCCCTGATATGCCGGCTAAGTTTCATCATCCAAGCACATCTGGAAGTACCCTAACTCGAAAAAGTGTGACAAAAAGCTTGAACAATATACCAACCCCTTCGACTGTCGATAACACTAGCTCTCCCCGCCGACACTCATAGATATAAGCAGAGAATGACGTCATCCATGTTCACAGCTATACTAGTGTGAAGAAAGGGGTAGGGCTTTGAAAGGAATTCTCAGGATTCCTCCGCCCTCCCCCCCCCAGATGGTCGGATCGGGAAACTGATTATTTCCAGGTTAGTTTTATCGGGTCCCTGATATGCCTGCCAAGTTTCATAGTCCTAGCACCTCTGGAAGTACCCTAACTCGCAAACACCGGACTGACCGACTGACAGGCCGCCGGAAAAGTGATCGGTATATGGCACTTGGCCGGTAGGCAAGTGCCACAAAAAATCTAAACCCTCAACACTAATTTTTCCCAAAGAAAAATAAAATAACAACAAGAGCTACGAGCTCATATGGCACTTGTACGAGTAGGCTGTACAAGAAAATAGATGAAAACGTCACAAAATACACCCGCCGTCCAAAAAGGCGGTTCGTAAATAGAAATAGGATATTTAGTTTCACTCATTTCTGAGCAGTTCCGGCATCGTCTCGATTGCAAATGCACATGACTGTTCAAACTTTCATCCCAATAAATCCATTTGTTTGATCCCTAGACGTGCTACACGATTTCCGGTACTCACTCTATTTCCACCTACCGTGGCCGAATCTGGTTCGGAATAAAAAAAAAAATCGACCACCTAAAGCATCTTCGTTTATGCATGCATGTCTACCAAGTTTCACTCGAATCTGAGCATTTTTGGAAAGTTCCGGTACCCCCCCCCCCCCCCCCCCCCTTCCCACCAACGTTGTCGGAGCCGGTTCGGGCCCAATCTCTTAATTCCCTCATCAAGTTTGACTGAAATTGGAGCATAGCCTATCTGTAAGTTTCCAGTACCCCCCCCCCCCCCCCCCTACCTTGGCCGAATCCGGCCCAGACACCAAATAACAAATCTAGGCCGCATAAACTCGGCACTGTCGAATTGCATCTCATTCAGTCCATCCGTTTGGTTTTTGTGCATGTCAAAAGTCCCCCCACCCCCAATTCCCCTAATCGTGGTCGCATATGGTTCGAACGCATGTTTTACATGTCGAGGCCATCGATTCGTATCACCCATGAAGTTTCACTCGAATCAGACCACTCGTTCGCAATTTATAGAAGTCCATATTTATCTTCTCTTGCTCCCCCAAAAATGCTCCGATCTAGGAACGGAAGTTTCCGGGGGTATGTTGTGTCAGGTTTTGAAGTCAAGATAATTCGGGTCGCTAATATGCCTGCAAAGTTTCGTTGTCGTTTTACATCTGGAACTATTCTAACTCACGACTACCGGAATTCCAGGAAACCCCCTCCAAGTCCCCCCACAGAGCCCCGAAACCATCTGGCTCCATCAATTTCATCTAGGCCTAATGCTTGTTCCATCCATTAAGTTTCGTCCCAATCCCTCTGCTTTTAGAGTTTCTTGAGTTTTCCACCCCCCCCCCCCCATCCCCACAGGTATCGGACCCGACCCGGACGTGACACTGAACGTCCGAGGCGATAGCTCACCAGACAAGTTTCATTCAAATCCGATCACCCGTTCAAAAGTTATGCACGCCACTAGATTCCGGACTCCCCATCCACCCACTCCCCCACGATGGTCGGGTCGGGGAAACGGCTGTTCTCAAGTCAATCTGTTCAGATCCCTGACATACCTGCCAAGTTTCATCGCCCTAGGACATCAGGAAGTATGCCGAACTCGCGGGATCGCTAGAAATCCGGACCCCCACCCCAACTCCCCCACAGTGCCCTGATCCGGTCCGGTTATGTCAATGACGTGTCTAGGACCTGTGCTTGTTTTTCCCACCAAGTTTCATCCCGATCCCTCCACTTTAAGCGTTTCTCAAAATTTCCGGTTCCCCACCCCAACTCCCCCACAGTGCCCTGATCCGGTCCGGTTATGTCAATGACGTTTCTAGGACCTGTGCTTGTTTTTCCCACCAAGTTTCATCCCGATCCCTCCACTTTAAGCGTTTCTCAAAATTTCCGGTTCCCTCCTCCAACTCCCCCCAGTGTCATCGGATCCGGCCCGGGTTTAAAGTGAGGTGTCTGAGACACGAGGTCATCCTAAATATCAATTTTCATCAAGATCCGATCACCCGTTCGCAAGCTAAAAATACCTCAAATTTTGGCTTCACCCTCCCTCCACTCCCCCCCCCCCCCCCCCAGATGGTCGAATCGGGGAATTGATGATTTCCTATTTAAGCTGGTCGGGTCCCAGACATGCCTGTCAAATTCCATCGTCCCAGCACATCAGGAAGCACTGAACTCGCGGGATCACTACAAATTCGGACTTCTCCCCCCCCCCCCAACTCCCCCAAAGTGAGCGGATCCGTTCCGGTTATATCAGTCACGTATCTAGGACTTTTGCTTGTACTTTCCACCAAGTTTCATTCGGATCCCTCCACTCTAAGTGTTTTCCAAGATTTCCGGTTTCCCCCTCTAACTCCCCCCAGTGTCACCGGATCCGGTCTGGATTTAAAATGGAGGGTCTGAGACACGAAGTCCTTCCATGTATTCAGTTTCATGAAGATCCGATCAACTGTTCGTAAGCTAAAAATATCTCATTTTTCCTATTTTTTCCGGATTCCCCCTCCCTCCACTCCCCTCCAGATGGTCGGATCGAGGAAGCGACAATTTCTAATTTAATCTGGTCCAGTTCCTGATACGCTTGCCAAGTTTCATCGTCCTAGCTTATCTGGAAGTGCCCGAACTAGCAAAACCGGGACCGACAGACCGACAGACCGACTGACGGACAGAAATAACAATCGCTATATGGCACTTGAGTAAGCTCAAGTGCCATAAAAAGCAAAACAACCTTTTTGTTAATTGCACAACTGGATACATAAAAATTACTCAGAACGGAAAAATCTGCGAGAATATTTTTCAGTGGCATTTCGGTCCTCTTTGAAAAGCAGCTTGAAGAGGACCCTTGGAGGAACGACCCGCCCAGACCCTCTGATGATGTGTCACAAGAGAAGTCAGGAGTTGCCCACTCTCGATTTTAGTGTACAGAAGTGCGTCGGTTCCCGGTCGGTGCCGGCAGCGATCGAAACCAGTCGGCACTGGTTACCACGAGTTAAAACATTAAAATCAAATTGTTTAGAAGCGTTTGAAGGACGAATCACCTAATTTTCGAACAAAAATATGTAATAAAATGATTTATCTTCCAAAATCTTTTTCTTAAATTGGTTTCAACTTTAAAACGTTCAGGATAGTATCAATACACTTTTTCGTTAGCATTCAAATCTATTTACCCGCAACAAACATCCTGCCCTCTCAGCCCATGAAGTATTAGCCAGATTTTCATTCCTGAACCTGTTTAATGAGCTTGTCACTTTGTACAAATTCTGTTAGTCTCGAGGGATGGGTAACCCCTCAGTCACAAGAGCAGTCCCCTGGCTATTGGTCATACCAGGGACCCATAAATTTCCTGTAATGACTCGCCATTCAGGGGGCTTGTCATTTTCTATGCTTCTATGTTGCTATGTTTCCCGAGCCTCACCTAGTTTCCAAAAATTCCGCTTGGGTCGAATCGGCGTTCTTGCTCAGATAGACAAAATTGCAAGCATGCCACCAGGTACCTAAGCTAGGACAAAAGATCCAGGATACTCTTCCATTATAGAGAAATATTCCTAGCTTAGCACAACAGCTGCGAAAAATTTTGTCTATCTGGATAGTCGGGTATTTTATCCCTGTGGGTATTTCTTGAACTATCTGACGCTCGGTCAAGAGCGCATCAGAAATATCTTATTGACAATCCCCCTGAATGGCAAGTCATCACAGGAAATGTATGGGTCCCTGATCATAGCGGTAAGAATCACCAGAGACTAACTTTATGATCCTTCTAACTTTTTGAAGGGGGAGCTGTTTGAGAGCTGAGGTAGACCCGTCAGACCCCAGCCTAGTTCCAGTGCCAACCAGTGATAAAGGCTGACAACGGAGAGGTCTTCAGTGGTGGATAAACAATATATGCTACTAAAAGGTGACGAAGATAAGAGAGACAATCAAGCTTGCTTACTTTTATTGGCAGTGTTTGGTGCATTGGTAACTTCTAATAAGTATTCTGGAAATTCCACTGGTTCTGTGATCTGATCCACAGCCGTTACCGTGTCCGTCAAGCTGGGCGTATCTCGTGTCGTGGTCTCTGCAGTCTTTTGTGTCGTGGATGGTCTCTCGGTGGTGCTGGTTTTAATTGCTGTTGTGCTGCTAACTACGAAAAACTGTGCATCCACTGAGTGCGAGTGAAACTCGTGTGAACCAATAGTGGTTTCTACACTAACACCAGAAAATGGGCGATTTAAGCCCAGAGTTATCACGTTATCACTGTTTGTTGTGGGAGTTGTTATATCACCTGAAGCACTCGCTGAGATCATCTGCAGATTTGCTGTGGTGGATGAAGTAGACGACGTTGGCCTCGCTGAGGACGGAGTGGGTCGCGTTGGCTTGGTCGCTAGAAAGGGAAATTCGTTATGTGAGAAAAAACAAAAATGGTACCTTACAAGTGTTTCGTCATTCCGGCTCTGAATCTATTATGAAGGCCGAAAATAAACAGAAAACGCAAAATCATGTAGGCTATCTTGTACACTTAGGCTACTAATTTTGGATATTTCGCTTTTACGTCCCGCAGGGGCTTTGTTCATATGTGCAGGCCCGTATCCAGGAATTTATTTCTGGGGGGGGGGGGGTGCGTGTAGGTAGGACAAAAAAGTACAAAAAAGACATAGATCAGAGGGAAAAACCTATAAAAATGCTTATTTTTGTATGTTTCGGGGGGGGGGGGGAGGGTGGGTTCAACCCCCCCCCCCCTGGATACGGCCTTGCATATGTGGCTTAACTTTTAAAAGCGGAATCGATGTTTGGCTTTGATGAATAATTAATCAGCGTGGTTTTAGGGTTTCGTCGACACTTCTCTTACTTGTTTTCAAAACTAACTTTTTTCATGGTAGGTTTCATACATCTTGTCTGATACAATCCGGAACCCAAAGTGTAAAGGAAGAACACCTTTCGTATGGAAAAGATTATTCGTAAGTTCTTGGCATCATATGTAGCCTCAACATACATTACAAGATTGGGTAATGGTCGACCTCATTTTAAACGGTTTTGAATATTTCCTAGTTTAATATACAGATCATGAGGCCCTTTATTCTTTCTTAACCGAAAATTGGGGATTATTTAGTAATTGCTTTCTGGTTTTATCTTAACCTTGGGTATAGGTATTCATTCAACCGAAGCTGACTGCAAACCATATTTCGTGTGCTAAACGGAGAAGTCAGCAGGTCGTCTTTTTAGAAAGAGCCTGAATCGAAAGTGAATAAGAATGAGCTTGTCTTTGCCAAGAAGGGCCGAAATATCACTAAAATAAATCTCAACTAACTTGTCCAGTCAGCGCCTTCAGGTATAATCTTATGTACGTAGCAATATTTCAACCACAAGACCACAAGAGAATTTCTTTTACATCGACTATTATATAAAATTATATATACCTATTTGATATTACGAAACGGATACGTCAGCTGCATTTTGTTAGAGCTATATTACCGCCCTTCTTGGCGAGAGCCCTCTTCAGGCTCAAGCCGTTAAAAACAAGGCCAAAGGTTTCGGCGGGATCCCAAGAATTCCAAGAATCCCAAGAATGTTGATGATGTTCCATAGTGTGATTTCTCTTTTCTTTTTCATTTTCATACTCCGTTCCTAATTCCTTGTGAATTTTCGGGTAATAAAATTACTTACTTACTAATATTTAATCTCTTGTGGATATCCAGTCTTCGCCAGACTCCTTGAATATTTTTAGGCTCCTGTTAAAACGTAGAAACAGATTAAGGCCAATGGCTATTCATCTGAGAAAACCAAGTTCAGATGTGGATTCAGCATGTAAGTTTACCCCCATACGTCATATCTACTTTGAGGAAACTGATCAAAGCTTCTGCCAAACTTCCGATTTCGGCCGGATTTCAGCGAGAAAATGATGTTCATACACGTGTTCAGCATGTCCTCTTACCCATAAATCGACTATCTCATTAGCTGTTCAAAAATGTTTTCTTCGCCCCTAAATTTGAACCCCCACCCCTAAATGTAGGGATACAGCCCGTCTTCGAAGTCGACCTGTCCCTTGACCCAAAAAATCCGAACACCAAGTTATCGTGCTGACATACGGACGGACAGACATACAGACGGACAGCTTTTACGAATTTACATGTATCCTTCACTTACGTTTCTGGATCCCAAAAGACCTCTCACCGAAACCTCCACCCTCTCTACGGCCCAATCGAGCATCAAATGATCAGTCGTGTCCAAAATAATATCCATGCACCAGCTTTAATTCGAAGCAATATTCACGAAGAAATTCAAATTCATTTCCCAGCTTGAGCGGCTTAAAGCACCCCTCTTAGTTATTCTGCCATTTATCTTATCCCCGGCTCCCTTAAGAAATAATAAGCTCCTGAAATCCCCACCTTTCGCCACTGTTTCGTTTTGTACCTTCGACTTTTTAGCGCTTTTTCGACTTTGCCGAGTTTTGCCAATCAAAATCACAAAATCACAAAACGCTTCAAAACGTTGCTTTCATCTTGGAAGACACGGTAGGCCATCAGGTTTATCTTCTGTTTTGGGCTTGCTTGGTTTTCTCACTTTTTAACCATGAGGCCTTCAGTTTTCAAATATTTTGCGTCCACCCGCCGCGTCAAAGAGCAGGAAGGCTGAATAAAATTGACAAGCGCTTTTTAGAAAATTGCTTATTTTCCGTGGCAAGTACTGGTAGTCTCGAAAAGCGCAAGCCATTCCATCGTGGAAAGGTAGTTTCTAGTAAGAGTTGTGCTTTAAGACCCGAGACCCTTGCCAAGAAGGGCCGAAATGTACCTCTTATAAAATGCATCTGACGTATCCGTTTCTGTACTGTCAAATATGACTCGCAGTCAGCTTGGGCTTAAGGAAATATTTCTATAGACCTTCATTTCTGAAGAAAGTTCGTTTCTTTCCAGAATATTCCAAAAAGTAGGGTAAGCAAGTAAGATCTGGACAGAAAAGGTACTTTCTTGTGATTCTTGCAACTCCAGGCGTTTTTGAAAGTAAGTAATGAAAATCGGTGATGTGGGCAGAAGGCATCTGTTCGACACTATTTATAAAAGATCATAATTATTCAGGCTTCCCGTTTGCAGATTAATTACGGCAATTACGACGTCACATATTGTATAGCCACTTATGCTGACGCCGCCAGATGCAGTATTTCGACAATAAAAATCTCTCACTTCCCAAAATTAAGTGATATTTTTTAGATGAACGGGAGTGAAAGTGAAAAAAAAATGTTTCATTTGTTTTATGATGTTTACGCTGTCTCGCAACCGAAACGATTGCGATTTGCAACACTCTTTGCTAAAGACCAGAAAAAGATTGCCTGCCTTTTCCACTTTGTTGCGTTTTACTTCCTATTTGAATATTTGGTAGTTATCTTTCATCGAATCTGTCAGGGAAAGCGTACTGAAAATTCTACTGAACCAAGACGAAGCAGAGTTGTGATCACAAAAATACAGAGACAACGGCAACTGACTGCACTGTCAGAAGTTTCATAACAGATTGCGCATAACACTTTCAAGAATAACACCTTTTCACTTAGAAATAAAGTGTTATGACCAATTAAAGTTTACACTATTTCGTGCCTAGATCTGGGATCGACTAAAACCAGGAAGGGAAGGGAACGCCAGAAAAGCAGGAAGGCATACTAAAACCAGGAAGGGCATACTAAAACGAGGAAGGGCATCCTAAAACCAGGAAGGCTGTCGCCAGAATTCGCAGTACTGTTCCCTTCCTCTATTTAGTATTATTTCAGGGGTCGGCAACTTATCAAATTCAAAGTTTACCATCCCTTCCTCGTTTTAGTATCCTGACATGGGTAGGCATTAAGTTCAGTGAGGGGTCGGCAACTATAAAAATTGTAATTCACCTTTTCATTTCTCGTTCTGACAGTAGGCGACTAACCAGGAAGGGATGGTGAACTTTGAATTTGAAAAGTTGCCGACCCCTCAAATAATACTAAATAGAGGAAGGGAACGGTTCGGCGAATTCTGGCGAAAGCCTTCCTCGTGTTAGGATGCCCTTCCTGGTTTTAGTATGCCGTTCCTGCTTTTCTCGCGTTCCCTTTCCTTCCTGGTTTTAGTCGATCCCCCTAGATCTCCAACAACACCTTCAATTGGTAAAAATACTAACGGATCGAAAGAAACATCATTGCCGACTTTGTTAAAGCGTTTGACTATTTGGACCATAACATCGTCGTGACGCAAGCCACCGAAATGGGAGCCAGACAGATCGTCACTCGAACGTTAGCAGAGTTTCTTACAAACAGAACACAGTGCGTAAAGCTAAGTCACGGCGAAACGTCGTCACTACTTGACATAACGTGTGGCGCAGCGCAGGGTAGCAAAATCGGACCATTAGCCTTCATAATGGTAATCAACAAATTGCTAGCTGAGTTCATGCACCGATACAAATATGCTGATGACCTTAATGCCGCCTTACTCAGATCACTGGGGGACCCACCGGGTGTGAACCCCGTGAAAAATCTCTTGGCAGATATTAATTCTCAGGCAATGGAAGCCAAGCTCACGCTTAGCCTGGAGAAGTCAGTCATCTTCCGAGTCAGCTTTCTGAAGCGAGAAATTCCCGAAGTTGGAGAAGTTGGGCTAACAATTGCCAAATCTGTTAAAGTATTGGGGGTGTTCTTTGACAACGACATGCGATGGACTACACATATGGCCTATCTTTATAAAATTGCCAATCAAGCACTTCGGTCTTTCACTCTCCTGAGACGGTTTGGATTTCACAAGAAAAATCTCCTTATATGCTACCTGACATACGTCCGTCCACTACTCGAATATGGATGCCCGGTATGGAATGCTGGGATCACTCAAGAACAAAGCGACCGACTCGAAGTGTTTCAAAAGAGAGCCTGCAAAATAATTCTTGGATCAAATTACATCGACTACAAAAATAGCCTAACAACACTTCAGTTGGTCACTTTGTCCGAAAGACGCCACCAGTTGGTAATGAACTTCGGGATGACGTGCCTAGCAAGTGAGCAGCACCGCGATATTTTACCTGCTTTCATTGCTCCAAGAACTGACAACCCAGCTACCCGGACATCCCAAAAAAACGCAGGGAAACAAAAACTAATTGCCCCACCAACTCACTCATCGGACAGATACCTTAACTCATTTGTGCCATACTTTGTCAAATTTTATAATCAGCTACAGTGACATTTTGTAAATGCATCATTTAATTGTATATATAATTCGAGTGTATAAATTTGTTGACAATCCTACGCTATTTTTTGTGAAAACATAAATATTAAGGAAAATAAACATTGATTGATTGATTGATTGATTGATAACATATAACATCCCAAAGTTTTATCTGTTGAAAACGCGCATCTTTCTATTGTCGTTATGCAACTTCTGACAGTGTAGTATTTTTACCTATTGAAGGTGATGTTGGAGATCTAGGCACGAAATAGTATAAACTTAATTGGTCATAACACTTTATTTCTAAGTGAAAAGGTGTTATAGTTGCAGTGTTATGCGCAATCTGTTATGAAACTTCTGACAGTGTGGGACTGCGAGTTCTGAACTAGCGGAATTTACTCAGTGTTAAATCATAAAAATATCTGTGTATAAACATTGTAAAAACAAGAACAAAGTTTTGGTGAGATCCCCCAGTAAGATGTTTTAACATTATTTTTATGGGCGGTCCAGACACTGATGATTTTCCTTGATTATTGTCGAGAACTCTATTTGGGAGCTCAGGACAGCAGTGGCGGGGCAGAGTTTTTCTTCCCTATTATTGCGAGTTATGACCTAGCGGAAGCTAGTTAGTGTTATCACGACCGTAAAAACAGTGTCCAAACCCTGTAAAAACAAGATCAAACGTTTCGATGAGATCCCTGACTGAGGTGTGTTCACCAAGTTCTAACATTTTTGTTTGTCAACGTGGATTTTTATCGGAAAAATGAAAGGAAATTGGCAACAAACGATTGCTGCGTTTTGACTAATAGCATATACCGCATGGTTTTGCCACGCTACGGTTAATATTAAATCCTCCCTATATGAGCAAAAGCTTTTCCAAAACATTTGCAGCTCAACCCAACCGTCGGTTGATTCCGGTCAGACTGTTAATGAGGGAGAAAATACACAAAAAATTAGCATGTCTTTTACACGTGTCATGTCTTTTGACACTCAAATCAGTCTGATCAAACGCTTTTTAGCCTACTTCTACCAGGGACCCATAAATTTCCTGTAATGACTCGCCATTCAGGGGGCTTCCAATAAGAGATTTCTGACGCGCTCTTGACTGAGCGTCAGATAGTTCGAGAAATACCCACGGGGATAAAATACCCGACTATTCAGACAGACACAATTTTTCGGAGCTGTTGTGCTGAACCAGGAATATTTCTCTGTAATGGAAAAGTATCCTGGATCTTTTGTCCTAGCTTAGGTACCTGGTGGCATGCTGAATAGTCCTGGCTTATGCCAACAAACTTTTGTCTATCTGAGCAAGAACGCCGATTCGACCCAAGCGGAATTTTTGGAAACTAGGTGAGGCTCGGGCAACATAGCAACATAGAAGCATAGGAAATGACAAGCCCCATGAATGGCGAGTCATTACAGGACATTTATGGGTCCCTGCTTCTACCCAGTTTCCAGGATTTGTCAGAGATAAACGACGCAGAATAAGGGTAATATACCGAGGTTTGGGATCCCTCCGGAGCCTTTGGTTTTGTCATGGATTCGACTGTTCCCTCACGTTACAGACCCAAGTCGGCAAAAAACGAGTACCTGGGATCAGAGATGGGCGAATCCGTTCATGAAAGGATTCGAACCCGAATCCACCATTTCATGCTGAGGATTCGAATCCGGAATCGAACCCAGATTTGAATCCGACCTTAACAAAAATCGAATCATAGTCTAAAATCAGAGGCGGCAAAAAGCACTGATATCTAAGATAATCAGATAACGTGATAGTTTACTTAGGATGGTTGGTAGTGGTGACCAGAAAGTTGGATTGCCCAAGCCCACTGTGTAAAAATTGGAAAAACGGAAAATGAAGGACGTAGACTAAAAATGTTAGCAGATTCCTAAGATCGAAGGTTTGGAATCCGAGTCTAAATCCGAATACAGCCTTCGAATCCGGATTTGAATCCGGCCAAAAGCACGAATCCTGGATTAGAGTCCGAATCCGGATTCGGAATGGTCCATCTATTCCTGGGATCCGTATAAAAGCTGGATCAGTCAAAGAATTACTGGATTACTCAAAGGAGTTAGCGACTCCCGGGGCTCGCGATCAACGTCAGTCTGAAGGAGTTTAGGCGCGTCAAAAGTTCTGCTTTGGGACCCGCATTTCTATGGGGATTGATAAAAGCAGGAAAGGAAAGGCAAGAGAAAAGCAGGCAAAGATACTAAAACCAGGAAGGGCAAACTAAAACGGGGAAAGAATTACCAGAAATCGAGGATTCGAAAAACTGGCAAGCCTTTCCTATGTTAGTATCCGTGCGAGATCAGCAACTTACATTTGTAAAAGCTCACCTTTTCCTCCTTTTAGTATTCGAAAAACTGGCAAGCTGCTCCGTACTTTTCCTCTGTTTAGTATCCCGTGAGGGTTCGGCAACTTACATTTGTAAAAGTTCACCTTTTCCTCCTTTTAGTACCCTGTCGGTAGGCGACTAAAATCATCCAAGTCCAGCGAGGTGTCAGCAACTTATGTATTGAAGTCCACCATTTCTTTCTTGGTTTTTGTAACTTGTCACTTTTACAAATATAAGCTGCCGACCCTTCACGGGATACTAAACAGAGGAAAGGCTTGCCAGTTTTTCGAATCCTCGATTTCTGTTAATTCTTTTCCCGTTTTACTTTGCCCTTCCTGTTTTTATCTTTGCCTGCTTTTCTCTTGCCTTTCCTTTCCTGCTTCTAGTCGATCCCATTTCTATGATGGCAAACTTGAACTACACTTGAAAAATCTTCGCTTTCTTACCTGTTTGAATGATGAGACCTTCGGGCAGGAACTCGGGAACTGAAATAGTCTCGGCAGTGGGCTTAATTGCTATGTTTGAAGACACTACAACATTGACGCCAGCAGTTTCACTAGATCCCACTGGTCTTGAAGGGTCAACACTGGACTGAAAGTTCGACCCTTGAATAATTGTTGTTGAGCTGATGTTTGAAGATGAATTTTTTGGCACGAAAGAAGCAGTTGAACCCGTTACTGTAACAGAACTGCCCACAACAACTGGCGTTCCGACAGACACCTGAGCGGCCATCACAGTTGTCATAGTCTCTGGTACGATCATTGTTGGTACCGACATTGGACTAGTTTTGTTGACTGTTGTTGTTTTAGATCCCTGCTGAGGAGTGGTAGTTGGGTTAATCGTCACTGTTGTTGTCGTGTGGGTCGAAAGGATAGGTTTGAGATTATTTGTTGTCACTATACTTGGAACTGCACTCGCTGATTTTGTCGTTGTTTTAGAATCGTGGCTCGTTGTGGCCGTCGTAGGCGACTTCGTCGTCGAAGCCGTCTGTGACATGGTCAGAGCAGTCGTTTCTGCCACTAATGCTACTTTGTCTTTCGGTTTTGCTGAAACACCAGCAGAATCGGAAGGGAAACTCGTCGTCACTATCGGTGTCGCTACCGACTGTACATTGCTGATGACATCGTTTCCTGTGGTGGGAATGCTTTCCGTGGTTTCATTCTTACTCCGAGATAAGTCGATCAGATTGTTGTCCGCGTCATGAACACAACAACTACCGAACATAAAGCCATCTACGCACATCCCTATGGCTTTTCCATCGGTCTTCATGCACTCCCACACGAACATGCAGGTTCCTTCAGACTGTTTCACTCTACATGGTTTTGGCACAATTCTGTAGTTAGCTAAAAATAAAGAAGGAATTAATTATTCAGTCTTTGAGAACTGAATTGCAGAAGAGTTTAGGGCAGTTGGGATCCTTCTTTTTACCAGTGGCCCATGATTTGTCGATATTCGTCCGGAACCCTTCGGATACCCTCGGAATCATTAGTTGCGTTTTTTGCCGTCATCACCTGCGAGATTTCTCTCTATAAGCCTTTTTTCTTTCTTCGGTAAACCGACCTAAATCCTTATAAGCTGTATTTCTTCGCCGTTCGTCGGTCGGTTAACCGACCTGTGGACTGAGGTTTGAGCTCCATCCAACCGACTTACGCTCTTGGCACCGCGCGAAATTCAAAATTCTCATTGGAGAGATAAGGCATATTCTCGCCGTTCCCCGTGGACTCACTTCCCGTATTCTCGCGAGTCCCCACGGACAGGGAATGCTCTGATTATCATCACCATCATCAAAAAGGACTCCCTTTCAGATTCGAAGGGGAATCAATTTTTGCTGGTGGTGGTGCAATGTAAAATTAATTAAAAATAATCAGAATAAACAAAACCAAAAATAAAGTGGCTCAGACTAACTTCGTCAACTGCATATCTATTTATCGAACAAAATCCATGCTGGAAGCATTCCCCGTTTTCTCGCTGTTTCTGTCCGCGGAGTCCGCGTGGAGTGACTCCCTCTATTCTCGCCGTTAGAATACGCCTATAGGCGCCTGCGACTGGAAGACGCCATTTTTTCTTATAAGCAGTTTTTTAAGGCACTGTCTAGGGAGCCGTACTTTATGTCCCATGGGCTGCGGAACCGGTAGTTCTCACGGAAACCAAACCATATGAGCTGCGATTCCGGGATCTGACGCCATTGACTAACGGAAACTTGTATGTGCTGGCTTTCGTTCCGGTAGTCAGTGGAAATAGCTCACGGCAACTTCATCACACCAGCTTCTCGTCCGGTAGTCTCACGGAGTTGTGTACTCAGAAGCTACGAAGCCGGTAGTTCATCCCGGAAACTATACAATTGGAGCTATTGTTCCGGTAGTGTCTACGTGGAATATAAAACTCACGGAATAGTTTGGATGAGAGCTAGGATACCGGGATTTTCACTGACTTAGAGAAAATAACATGGGACAAATCTTTACTACCGAGACCCAGATATTGAGAGCTAAGGTACCGGTAGCAATAACTATTTGATTGAAAATGACCAGTTCACGGACACAGATGGCTATGGGCTGGGGTTCCGGTAGTGCCAAAAATTAAGATTGCAACTCACAGAGGCCTGTCAATAGGAACTTTTGAGTCCGGTACAGTTCATGGAATCCAACTTCCATGAGTTTGTAATTTTGGCACTACTCTCTAAGTCAGTGAAAATACCGGTATCCTAGCTCTCATCCAAACTATTCCGTGAGTTCTATATTCCACGTAGCCACTACCGGAACACAAGCTCGAATTGTACAGTTTCCGGTATGAACTACCGGCTCCCTAGCTTCTAAGTACACAATTCCGTGAGACCACCGGACGAGAAGCTGGTGCGATGAAGTTTCCGTGAGCTATTTCCACTTACTACCGGAACGGGAGCCAGCACATACAAGTTTCCGTTGGTCAATGACGTCAGATCCCGGAATCGCAGCTCATCTGGTTTGGTTTCCGTGAGAACTACCGGTTCCGCAGCCCATGGGACATAAAGTACGGCTCCCGGTTCCCTAGACAGTGCCGTTTTTTAAAGCGGCACTGTCAATAGTAGCTACAATAGTAGCAAGTAGGTAGGTTAAACGACCTACGGAGGAAAGGCAAAATACGCAACTATTCCTTATTCCCCGCAATTCTGTACACAGCCAGTTGGTGATTGAACTTGAGGATAATTTGATTTATCTTTATAAAGTAACATTGCAAACTAGGTTATCATATTTCAAATCTTCAACAATTTCGTTGTTTATGACAGATGCAACATGAACAAGAATTATTTTGTACGCAGAAACTACTGATTAAACATCCGTTATCACACTGTCAGAAGTTTCATAACAGATAAGACGAGGATGCGCGGTTTCAACAGATAACTGCGTAACAGATAACACTTCGGATGTTATCTGTTGTGTTTGAAAATGTTTGCATGAAATGTTGTGCATAACAAGCTTTGTTAGGAAGAGCCAAAAAAGCATCTACTGACTTTATTCATGATGTCGGAAAACTCGCCAGATACTGTTTAGAGATTTTTCGGTTCTTCCTCATGGTAACGCTTATTATGCATAACATTTTGAAACACAACAGATAACATCGGAAGTGTTATCTGTTACGCATTATTTGTTGAAACCGCGCATCCCCGTGTTATCTGTTATGAAACTCCTGACAGTGCACTCATAACTAGATGTGTTAATGTATTTAAATTGCCTCTTTAAAAAAAATAATGGTCTTGTTTTGATCTTCTTACAACAAGTATTCCCTACAATAATTTGAAAATCTGACAGAGACGTTTTCTGTTTTGAATTGTCTGACACATCAATAGATAGTATATACAGTGCTATCTGTTGAAATTGTGCATCATTGTGCTAGATGTGATCAAGCTTCTGACAGTCTGGTTTTATTTGTGTCCAGTAACTCATATGGACAGACTTTTGTACACTAGACTCACTGAAGTAGAAGGACGTAGGGAACTGTTACAGTGACAAGCCCTCAGGATTGCGATTGACCACAAAAAACATGGGACCTTGCTCCCACCCATCTTAAATCATTGATCTACATTTTGTCGAGCCAAAAGTGTTTGGTTTGATCGAAGACAGCTGAAGGCAGCGGCCAATCTCTAAAATGTGCCAAATAGTCATATTGCTAAAATGTGAATATAGATGCAAATTCAGGTTTGTTTATTTTTTTCACACCTGATCGAAGATCCTGGGAAAGGTCTACTACTTATGTTATCTTTTAGCAACCTTCAAAAACCACAAAAGACGCCTGACCGACATTCGTGAGCACTTTGGATTTTCTTCTGTCAGACAATCTATACCATATGGGTTAATTTAAAATGATGACATACTTCGTAAAGGCAAGAATTTTAGAGAAATGTCTCTCCGATATAGGAGTTTATGTGAGAAACGTGCGTAGGCCAATGAAGAAAATTATGCTAAGGAAACTTCTGACATTTAAGTACAATTGGTAACCTTTACGCTAGCTTCAGACTTCAGAGCTTGGTCACCAAGGCCGTATCCAGGGGGGGGGGGGTAGAGGGTTGCCCCCCCCCCCCCCCAAAAAAAAAAAAACATACAAAAATAATGATTTTATAGGCTTTTCCCTCTGATAGGCCTATATGTGTTTTTTGTCCTTTTTTGTCAAAAATGTCAAAAACACAAAAATCCTTGCTTTTTATAGGGCTCAAACCTCCCCGAAATAAATTCCTGGATACGGGCCTGTTGGTCACACTGGGCTCAAAGCTTGGTCACCAAGGCCGTATCAAGGGGGGGGTAGAGGGTTGACCCCCCCCCCCAAAAAAAAAAACATACAAAAATAATGATTTTTATAGGCTTTTCCCTCTGATAGGCCTATATATGTTTTTTGTACTTTTTTGTCCGACCAGCAGGCAATAGACCCCCCCCCCCCTCCCTGAAATACATTCCTGGATACGGGCCTGTTGGTCACACTGGGCTCAAAAAGCCGCCTATTCCACAAACAACTGCAACTCCCTAGGGGAGGAGATATGATGGGCTTTTTGACAGCTTTGGGATAATGAGGAGACTGCAATAGGGGTCAATTATGGTTCCTGTAACAATTATACACGCTGTTTTGCTCTATCGATCTCCTGAATTTAAAACGACAACATTGAGAATTTATTGTATCTTGTTCTTTTTCTGTTTTCTATTTTTGCTACCCAAAAAGCCAGGAAATGAGACCAGTGTGACCAAGCTCTCAGAGCTTAGGATAAGGGTATTATGCAATTGTCAGTAGGCGTTTTGACAGCAAAATCTAGCAACAAGCTTGAGAGGTCGCTCTGTTTCTTCTGCTGCCTGTTAAGGTTTTAACGCTGGTTACTGAAATATGTAACTACCGCAGCCCTTTTGGTGTTTTCCTGTTTGACCGAGTCGTTGGCGCATAACCGAGATGTCAGTTCGATTCGATGTAAGGGGACGAGGGGCGAGGCCAAGTGATTGCGCCTTATGTAATCGATTTGAGGCTAAATACGTCGAAAATGTATTCGAGAATACCTCAAATGTCTTCGAGATTTTTATGCACTTGCCCTTCGGCCAAGTGCCATATAGCGATCGCAATTTCTGTCCGTCCGTCGGTCTGTCCAGGTTTTGCTAGTTCGGGCACTTCCACATAAGCTAGGACGATAAAACTTGGCAGGCGTATCAGGGACCACAAATGATTAAGTTGGAAATAGTCACTTCCCCCATCCGAGCACCGTGGGGCGAGTGGAGGGAGGGGGAATCCGGAATCTTGAGGTATTTTCAACTTTTGAACGGGTGATCGGATCTCGATGAAACTTGATATTTGGAAAGACCTCATTCCTCAGACAACCCACTTAAAATCCGGACCGGGTCCAGTGACTTTTGGGGGGGGGGGCTGGAGGGGGCAACCGGAAATCTTGGGAAACGCTATGAGTGGGGGGATCGAGATGAAACTTGGTGGGAAGACACCTAGCAAACACTAGATACATCATTGACATAACCGAGCCGGTTCGGGCACTGTGGGGGGAGTGGAGGGAGGGGGGATCCGGAATATTGATGTATTTATAACTTTTGAACGGGTGACCGTATCTCGATGAAACTTGATATTTCGAAAGACCTCATGCCTCAGACGACCCACTTAAAATCCGGACCGGATCCGGTGACTTTTGTGGAAGCTGGAGGGGGCAACCGGAAATGTTGGAAAACACTATGAGTGGAGGGATCGAGATGAAAATTGGTGGGAAGACACCTAGCAAACACTAGATACATCATTGACATAACCGATCCGTGCCTACTCGTAACAAGTGCCATATGAGCTCCTAGCTCTTGTTATTCTAAGTCTTCGTAAAACTAAAAAAAGTATTCGAGAATGTGTTA
Source organism: Branchinecta lynchi (assembly GCA_023053575.1). NCBI lineage: Eukaryota > Metazoa > Arthropoda > Branchiopoda > Anostraca > Branchinectidae > Branchinecta > Branchinecta lynchi. The sequence goes on along the minus strand of JAKZAP010000013.1, from coordinate 4,174,008 downwards.
AAAATATCTGACATTTTAACTGAAATTAGATTCTAGAATGACGTAAATGCACTCGAGATCTTTTATTTTCTAAATTCTCGAATGTATTTTTGTCATTCTCGAATACATTTGTGTCATTCTGGAGTTACTTATTTCATTTTAAATGCCAAATACAATTTATAAGTTCTCGAATAGCCTACTCTTATCTTTTCTCGAATCCTTTTTGTAATTTCTCTAAGACCTAAACAAATCTTGAAACCTTTTCGTCGATTCTCGAATACAAACACCAATTCCTCCAAGACATTTAAGGGATTCTCGAATACATTTCAAGGACTCTTAAATAAATTTTCGACGTATTTAGCCTCAAATCCGTTCCATATGCCTGCGAGGGTGGGGGACACTAAAACATATGACTGGCTAATTCCGAAAAAGCTCAAGAATTATTCTGATTAGAAAGAATGGACAAGAATTTCAAGAAACACGAATACCCATTCTTTTTAAATTAAGCAAAATATCGTTGGTAAGAACAGCAGTCCCAGTCATTTCAAAATTTGCTGGAAGGGTGAAGGCGTCTTCTAGCCACTGAAAAATTTCGAGTATTTGACACAAAAATCCTTGCTTTTTATAGGGCTCAAACCCTTGTAATATATTCCGAATCCAAACCGCATGAACCCGTCCCTGGCTGTTAAGTATCGGAGGGTAGAGCCCGCAACCACCTACTCTTACCCCCTTCTATTACAATCCTCAAACCAAATCCATTTTGCAGTGGCTAGAAGATTCCTTCACCCTTTCAGCAAAACTTGAAATGACTGGGACTGCTGTTATTACCAACGATATCTTGCTTAATTTTAAAAAAAAATCGGTATTCGTGTTTCTTGAAATTCTTGTCCATTCTTTCTAATCAGAATAATTCTTGAGCTTTTCGGAATTAGCCAGACATATGTTTTAGTGTCCCACACCCTCGCAGGCATATGGAACAAGGGCTCAAGCCTTTATATTCCAGTCCACTGGCGCTAATCCACTAAAGAGAGAATACTGCGAAAGGCGCCTCAGACGAAGATTTTTGGAAATATTTATCGTTAGAGCATCTTTTTGATATCCCAAGTGAAAGTGAGAACTGTCTACGATATCACAAGCCTGCCCCTATTCCTGCGACCACACTTACTCCCGAGCGGATGAGATATTTGAACGGAAGTTAGCACATGGACAGTTGACAGCACGATTGAGGTCGAGTTACTAACAAAACCAGAAGTTTACGGATGAACCTCATTGCCCGACGGTTATGAATAGGTTGAAAAGTTTTCAGATCAAAAGGTGAATTCGGCTGAGAGTGTCTAAAATCCCTTCCAACTCCCCACCGCACCTAGTTGTGGTTCGGACCTAGAAATGGAACATCTGGCGCATCTGCTCTTACCACCGATCATTATCCGGCACCCCGTTCGAACTTCGCCCATCGAGGTCGGATCCGACATGGATCTCAAAATAGCACATCTGTGGCATATTACCTTTGTAGCGTCCAAGTTTTGTCCAAACTGCTTATCCCATTCGGTCCTCATGCATGTCAAAAGTTTCCGGGATCCGCATCCCCACGCCCAACCTTTGTACCGTCCAAGTTATTCCAATCTCTCCACTCATCCTAAGACAGTCACCTGTGTCACAGGATTTCCGGTACCCCCCCCCCCCCCCCACACCTTGGTCGGATGTTGTTTGAACATCAAAAGAACTACATCTAGAACAAAAATTTCTATGATTGGATACGTGATTGAAAATTGAATTCTATAGCGTATCAGAAAGTACCCGAACTAGCAAAAGCCAGACCACAGACAATACGATCGATACGTGGAACTCGCGCCGACCATAGGCAACGACTTGTTGCCTGCAGATACCATGGTATCTGTTACCACGGTTGCTCTTCAAAAACGATAATTGCAGTTCGAAGTCATCCCAAAAGAAAAACTGATATTCAGTCACATCACCTAAGTGCCAAACTTCTTTCCAGCCAATTTGACTAAATCCTAGGCTCTGTTGTTGGTGAAGGTGAAAGTGAGATGACTTTTTCAGATACCACGATGTTACCACGGTCGGACCGTGGTATCTGAATATCAGATATCAGATCTGGCAAGATACCACGATAACTGCAAGAACCTTTTGACCGCGGTATCATATACCACGGTAAATGCAAAAACGACTTTTGACCGTGGTATCAGATACCATGGTATCTGCAAAAACGCAAACCGGTTACCGTTACCGAGAAGTAACATTATAAACAACGAAGGTTGTCAGCTCTGCTTTAAGAATACGGTTGGATCTTAAAAGGAAGCAAGTCCTGCAGGTCACACGCTCTAAATATTTACCAATATGTCTTCCTGAAGGTTGCAGAGGGCGAACTCCTGTCTGACCGTTGACTAGACATGACAGGAAAGCAATGGCCAGTATAGCCGTCACGTGACCACTCAGGGTCTGCTTGCTTCGTGACGGTGGCCATCGGACATCCCCCATGGCAGGATCAACCCACTCAACCTGCAAAGACAGTTTCATAAAATGCTATCGAGGACTTTCGGAGAACTTGAGAAGATAGATTGTCTGCCAGAGATAAAACTTGAGTCAGTTTTTTGGGTATGTACTTTCTTTTTAGTAAAGTTGTTGAATCCTTAATCCTGGAAACAGTCGTCAATTCGACTTTTGTTGGACAAAAATAGTTTGGCCGTAGATTTCACTTTTTGAATGATCGTTACAGCTTTATTCCGGCTAAAGACCATAACCTGCAAAAACCCAACCATAACCTTCCGAAGAAACGAGTCGCTCACATAATAAATACATTAAATACTCTTTGAGCCCAAGCTGACTTTGAAACATTTATTCAAACAATGTTTATAACGGATACGTCAGCTATAATTCTTCAGCAGCGATAGTTACAAGAAGGGCCGAAATATCGCTGATGAAGAATCATAGCTGACGTATCCGTTATAAACATTGTTTGAATAATAAATACATTGCTAGAATGTTGTTTTTGGATGATAGTTGTACATGTGTACATAAAACGTTATAACTTAACTGCTGTTATATTATGCCAAAGAATCTGAATTTATTGAGGAATAAATGCTAGCAATAATACCTAGCCTATAGATAGATAGATAGTTTATTGTATTTTGGAAGCCGAGGGCCATATACAAACGTGTGATGGTGTATCCTCGCCGGTGCCCTTCCACACCTACCGTCACGAACGATGTTTTACCCGACACTTTACTAAAACCCGGTTCTAAGACTATGTTTGGATAATTCAACAAGAAAATAATCTGTCAAAAAATTCTGTATTGTTGATCAAAGCAGTTGATGGAACGAGATCAAACTCGATTTTATAATTGTTTGGAAATTCATTGACAAATTCAGAAAATTGTGCAATTTTTATACAAAGGAATAAATTTCTGGCAGACATTTTGTCTGTCAGAGATGAAACTTGAGTCGGTTTTTAGGGTATGTACTTTTTTTTTTAGTAAAGTTGTTGAATCCTTAATCCTGGAAACACTCGTCACTTCGACTTTTGTTGGACAAAAATAGTTTGGCCGTTGACTACTGACGTCGAAACGCTACGATACCTGTGGATTTAAACTTAACAGGTTCATGCAAGTTCACGCAGTATGAATGTCAAAATCTCATTGTCGGACAAAAATAGATTGGCCATTAAGGACTGAGGTCGAAACGCTACGATACCTGTGGATTTAAACTTAACACGTTCATGCATGTCCAGGCAGTATGAATGTCAAAATCACATTGTTGGACAAAAATAGATTGGCCGTTAACGACTGACGTCGAAACGCTATGATTCCCGTGAATCTAAACTTTACACGTTCATCCAAGTTCAGTATGAATGTCAAAATTCTCATGAATTTCGTAATTTATTCTTTGGTAAACCGCGAAAGACACGCTATCGTTGAGTCCAAGCTATTACTTTAGAAAGTGATTGTCGTTCCAGATAATGGAGCAGGTCTTCTTAGTAGACAATGAGGGGTAGTCGACATTTCAGGACAGAATATCGTCGACCTTCGTCATTTCCACTTTGTAAACACTGATAAAAGTACAAGATCACGAACCGTGGGTCAGCAATTCGACTCTCTTCTGTCACCCTACTAGCTTGTCACGCCAACCCTCTTCAAAATGTGTACCTATCACTCACCGAAGACGAAAATAGACTTGGATGCGAACTTCAGTTCCAGAATTTCGTTTGATCCTTCCGCGACAAGTTTCTAGGTAAACTAAGGAGATGGTCAACCTCAATGAGGTGAATCCGAGAGAGCAAAAACCCGTCCATAGGCTCAAGCGTTCAACAACCCACCCCTTCAAGGCTATGCTTCGGGTGCATTAAGCCAATTTCATGCAATGATTACAAGTGTTATGGTAGAGGGCCGAGCATTCCCGAACTTGCGGCATTCACCGTGATACGCTGTCAGAAGTGTCATAACAGATAACACGAGGACAAGGCCATACCCAGGGGGGTAGGGGGTTGAAAGCCCCCTCCCCCCCCCCCCGAAACATGCAAAAAGAACGATTATAGGCTTTTCCCTGTGATCTGTGTGTTTTTTGTACTTTTTTGCCCGACCAGCAGGCAAACCCCCCCCCCCCCCCCCCCCCCAAATAAATTCATGGATACGGGCCTGCACGAGGATGCGCGGTTTCAATAAAGAATGCGTGACAGATAACACTTCGGATGTTATCTGTTGTGTTTCAAAATGTTATGAATAATAAGCGTTACCATCAGGAAGAACCGAAAAACCGCCAATCTGCTGAGTTTTCCGACATCATGACGATAAGGAATAAAGTCAGTAGATCTTTTTTGGTTCTTCCTAACAAAGCCTGTTATGCACATTTCATGCATAACGTTTTCAAACATAACAGATAATATCAGAAGCGTTATCTGTTGCGCATGACCTGCTGAAACTATCAGCGACGTCTTCGAAAAAAAAAATTCGCGGTCGAAAACACGAAACCTGGTGTGGAGACCTTGCACCGTACCCGACGAAGACAGAAAAATTGCAAACAAAAAATCACCATTTCGAGGCATAGGATTCTCAACTTTGATACTGACTTGTGGGCGTCTGTTAAGTTTAGTAAGCGTTTTCACGACCCTTTCTGACTGATTCAACGAAGTTTTCAAGCAAAGTTTAATCGGGAATGTCGGGTTTTGGGATCCCAAAACGTAAAAGTGGAGGGATACCTATGACATCGCAAAAGTTGTCCGTCTGTAAGAACGATAACTCTCGAAAGGAATGAGAAAGTTTGACGAAAATTGGTGTGAGGATTTGTTGGGTCGTCGGACCTGTCAAGTTCGTAGATGTGTTTTGTAGCCCTACATTTAGGGGTGGGGGGTGAAATTAAGGGGCAAAAAAATATTTTGAAACAGCTAATGTGATAGTCGATTATGGGGTAAGAAAACATGTTGAACACGATGGTGAAAACCATTTTGTCTTCGGACAAGTAGTTCATCCGGAATCTGACCAACACCGGAAAGTTTGTTGGAAGGAAAAGTTTTATTTGAAGTTGATTAGATGTTCGATTTAGGGGAAAGAAGACATGCTGAACACGATGGTGAAAACCATTTTCTTGGCGGACAAGTAGTTCGCCCGGAATCCGGCAAAAACCGGAAAGTTTGTTAAAATTAAAAGTTTTATTTGGAGTTGATTAAATGTTCGGTGTAGGACAAGAAGAGAGGCTGAACATTTATGTGAACAACAATTTCTACGTAGTTCGCCCGGAATCCGGCCAAAACCGGAAAATTGTTAAAAGTTAAAGTTTTATTTGTGTTGAATAGATATCCCTTTTAGTGGTCTATAGTAAGACTTTGAAGCCTTCTAGAACACATTTCCGACTAAAGTTTGTTCCAAAAGTGTGATTTATCAGTCAAGAAACGGTTGTAAAATCGTTTTCAAGTACTTAGAAGTTCGTAACTTTCACTTAAAACCCACAATCCAGTCTCAAAGTTGAAAATTCTATACCTTGCTATGTATTATTAGATTAGATTATTTTATTGCTAAATTACATAATAACCCATCATGATAGGTAACCGCCCATGAGAAGATTAATTAATTCGTTCTACCTTTCCCAAAGTGGAAATATCTGTCCATTAGATGCCTAGACATACAATTTGTAGGTCCTTATCCGCTGCATATCCGGCCACTTGGGCGGTGGGGGTGGGGGGGGTCGAATGGTCTAGCAAGAGCCATCAGACTTTCACACTAAGAACCTTCGCTCATAGACATGCCAACTACCCTTACAAGCGCCGAATGAGCTTTCAGCTCTTTGTTTTGTGTATTTGTTTTTACGATCGGTGGTCGACTCATTCCCCGGAATGTCAAATCCACTTTTGGTACTTTTAAAGAAGAAGAAGATTTTAATTCAGCCTGAATTCTTGCAGAGTAACAAGCTGCGATCTCAGTTGGCTGCTTCTGAGACCATGCAACCCCTAGACTTCGAGGCAGAGAGTTCCGCGCAGGTATACTGAGTGCCTACCCCTTAGATAGGTATGTTCGAATCCGATCTGCTTGGAATCCCCCATGGTATGATAAACAGTTGTAATCATGGATGTAATCAAGAATGGATTAGGTCTTGTTTATTCTTGATCTGATCAAGTGTGAACAAGAACCGTAAACAAATTACAATGATCCTTGCAATGGCTGACGAGAGAATTGCCATGTTTACTGTTGATACGAAGGCTAGGAAGACTGACTGTCGGAAGATACAAATCTGATTCAGGGTCTCTTAGCCTCCCCTGGGATCTGGACGAGATTGTTTCCAACTTTGAAGACAGTATGCGGACTTTCAGACGGCAATTGGCACTTACTGCCGCTTATAGTGGTGGGTAAATAATCTAGTCAGCCAAAATAGTGCAAGAATCAGTCACCGTTACCACAAAGGATGATTGATCCCGACCACGAGGAAGACCACGCAAGGGGTGGATCGAAAACTTTGACCAATCGCATCATAGAGTTGACTGGAACTGCACACGATAGAACAACGAACCGAGCCCTGGTTCATGTCCTGTCAAAAGGAGTGGCCCCAAAACGTGACGTGATGGGACTTAGCTCTAACCACAAAGATAGGATCGTCACCGTTTAGCCTATTAGCGTCAAAAATCCATACATGATCTTGCACACGGAGACATCTGCATTTTTTTTTGAAGGGGGAGGGCTGGGCAGCGCTCAAACTTTTGAGAATAATTTGGCCTTGCGTAAGAGTTCAGTAAATAAATACTATTCCTCACCTGTAAAGTATCTTGTAGAATTTATTTCCAGAGCCGAAGGCTGTGCCAAATCTTTTTCAGAAAGAGGGCTACGTAAACCCAAATTTGCACAAATTAGCCACTGTCACCACAAAGTCAATGATCACTACTGTTTTATCAGTGTCCGAAATCCATAAAAATTCAAAATTCTTGTCAACAAACGTTCCGCCCAAATTACCACGAAAGTGAGAGTGGTTGAGTTCTTCAAGGCCCAAGATTCTACGCTGTAGGACGGCAGGATGCTAACTAACGAAGACTGTTCAAGTCAAAACCCAAACCTGCCTACCGTATATCAACTAATCTTTTCGTCGCGCGTCCTTGCAAAAAGCCACTTGCATCCTCCTGCAGTTCAGAAATATAAATTGGGCCTGCTTTGTTGTAGTAGTGCCAATGATCTTCCTATCAGGAGTTTACAACGCTCTGCTGATAGTACAAGAGTTCGGGTCGTATTACCGTCTTTAAAACAAGACTAAATGTTTGAATAGAATCCCAGAGATGAATAGTTGTCCAATTCCTTATCCAGACGCTCGGGTCTTCAAGGTCTTCTGTCTTCTCCTCATCCCGTAAATATGTTGTTTGTCCCTACGTCAGATTGCCTAGACGTGGTCATATTACGACCGGATGATACTACTGCCAGTCGGAAATCTATTAAATGTTCTAGTCCGACATTTGTTAACATAGTTAACATGTTAACATAGTTAACATTTGTTTACATAGAGTAAAAGTGCTGGGTTTTTTCGCAGATTAGAGCTAAACGCCTGGTTCGCTGAAAGAAACGTAGATCCGATATTGGCTCAAATGAAAGCTCTGCAGGACTTCTGCCTAAACTTTTAGTTCTATCGAATTTCTCGGATTCGCCAAATTCGGTCCAGTTCCATTGTCAGGTCAAAAAGTAAAGTTTTCTTTATTGGATTCAGCATGTATTTTTCTATAATAAACTTCTAATCGTCCTTAGAAAAAATTACTTCTGCCAAATTTCCGCTGTTGGCCAGATCCGGGGTGAGTTCCTAATCTACACAGAAAAGAAAGTTCAAAAGTAGATTCGGCATGTTTGATACCCCTATATCGAATCTCTAATCAACCTCAGAAAAAAACTTTTATTTTTACCGAATTTCTACTTGTCCTTCCGGCTGTACCCTACTGAATCTTCACATTGAGAGAATTTTTTCGGCACATTTTTGAGTCCGTCGGCACAAATGGGACGTCCCCCCCCCCAAAGGTAAAAGGCTAGTGACGCCCCTGTGTATCACCACAGTACGGCACTTCAAATCGCCCATACATTCCGCCCATAAGTATCCATCTTAGCTGGAAAGAATTTTCCGGCTTGAGCCTGAAGAGGACCCTTGCTCCACCGAGAAGTTTTTGGTCTTAAACCCAGTTTTTGTAAACTTAGCGAATTCCAATCAATTGATGCGGTGGGCAAACGAAGGGACATACAGAATCAGCATGTCTTCTTACTCTTTAGTCAAGAGTCCAAGAAATCGGTCGAACTGGGAGAGAGACAAAAAGTGCTTACACCATGTCTTCTGTCTTCTTCGATGACACGCAAGGGAATGCTACAGAGATCAACGAAATTGGTATCTGCCTGAATTATACCTTGTAGCAATCACATCTCCACTGAAAATGCAACTTGTCAACGGAAACAACATTACTTTCAACTTAATCCAACTTGTTTTCCTCTACTTTCCAAAAGGTAGCTATTGAGCAATTATCACTGACTTTTTCTTGATTTTGCTCTAATTATCAACAGTCCCACGTGGTCAGATTAGTTTTGCCCCTTTTTCTGACGGAACCTGTTGCTTTTGGCAGGAAAAACCTGTGATATTTTTAATATAATAGAATTTATTGCACAAAAAGCCTGAGGCCATGGCAAAAATGATTAAAAAAAAAAAAAAAAAGAGAACGCTTGAACGAAATAGTAGAACTAAACTAAAGGAAATTCTCTCTGTGGGCTAAAGCTATTTTTAGGAACCTTACCAGCCTCTTGTTTATACGCCTCAACTTTTATGCTTTATTTTGAATTTGCTGATAAGAAACCGGTCGCAGAATTCTTTCTCGCTACGACCAGTAGCAACACCGACTTATGGTCAATTTACACACTGCGTAAAATCTGAGCGTATTTTACGCGCGTTTTGAGCTGGAAAACATTTCTAGCAATACGGACGTATTTGAGAAATCGGTCCGTTTTGTATCTAAATACGTCCGTGTTGCTAGAAATCTTTTCAAGCTCAAAACGTGCGTAACATACGCTCGGATTTTACGCAGTGTGTAAACCCACCATTAAGCGGATTAATTATATCTCTAGAAGCCCGCCGCTAGATGGCATCTGCTTCGCCACAGATGTAAAAGATCGTGTTGGATGAAGATTGTATTGTTGTGAACAGAAATGCCCTGGGTCGCAACAGTAGTAATTTTCACATGTCTACAGTAGGCTACGGTTGCCATTATTCACTTAGCAAACTCCTTATAAAAGTAGCAAATAAGTAGTACTACCAGATAAGATTGAGTAGCCTATAGTAGCCATTTTTGCCATGGCCTCAGGCTTTTTGTGCAATAAATTCTATTCTATTCTATAGGCTACTACCTAAACAAAAATCATGTTCGAAAATATTATAGTTGGTAGTATAAATATCCATCTCAGCTGAAATCGGAATAACAAGCCGAATGACATTTAAAAATATCAACCTCGCTGCGCTCGACAGACATTTTTCATAACCGGCCATGCCTTCGGCTCGGAAAGGTTATTTTCTCCATCTCGTTGTTAAAGTAGTATATCAACCTCGAAATTAACCTTTATTACACACCTTCGAAAACACATGACTAAGAGAGTTGACATATTGCATGATTTCCCTGCTTTTTCGCCTGAATTACCTAATTGACAGAATTATAACGAACGGTACGATGCTCCTAGATAATTTGTCTCAGTTAAAGCTTGACAAGATAAGCTTATGCCCCTGGGGATGAAGATCTTTTCAACTTGAAATCCCCCTTTGACCGTGGAGCCAGTGTTGCCAGATTGGGCGCATTTGCGCCATTTGAGCGCTTTTTAGAGGCGGCTGCGCTTTGTATTTCAAGTGCGCATTGCGCCAAATTTGCGCATTTCCCTAAATTTCGGCGCAAATTGGGCGCATTTTGTTCTCCATATCCCTTAAAAAATTGAAAAACCAGATCACGATTTGTAAGGGCCACAGAGTGATTTTATATCTAGATCTCAAGGGTTGCGGGGGACTAAAAATCTTCACTGAAATATCAAAACTGTGGTTTGGGTCCATTGATAATTGATGCTTGCTGGTTCAGAACGTGTTGACCCTCACTACTGCTCTATGTCTTGAAAGCCTTCGACCACGATATTTGGATACGAGAGTATATTCGCTGGTAAGCAATTGGGCTTGTCAGGTTCATGCATACTTGGAACAGGGGGAGGGATCCGATTTCTTATTTTTGCTTCTCTTGCTGCGCGATCTTGTGTCAACCATCTGGCAACACTGCGTGGAGCTACTCGCTACCGAGCTCCGGTGTAAACCATTCGATCATCTGAAATGCCATTTACAAGGATGCGAAATAGCCTTTGATTTCGCAAAACTGTTCGGTTGGTCTAAACAGATACTAACTTGGCAGCGTAAGTATATGGACAAATGAAGTGAAAAACCCCTCGTTCCGGATTTTGTAGTGGGGTTTATTTCTGTAGAAGTCTCTTGAAAATTCATTTGCCTCGTCGCTATTTTAGACCGTAAATGCATTTACTAATGTTTCACAATGAAAAAGGAAATATATGTATCACAATAAAACACTAAATAATCAACGCATAAACAGTAAGCTGGGGGGAATATTCTAGCTTTGCCTAGCCATTCTAAGCCCGCTCTCACTAATCGTTGCACTTGCCACGATGTACTATTTTCCATGCGCATTATGCTCCCGATGGGTGTTGGCGTATTATGATTGATGCGTAAAACCGGTTCTCTGAATTTTGTCGAGTTTTTCCAAGAAATCAATGGGCCTGGGAAAAGGCTTAAACAGCCTAAGCCGTAGATAATTTGATCGAAATCAGCGCCTAGTTTTACGGTATTCAAATAGTTTTGGGTATTGCAGAATGAAAATTTCAGCTGGACGCAGAGGCGTTGCTAGCCAAAATGTTGGGGGGGGGGGGCAAGGCATTTACTGACTGGCTGGTAATTTTTATCGACTGTTTCAAGAAAAAACGAAGGTTTTGAAAAAAGTCGACTGATTTTCAGAACAAGAGCTAAGAGCTCATATGGCACTTGATACGAGTAGGTGGTACACGAAAGAAGATGAGAACGTCACAAAATACCCTGCCATCCAAAAATGCGATTCGGACCCATAAACAGGATATCTAGTTTTACTCAAGTCTGAGCATTACCGGCATAGCCTCGGATCATCTAGGGCAAATCAGTAGTCTACCTTCCAAGTTTCAACCCAATAGATCCAATTGTTTGGTCCCTAGACGTACCACACGATTTCCGGTACCCTCTCCAACTCCCCCTATCGTGGCCGAATCTGATTCGGACTCCTGAATGGATTATCTGAAGTATTTTCTCTAACCGCCTATTAAGTTTCATTTAAATCTGAGCGTTTTCGGGAACTTCGGTAATTCTCCGCCCTCCCCCACCGTGGTCGGATCCGGTTCGAACCCTAAAATATGTCATCTATGGCATGTGTTCTCTCTATGCTCCAAGTTTCATTCGAATCGCTCCACTTGTTTGACCCCTATGCGAGCCACATCATTTCCGGAACTCCCCTTGCTGTGGCTTCATACGATTCAGACCCATAAAAGTAGCATATCTGACATGTCTTATTCCCGTTCATTAAGTTTGACTGGATCGGAGCATAGCCTATCTGCAAATTTCGGATTCCAGCTTCACCCCCCACCCTCCCTCCCCTAAACCCATCCGGATTCGATCCAGACGCCAAATAACAAATCAAGGCCGAATAAACTCGATACTGTCCAACTTGCATCCCTTTCTCTCCATTTGATTTTGTGGATGTTAACCCCCCCCCCTTCCTCCAACCGTGGCCGCATGTAGTTCGGACGCATGTTTTGCTTGTCTAGGTGATAAGTTCTTATCCCCTAAAGTTTCACTCGAATCGGACCACCTGTTTGCAGCTTACGGAAGCCACTGGTTTCCGGATTCCCCTTCCCTCAACTCCCCAAAGATGGTTGGATCCAGAAAAACGAGTATTCCTAGGGCATTATATCTGGTCCTTTAGTCACTAATAGGCCTGCAAGTTTCATCGGTCCTTAGTATATTTGGAAATATCCTAACGGCGACCTCCGGGAAACAGCCTCCAACTCCCCCATAGAGCCCCGATTCGATCTGGTTTTGTCAGTTACGTATCTAGGGATAATGGTTTTTCGTCCCACCAAATTCCATCCCAATACCTCGACTCTAAGCGTTTCACGAGATTTCCGGTGCCCCACTTCAATTCCCCCCCCCCCCCAACAGGTATCGGATCCGATCGGGACTTGACGTGGAACATCTGAGACGATAGCTCTTTCCACTTGCCAAGTTTCATTCAATTCCAATAACCCGTCCAAAGGTTATGCATGGCACTAAATCCGTGCTCCCCATCCCTCCACTCCCCCCGTGATGGTTGGATCGAGCAAATGACTATTATCAAGTCGCCTGTTCGGGTCCCTGACATTCCTCCGAATTTTCATCGTCCTAGCAGATCAGGAAGTACCGAACTCGCGGGATTACTAGATTCCAGAGCTCTCCGCCCAACTCCCCCACAGTGCCCGAATCTGGTCCGGTTATGTCAAACCATGTATTTAGGACTTGTGCTTGTTCGACCCACCAAATTTCATCTCGATCCCTCCACTCTAAGCTTTTCCCGAGATTTCTGGCTCCCCCCTCTAGCTCCCCCCAAAGTCACCGGATCCAGTTCGGATTTGAGGACAGAAATTGCGATCGCTATATGGCTCTTGGCCGAAGGGCAAGTGCCATAAGAAACTGACAAAAAAATCAACTGATTTTCTGAAAAACCGACTGTTTTCATGAAGAAATTCCCCCCAGTCTTGACGCCCTTGGCTGGACGATCCATTTATTCATTTTCACGGGGCATACGACCACAATACCACCAGAAAAAAATTGTACCACCTTCATTTTTTTCAGCCACTGTTTAAGTTATAAACAACTTTACATTCATTACTTCTACTCGTTTTCACATTAATTCACGATTTACCAAGTAATTACCGACGTTTTTTCGCATGATTATATTTTCTGTAGCATAAAAACTGGTCAGTGAAAGCGAATCGGAAAGAGAGGAAATGAATCATTCCTTTCCGCCGTTTGAACTTGACCTTGGTGTCAAGCACTGAATTTAAAGATTAGTGGTAATTCCTGATAGGCGACCTTCTGTAAGATTATGTCTAGTGACGACTACAGTAGCGTAAACCAGACCGGATCTGTCGAGTTCCTTGACAGGGGTTAGCTGCTCTCACCTAGACTCCGAAACTAGCTGCTAGTAAAGTAAAATAAAAATCCTTTTTCTGTTGCCCTTTGTGCATTATTGATGAATGTATAAAACAATAAATTTTAAACGGGTTGGAAGATGTGAACTCAAATGATAAAACTTTAAAATTAGGAAAAGTAAGGGTACAGAGAAAGTGTTATATATTAGCATTATGTGAAAATAAAAATAAAAATAGAGATGTACGATGGTGTGTGTAATTAGATATTTCGTAGATTATCAATAATATGTTAAACAATAAAACACCTGGCCAAATCATACTGGACGGAATCAACGAAAGATAATACGCGGCAAAAAAACAGAGATTGGCTGCTCCTCAAAGAAGTTGATAAAGATGGCGGAGAACTGAGGAGACACCATAACGAACCAGTTGAAATGATTATTATCACTACAACTGTACCCGTTTTTCTGCAAAATCGAAACTGCGGAAAATATTATTTACAAAAACCAAAAAAAATTAAATTCGGCCTTAATAGCAAAAAGTTGGTCAATCTCTTCCACTCATTAATTATTTGATCTTGTGATTTTTAAGCAGAAATTACAGAAAAAATCGAAGAAATTGACACTGCCGAGTATTTAGCTAGATATTTTTGTTTACTTTTGTTCGTAAACCAGCTAAAGCTGTGCCAGCCAGATATTTTGTCTCGAAATTATTTTTGTCTGATTTTCTTGTTTCTTAGATATTCCTCCACACCCTCCATTTCACAACTTTCACATACAAACTGTACGACATTTAACGATTTCGATTTCTGGGAAAATACGAAAAAAGTATATTTTGAGCTTGCCCAGTCGGTATGCTTCAGAATCGCGCCACTAGACGACCCCTGCCCCTGGTCGTGCCGAGTCCTGGTTTGAAGCCGCGACTTTGATGGGGGTGATCGAGAAATGCAAATTTTATTTCTTTGGGCTCGGCTTTGGGTTTAAGAGTTAATGAACAACTGAACGAATGAAATTGATTAGGCCTACCTTATACTCATATATGTGGTTCTGAAGTGCGGAGAAAAATAAGACCACGAAACTGGTAAACCGAAGACGGAGCGTCCTGCGAGATCAATCGCGAGCGATGATCCGCCTATTTCGGTGCCATCTAGTGAGCCAAAGGAAGAATGTAAAGTAGCCTACTTAAAGTATGCGACCTGCCGGGTGCGTCCGTCTTTTTTGCGAGGAAGAGTCATGTCGAACAAAAACAAAATAGAACTAGCAACAACAGACACACTCCCCAAAATATTGTATGTGTTAGAAAACCATTTTCCGGAATGACGATAGCACAGCCGAACGAATTTACAGTTTAACTGAAAAGCCAGCTTTTTTTCTATATTCTTTCGATTCTTTTTACATACAGTGAATTGTTTTGACTCTCGGAGGGATTTTCGATTTTACCACAATTGGCTCTAATAGGGACGTTGAGAATATGGACGAACTTGCGACAAGATCGGTTGCACAACTGAACCACTAAATTTAAACAAGAAAACAACCGTAAATTTTCTGGCCTCGAGCCTGATTGAGTCCGAGTTTAATGGCTAATGAATCAAACGTCATAATTTGTAGAATCAATCACACAAAAATCACTGGACCAAAGCTCAGAAAATTGAATATTTAAGGAAGAATATTTTCAAATAATGTATACAACGGATACGTCAGCTACGATGCTTTGGCAGTGATATTTTGGCCCTTCTTGGCAAGGGTCCTCGTCGAGCTGTCGAAGCTGTCTCTAATAAAATGTAGCTGACTTATCCGTTTTGCACCGTCAAATAATAATAATATAATTGCAATAATAAGGCTTTCGCCTCTATAAAATAGTATTCTTCTTATTTATATTTTCGATTATCTTTATTAGTTGCTAAATGTTCAAAGACCAAGGTGTAAGCACAAAGAAGTGCCACAAATCCGAATAAGTGAAGGGTAATCAGATTGATATAGCTCAGGTTTTTTCAGTTAAAGTTCAAGGAAAAATTACTCGTGCAAGAAGACGAATGTTTCCACAAAATCAAAAATATCCACTGTGTTCAAGAAAAAAAGATACCCTAAATATTGACTACATTCAATGTGAACTGTCGCAGAGAAAATTGTTTTTTTTAAGTACTTCCATCCCCACACAGGGGCGTCACTATGGGGGGGGGAGGGGGGGGGGACTCCCCCCCCCTAAAGGTCCTGAGAAAGTACTTTCGTCGGGCGAAGCCCGGCGAAAGTTCACTTGTTTGTCGGCGCGAAGCGCCGGCAAACACAGAAAAAATAATATTTAAAATATAAAAATAACAAATCAAATGCTCGATGGTTTTGTCGGGCGTCGGTATTCTCGTCGGCACATCGGGTTCTTTTTACAAAAAAAAAGAAAGAAAAAATCAAGTTCTGTAACTTTTTATCGGGCGCATGCCGAAAGTAGAAGTCTCGTCGGTACATCGGCTTCTATTTACGCGTAAAAAATAAAGTTCTTTACAATCTTGTCGGGCAAAACACAGAAGAAATCGAATTCTGAATGCTTTTGTCGGGCGTCGGTGTTCTTGTCCGCACACCGGGTTTTTTATACGGAAGAAATCAAATTCTGCAAATATTTGTCGGTCGACAATTTTTCCGGAAAAATACAGATTAAAAAAAAATTCGCCGGCGTTGCTTAGTTCAAATTGTTCTGGGTACAGTCGTTGGAAGCTTCGCTTCTTAGCAAAAGTTGAAACAAAAAGCCGAATATGTGAAATTAAATATATGTATTTACATCAAAGGAACAATGTCAACTGATGCATTACAGTAAGTTTTTCCTATTTGGAAGAATGGTGTATCATTTAGTTTTTCTTTTAGGATAGAAATTCTTGGGGTTTGAAACACGTTAAAAGCCGGAGATTGTACGGTACTATAGCTGAATTTTCCGCAAAAAAAAAAACAGATTAAAAAATTTCGCATGCGGCGCTTGGTTAACTTGCCTTGGTACAGTCGTTGGAAGCTTCGCTTTCCAGCGTAAGTTAAAATGAAAAGCCGAATATGTGAACTTTAAAATACGAAATTATACCAAAGGAATAACCTCAATTGATGCGTTGTTACAGTTAGTTCACACAAAATTTCGCCTGCGGCGCATTTTGTAGTATTCTTTATTTAGAAGAACAGTGTTTCATTTAGCTTGGCGTTTTAGGATTGAAATTCGCTGAAACACGTTAAAAGCTAGAACTTGTATAGTAGGTATAGCTAAATTTTTCCCAAAAAAAAGGCAGATTTTAAAAATTTCGCCTGCGGCGCTTAGTTTCATTTGTTTTTGGTACAGTCGTTGGAAGCTTCGCTTTTTTAGCGAAGGCTAAAATGAAAAGCCAAATATGTGAACTTAAAATACGAAATTACATCAAAGGAATAATCTCAACTGATGCATTACAGTTAGTTTTACCCCGATTCTATTCTGTGCTGGAGGGAAATGTACGCCGTTGCCGCGAAGCGGCAACGGCGTGTTTTGTCGGCACATTTTTTAGTCCGTCGGCACAAACCGGACGTCCCCCCCCAAAGGTAAAAGGCTAGTGACGCCCCTGCCCACAAATGTGCCACAGTGTCAATTTCATCCCTTCAGTCACAACGTAGCTAATTAAGAACTGCTAAGAAAAAATGAGTGAGTGTTGCGTGTTTTCATTTTATACAGTTTGATATTGCAAAACAAGGCCCCGAAAATTGAAATCCGTCAAGGAAGAAGAAGAAGAAAATCTGAAGAGGTATCCTACCCGTTCTCGTTTTTCGCGCAAGACTGCACTGTCCAAGGCTAACTAAGGGCGATTCTGGCGATCTCTTGGATTCGCTTTCCAAAAAAGCGAGAATCCACCGAGCGTGAGAACAAACGGAAAGTAGTTGCACCTCAGTTGCACCATTACAACTTCTCGCTGACGTGCCGAAATCACTTTCCACTCACGAAGATTCGCTTTTCAAGCAGGTTGTCACATCAAAAATATTCAGAGAGTGAATTAGGAGTAAAATTTTATTTTTCATGAGAAAACGCGAAATGGTCACTTTTGGTCGGAATCGCCTCGGCAAAAATTACACATCTTAGTTTTATTTTAAGGACAGAACTTGAAATAGTCACTTATGGTCGGAATCGCTGCTGAAAAAATGAAACTAAGGAATGGAATGACCTTCCAGAATCGGTCAGGGCGGCTGTAAGTCTGGCATCATTCAAGAAAATGGTTAAATCTCATTCTTTGAAAAGGAAAGAAGTGTGATAAGAGGAAAGTGTATTTACTTAATATTTTTTTTTTTTTACCCCATCCCCCCAAGGGGGGGGGGGGGGTAATGAAGGAATGATATAGCGGATTCGTGGTGGTTAGAATTGCGGCCACAGTCAGGGTTCTTTTGTCTTAAAAGTGGCCGTTAATGGTAAATTGTTTGTTTAATATATATGTTTTTGATGAAATTAAAAAAATGCCTCATGTCTAACATACTAATATTTGAAAATCACAGACTTTATATTGCCAATTTTTCAAGTTCAAATTCTTTTTATTGATACATACGACAGTAGTACATAGTACTAACATAAACATAAACAAAACCAAGAGCTATTCATTTAAACAAAACTCCAAGGTCTCTTTGGCCCTTTGTTTGGGAATGATGATTCCATTATGACCTTCTAACATCAGGGCCACAGACACCGGGGTCAGTTGAGGATTTTTGCGTCGCTTCGAGGGGTGAATCAACCCAAAAACTTGCGTCATGAGACCCACTCTTTTGTTCCAAAATGTTCTTGCTTCAAGTATAGATGAGAAGTGTTTTCCCAACCACTAGATAGCGTTATTTCCGCGCTATGTGGCTACCAGTGAGCTCTTATTTGGTGATATTGGCCAAAAGCCAGTGTTGCCGCGAGTAGCACAAAAGTGCTTCTTTTGAAACTTGTCTCTTTCTAGAGCACTTTGAAGTATAGGACTAACTCGAAAGGATACTTCTTGTTCTTTTCCGACTGCTTTTTGCTTTAAAAGCATAAATGAACTACATAAACAATACTTGTTAGCTTGAGCATTTTTGCACATGATGATGCATCAGATTTTGGCAACCCAGTTTGACGGTTTTTTCGGTCATTAGAAATTTAATTAGATTTTTACGAGAAATTTCACCTGTGTAGCAAGAAATCGGAAAATAGAGGCTTCAATTAACAAATTTTTATGAGCCCCGCTCTCGCACTATCCTCATTGGCACATGGTCATTAATCTACCGTAGGCTAATATATAATCCCCCTAGTCTCACCAAGTTCACTCCTTTCGTATGTGTTATCAAGAACAAATAACGAGTAAGAACAATGGTCTCTCGTCCATCCACCGACTAAAAATGTTCCGACAACAATGAGCGGAGGTGGACCCATTTCTTGGTCGCCCGTGTATACTCGTTGGTCTCCGACTCTCCGCCGTTACACACTTGAAGTCATTTACGAAGAAAACAACGTAGCCACTAGCGAGGCGGATGTTCTGGCCTGTTCACACGGGAAGGAAACAGCGTTGATTTTGTTTGAGTAGACGCTGGCGTCTGATTAGTGAATATTAGCTTGGTGTTATAGTGTTCTGTGTTTCATTGTACCGTTTGCTAATGAATTCAAACAACTTGGTCCACGACCACTGGGTTTGCCTATCCTTTCTCATACCCGCCAAAAAGGCAAAATAATACACCAGGGAACTACATGGCTTGCAAACGGGAAACAAGATGAAAGTCGAGCATTTCAATCTGAGCACTTTCTGGGGAACTTCCGATAAATCCCCCCCCCCCCCCCCCACCGACACCGTGGTCGGATGCGGAAGTTGCATTTTGGATCGAAGTTTGAAGTTACCTTCAACCTCAAAGATCTTAGTTTAATTACCGTTTTTGGTCGCCGGATACAGTTCCTTCATCCTTCAAACTCTAGTTGCGTTTTTGATCGAAGTTTTGTTCGCCGTTAGAGTAGCCGGTTGCTACAAAGAAACTATGACCGGCGACCAAAAACGGTATTTAAACAAAAACCTTCGTGGTTGAAGGTAACTTCAATCTTCGATGAAAAACGCAACTTCTGACCGTCGAAATTCGCGAGCTAGCAAGTTCGAAGTTTGCTTGAATCGTCGAAGAAACGTCAACAGGGCAAGGATCGCCAGAGTCGTAAAAACACTAATTAAGCAAACGGTGAACTTCTGCGGCGTTTGAAAACGGAAATTAAGCAACCGGCTACGCTAACGGCCAACAAAACTTAAATAAAAAACGCAACTATTTAAAGGTGGAAACCAAACCTTAGTTTAGTATCTTCGGCCCGTGACGTTATCGTGACGTCATGAAAGAGATACGCAAATTCGATGAAGTTGATGTTGCAGAATATATATTTGTATGTATATACATAGAGCCGAGTGGCCAGCGAGGCGCCGGACTCGTTCACACTTATAAACCGTTCTAGGGACGATCAGTGCAGTCAAATGGAAAATATAGACTTTTCGTGTGACGTCACGAGCCATAGATAATCGGCTAAACTTTAGCCAACACCTTATACACCTATTTAAACGGCAAACGAGCTGAATTTCAACTTACCAGCTAAAGGCTATAGTGTTTTTTCTGGGATGCTTGTTAGTTAATTTATCCCTTAGGCATTAGAAATCGGGATGACCTACTGATTCCCTCCACTCCCTCAGTGCGTTCAGACTTTGACTGGCCATGGCTGTGGGGTGTGCCTGGACTTCCCAGACCCCTGGTTCATCCAAAAAACACCTTAAAAGATTGTTGGAGAACGAAAAATAATAGGTGGAAATTTAGAGAATATATTGAAAAAATAAACTTTGTTTTATTTATTGATTAGGAAAATAAGGTTTAAATAAGATTGCTTATTATAATCTTTTAGAAAATTGAGATGTTCGTGTTAGCTCTCGATGAACTATTTGGTTCGGTTGGTTGTATGGTGATGTGGAGGTCGGCAGTATTCGCAAGAACACTTGGTGAGATATTTTATAATTTAGATAATGCTAGGATTGTATTTAAATAAGTAGATTTTGCTCCTGTGTATGTTGTTATATTACTTGTGTGTGGTATGTATCAATAAAAAGCACTTCATCTTGTGGGGCCCTAGTTACTGCTAAACATGCCGAGGTAATCAAATATCGATAAAACGAAAACTTTCTTCTGTGCCTGGCCTATACCAGTACACAAAATAAAACGGTCATTAAGTCTAGGGTCAAGTTGATCCCGAGGGGTGACCCACTCCCCGGCAAACATGCTATTTTTTATGTTCCAACACGTGGCAACCGGTGCCGCCTGGTGTCAGCTGGGACCGGCTGTACTTGCTACACACTAAAATCACGAATGGCCTACCCCTCGCTTGGTCCGTGATCCCGTTTTCGGTTGCCTCTGCTTAGCGCGTTCTATCAAAAATGTAAACTAATACAATGAAGAACTTAAAAGCGGCCTTTTGTTTCTTTCGGATAACATGTGGATTTTGTTGTGCTGTAGAAGGTCCATCAAGGACTTATGTAAATAAACAATATCAGAATTTCAGATTTGATCTTTTGAGCAGAGGCGTCACGACTGGGGGGAGGGAGGGGGGACGCCCCCCCCCCCAAAGCCGTCGGCCAGTCGGTAAAAAAAATACCGAGTCGGCGCGAAGCGTCGCGACTTTTCGTCAAAACATTTGCTTTTTTTCATGAAAACAGTCGGTTTTTCTGAAAATTGGTCAATTTTTCGTCGAAATAGTCGGTTTTTCTGAAAATCAGTCGATTTTTTTTCAAAAATGTCATTTTTATTGTTGAAAACAGTCGTTTTTTCTGCAGAAAAAGTCGGTAAAAATTACCAGCCAGTCGGTAAATCGCTCGTCCCCCCAAACATTTTGGCTAGTAACGCCTCAGCTTTTGAGACTTCAGAATGATCTATCTGGCCTAAAAAGGATCCAACAAATCTGACGAACATACCAGATTGAAGCTAATTGAGTGGTTTACATATTGAACGAATACATATTGCTTCGATATTTCTAGGTAAACATATTTTTCATTTCAAACCAGATCACTTCATTCTAACCTTAACCCGATTGACGTACAAAATGATGAAAAAGGTAGAGTTAGCAAAGTAAGTAGCCAGAAAATCCTTCTCAAAGCAGCTTGAAAATAAAGAAATGGAACAGAATTTGAATATTTTTGGTTCTGTTCAAAAAAGGCATATTTTGCTTCTTGACTGTCAGGACAGCATGTAAATTTCATTTTAACATTTTCGCGGCAAAAATCGAGGTCGAGTAAAAACGAGGTCAGGTACCCCTCCTGTACTTGCGTTGGGGCCGCTTGAGGCCAGCGAAAACAAAAATAAGCAAAAATATATCCACAAGCGTCACACAAAAACGCAGCTAGTTTGAAATCGAGCTTACCAGCAAAGGGGTTAGTCTCACGTAGCTCCGCGATTACTCCTAAACATGTTCAGATATCCAGAAAGAACAACAAACTTTACTTCTTTACTCGGCACTCACAATAACCAAAGATGTCATGAAATACGGAATTTGTGTCGCGCAAAGCTACCCTTGAACTGAGCACAAGAATACAGAAGTAAATTGTTAACCACAGACGCGTGTATATCGCTTTCTCCTTGCTTGCGGACTGCGCGAATGAACCCAAAAAATCCAAAAGAGAATAAGTAGAGCCGCGTAAAGAAGATTGAGCAGTTTTTCGCGCTGAAACAGAGAATAGAGAACCCAGGGGCGGATCCAGCCTTCCGTTCTAGGGGGGGGGGGGGCGATTCTTACCGAAAAGAGTGGGGGTAGTGTCCTTTTTGTCGGCCACAAGGCTGATTTTTTTCGCGTTTTAAGTGTCCCTGTCGGTCTCTTATTTAACGAAAATGTGGTTTTCATATATTACAATAATGGTAAAAACTGCACTTGATCAACTGACAACTGTTTACAAGAGAAATTCAAGCTCCTGGCTCCACTTGTAAAAAGATTTTAGAGTCTAGTTACAGTAGTTAGAACATGCGTTAATGCAGACTTCCGTAAGTGCAGTAAAACAAAACAAAAAAGTACTGCCAGTCTAGGGGGGGCGATCGCCCCCCTCTGGATCCGCCCCTGAGAGAACCTTGCTATTCGTATATCCAAATAATGCAGAAAAAGGATGTGTCAGTTACGATGCTTTAGCAGCGATATTTCTGCCCTTCTTCGCAAGGTTCCTCGTCAGGCTGTCAATCTTCAGCGTCAACATCGGGGAAGGAAACAAACCTGCAATAAATAACTGAAACTTCTATCGACTATAAATATCTTACTCGGGGAAATTAATACCAGTATAGGGAAAAACTAGTCCTGAATTTAATTTTTGACACGGCAGCTGTTTTTTGCTGCACGATTGGGGCAATGACAGGAAAGGTTTTTTCTGTATTTTGATCAACTTTGGTTTTGTTATTAATAAAAGACTGAAAACTTAAATTTTATTCCATTAATAACCCCGTTCTACGTTTCTCGTCGGGAGTATTCGCCTCATCTATTACTTTTAAATATCCCTGCACGGAAAAACTTAATTCTTCCAGGCCAGAAATCACAAGTTAATGCAAATTCCCATCGGGATCTTGTTTAAGGTGTATTGTGAATTGTTATCAGTTTCTTTTCTATCAGTTTTATAGTCAGATATATATATATCTGACTATATATATATCTGACTAGAGATATCTAACTATATCTGACAGATTTATATATCTAACGGGTAAAAGGTTGCAGCAGGCTCCCCATTTCAGATTGTTCCGAGGGAATTCAGCCCAAGGTGATTTTCAAGAAGGGGTTCGTTGCGATGTCGCCAGGGTTGGTCACCAAGAACCAGGGTGTACGGGTTACTTCAGGATACTTTGGGTTACTTAGGACTTTGGGTACTTTTGGTTACATTGGGTTACATTGCATTGGGTTACATCGGGTTACTTTGGTTTACATTAGGTTACATCGGGTTACTTTGAGATACTTTTGGGTTACTTTCCAGGGTGAACGAAGTTACTTTGGTGACCAACCCTGGCGATGTGGGGAGTTTTATAACCTTTCAACTCTTGCACTTGCAATGTTGGATGCCCAGGATATTTGTGTTGTACCCGTTTTCAGTGTTATCTGCTTGCGAAACGTAACACTAAAAAAGGGTCATAACAGAAATATCTTGGTATCCAACGAGAAACACAATGATGGGCAACCGTGTGTTAAATGTTCTATAACTTCTGAGAATAAAGGTTATTTGTTCGTCAAAAAACGTAGCCTAGCCTACCGTAAAGAACTCGCTTTCTTTGGATGCGATGGCTTAAAGCACATGTTGCACTATTGATTGTTTACGTTTCAGTATTCAAAACTATTTGAGTACTGTAAAACTAGACTGTAAAACTTAAATGTTTTAAGGGACCTTTTCCTCTGTCAGATTTTAACAGGACCCACGTATGGCAATGTTATTAAACCTCAGTTACCCCTTAACCACTATCTGCATTTCAATCTAATATGGCAATGGCAATGTTATTAAACCTCAGTTACCCCTTAACCACTATTTGCATTTCAATCTAATGATGAGGCCATGCGATCACGTTCTCCCGGCCGAACTTTCAACTTTCAAAATCTCAACTTTTCCGTATGGAACTTACGATGGTGCTGAAAATTGTGTCAAGAATTCGAGTCGGTGAGCTCCTGCCCCCTTGTATGTCCGTGGCATTACCGTTACCGTGAACATTATTCTATGAGCGTGTATCGGCTAGGAATAGTAGAGGTATATTAAAGTCCGATTCAGTTCAATTCAATCATATTCAAGAAAGCCATAACACGGACAAGCCGACTAGTAGGTTTCGTGTCACATTAACATAAGCAACAAAATAAGAAACAGATTTAAAATTCAGCTAACAATAGCTTGGTCAGTAAATATGTCCACTTGCGACAGTTACATGGTTAACAATAAAACAATAGTATAAATATGCATAAAAATACGTGGTCGTGCAATAAAACTTTATACGAAAACTATATAATTATGAAAGCTAACACACAACAACACTAAAATCATTTACAATTCATTCTTGTTATTACTGGAAAGTGATGTCTCTTGGTGAGATCAATATAAAACCCGTTGAGAGCATTGTTTACCTTGGTCTCCCCATTGGCTCGTCATTAAAACACACCCGCCGGCTTCTATCTGAACATTTTGAAAGAAAAATATGCGCTTCCTTTTCTCTACTTGTAAAGAATGTAACCAGTTTCAACCGAAAAATCCTAGCTTCCCTTTATAACTCCGTTGCAATACCCCAATTTCTTTAACTAGCTCCGTTCTGGCAAATATTCTCAGCTAGTTAAAAAAAATAAACTCCGTTTCACTTTCTTCAGATTCTCCAAATACTTACTTCGGCTCCCCCCTTGGACAAGAAATACCTAAATGATGAAAATATATAACATAAAAGAAAAAGACCCTGAGCTTGCTATTTCTAACCTGATTAGCAAGTACAACTCAAAAATCTGGTCCCACCCTTGGAGCAAAATTCTCAAAGTTTAAGTGTATATGTATGTATTCGTGTTCGGTTTTTAGTCAGTCAGAGAGTCTCAGTTAGTAATTGTCGATTTTGGTGTGTGTTTCCTATGAAAGTGTTACGTTTTGCTTTTGTTTTGTTTTTCTTTTCGTTTTTTTACTCCGTCCCTTTTCTGTTTGAAATGACGGGTGACAAATACATAAATAAATAAATATACAGTGTTACGAAACTAGGAACAAAGCTGTTCATGTAACGAGTGTGGCTGTGCGTGTGGGGCTGTAATTTCGGTACTGGTAAAGCGACCGCTTTTGCTGGCCTCACATTGTTAGTACCAAAAACTGTCGATAACTTGAGACGACGATTTGCAAGAACTGCAAGTGTATCTCAATCAAACTGAATGTACGGGACTTTAGGGGATTTCGAGCAGACAAGAAGAGCACGATATTAAATTCTCTCCAGCGCGTCCGACTGATCACCGGTGGTCCCGAAATGCCAGACGGGACAACAATATTCAAGGATGGGGTGGATGAAACAGAGAAAAAATAGTATTAATTTATCTGTGGGGAACCCATACCGCGACAAAAGCTTAAGCGATCGAAGGCACATGTTACCTTTCTTAAAGCACAATGGACACTTCTAATGCTTTACCTCCCCCCCCCCCCCCCAATGTTGTCGGTACAAATCGAGTCCGCGATTTTTCGTCTAAACCCTTGATTATTTTCATGAAAACAGTCGGTTTTTCTGAAAATCAGTGGATTTTTTGTCAAAACAGTCGGTTTTCTTCGAAATCAGTCGACATTTTTCCAAACTGTCGTTTTTCCCTTGAAAACAGTAGTTTTTCTGCAAAATCAGTCGGTAAAAAGTACAAGCTAGTCGGTAAATGCCTGCCCCCCCCCCCAACAGTTTGGCTAGTAACGCCTCTGCTTGTCAAACAGGTAATTGGTGGAAATGGCACCATCCAATGTTAAAGACGGGCTAAAATTATGCAGTTTCTGCTGGACACCAACTCTACTCCTGTCATGCACAAATCGTCAATTTTTGGGCATGGTGCTCCAACGTCAGGGCACGCCGCAACGTATGAGCACCGGTGCTTATACGTTGGGTCACCATGACCTGCAGCAAAGGGCATGGCATTCACATCTGTTGAATTGAAAATTTATTATGGGAATTTGCTTTTCAACACACATTTTAATGAGAGTACTCTGCCCTTGCTCCAGGGCATGGTGCCATTGCGTGTGAGCATTATGCCCATACTTTGGGGCATGCCCAGACGCTTCATGCCCAAAAATTGAGGATTTGTGCATGACTCGTCAACTCTCAGTTTTGTAATACATGCAAGCTCTTTCTTCCACCAAAGTGTCATAAATAATTACGGAGCAGCGCAAACATTAGCTTCCTTCGTGTCATCCCCTTGGGTCATGGTCTGCCTCTATGTTCTGCAGTTCTGCAAAGCTAGGATTCCAGAATCCTCGCATAGGATTACGAGTCATCGGCAACTGCGTGAAGCATAAGTGTAGGTTTGATTAGGGCCAAAAAGTACGGGATTGGATGCGGGCTAAGCTAACATCCAACCCATTTAATACACCACACGCCATCTGTCCATCTGGCACTTACGAGTTTTGTTTTCTGTATAGGTGTCTACTGTAGCTAGGCTCAATTTTGAATTGACCATGAAAACTCTTATGCAAGTCTGACGCTATTTACGTGTGACCTCACTTAAATTTTCTTCTTTTTTGCATTCCTTCACCGAGGTATCGTATTTTTTATCTAGGTAAGCATAACTTATATAAGAGACACTTACTTTTCTAGGAGCCTTGCCCCAGGCAGCCACTGATTGCTTTTGTTTTGCTAATGACAATATTAGTATAAGACTGACATGTTTCTGGCCTATTGTTTGGCTTCTGGGCAGGGGCTGGGAGGAAACTAGAGTGGGTTCTAGGGCATCTTATATTTGAGAATGGCCAGATTTCAAATCTGGATTGTCTTAATGAATTAAAAACACAAGAAAGCCAGATATTAAAACTGTAACATCTTAGTTGCATTTTTGCAGATACCATGGTATCTGATACAGATCTGATACTACAGTCTGAGAGGGTTTTCGAAGTTATCATGGTATCTGCATACCATGGTCAAGGCATTTTTGCAGCTAGCGTGGTACTGGCGTGGTATCTAGCCAGTTGTTGTGGTCAGGTTGTGGTAGGCTATCTGATATCCAGATCAGATCCAGATACCACGGTCCGACCATGGTAACTGATTGTGATATCTGAAAAGTTATCTCACTTTCATCAAATTTTGTCAAAATGATGAGAAAGTAGTTTAGCACTTAGTGATGTAGGCTAACTGGAAACAAGTTTTTCTTTTCCGATGACTTCAGAAAGTGCAATTTTGCAGAGCAACCGTATAGCAGATACCACGATAACTGCCAAAATGACTAGTTGCAGGTCCAGGCAATGTGATATCAGATACCATGGTATCTGCTAAAATGCAACTCTGATTTGTCTGGGTTTAAGACAAGTACCAAACCAGGGTGTTAATTACAGTTCCGGAGTGGTTATTAGCCAAAATGCTTGGCGAGGTCATGTTGTTTACCAACCCGCTGGTCATGTTTTTGGTAAAATTGACTTTAGCCTATGTATTTTTTTTTTTTTATGATACAACTGACTGTTCCAACAAAAAGTGACTGTTTTAGAGGACAAATATTTACTGTTGAACAAACATTTGCTGTTGAAAAAAAATTGTGGGGCTCTGCATCAACTAATTTTTTTTTACAAACTGATGCCAAAATTTTGAGGGAGGGGGGGGGGGGGCAGTTGAACAGAAACACCTGATTTTTGGAACCCTTACCAAATGCTGGCATTTTGCATACCCTAAGCCTAATGCTGGATACACTCTAGGCATTTTTCCATGCTCCCACAACTGTGGCTCGGCTCGAAAAGAGTGTTTCAGCAGCCTTTTGTGCGGCCCACAAGTGTGTCTGTGGCTTGAATGCAACAAACAACTGCAGAGGTGATTGCTGATTTGGTGGCTGGATTTTGGCTGGAAATTCAAATTTAGCATCAAAATAACATCAAAACAATAAAATTAAAAGTTTACTAAAGTATGTAGACATAAAACTGAGGATCCTTTTTGCATGGAATGGCACAGAAGAAAGCCTGGGGTTCTGTTTATTAAGATTTTTACATGAACTTTATTTTTATTTTCAGACATCACCCCCTCAAACAGACCCCCCCCCCCAAAAAAAAAAAAACATGGAGTTTCTGTGAGTTATAACTTGTGGCTTGACTGTGTGGCACACAATCCTGTTTTCACAAAAAACACTCAGAAGTGTAACAAATAATGATACTCTAACCCAGTAATATTTTGCTGATTTGAGTGAATCTCAGAAATCAACCAATCAGAATTCATCCGTAGCAAGGTAGGTCAGGGAAAGGGTACCAACAGCTATCCAGCATTTTGCATTGGGTATCCAAAAATCAGGGGTTTGTGGTTGACTGGGGAGGGGGGGGGGGGCGTATGATGCAGGTATGATGGCGCTGGTTCCTTGAATCAAGTTGAATAGGTGCTAAAAACAACAAATTCCAGTTTTCTAAAATATACACTCCAACCTGAGAAGAAAAAATAACCCATTTAGCCTACTGTGGTTTTCCTTGTTGTTTCCACAGTGGGCTGTTGCTCAAACTAGCACTTTGACAGGCATTAACTGACTATATATTCCGTTTTGCACCATCAGATATGAACAGACTAGCCAATAACAGACAACTCTTGGAGGTGCTTAGAGGATTTAACACCTATAACATAGCTATAGGGTGACCCTGTCGGTTATCGAGTTGTGCTATGCTGAGAATTAGCCTACCTGAGCGGATTGCAATTGGACTGAATGTCAGTTACAGTTGTCATTAAAGTACTGTGTTTCTGCAGCTATGCCAAACAAGACCAAAGGTTTCGATGGGATCCCAAAAATTCAATATCTGATCCAGACAACTGGGTCTTGTCTTAGCCAGATCCAGTCTTCGCCAGACTCCTTGAACATTTTTACAATTAAAATTCAGAAACAGATTAAGGCCAAATAGCTAATCACCTGAGAAAACACAAGTTCAGATTTGGATTCAGCATGTGTGTTTACCCCTATAAGTCATATCTGTTTTGACAAAAACTTCCTGCCACTTCTGCCAATTTCCCGGTTCCGGCCGAACTCCAGAACTACTTGTCCGGCGAAAAAAGAAAGCTCTAAGACGAAATCAGGGTATCTTCTTTCCCCAGTAATGAACATCTGATCAACTTCAAATAGAAATTTAGCTTATAACAAATTTTCCGATTCCAGCCGGATTCCGGTCGAACTATATGTCTGGATAAAATACGATTGTCACACAGGGACTCGGCATCTCTTCTTACCCCTAAATCGCTTATCTAATCAACTAGAAATAAAACTTTGACTTCCAACAGTTTTCCGGTTTTGGCCGGATTCCGGACGAACTACATGTCCGGGTAGAAACTTGTTTTCACATAAGTGTTCAGCATGTCTTCTTGCCCTAAATCGAACATCTAATCAACTCCAAATAATACTTTTAATTTTGACAAACTTTCCGGTTTGGGCCGGATTCCGGTCGAAATACTTGTCCGTCGAGAAAATAGTTTTCACCATCGTCTTCAGCATGTCTCCCTACCTATAAATCTAACATTTAATCAACTTCAAATAAAACTTTTACTTTCAACAAACTTTCCGGTTTGGGCCGGATTCCGGGCGAAATACTTGTCCATCGAGAAAATAGTTTTCGCCATCGTCTTCAGCATGTCTTCCTACCTCTAAATCGAACATCTAATCAATTTCAAATAAAACTTTTACTTTCAACAAACTTTCCGGTTTGGGCCGGATTCCGGGCGAAACACTTGTCCGTCGAGAAAACAATTTTCACCATCGTCTTCAGCATGTCTTCCTACCCCTAAATCGAACATCTAATCAACTTCAAATAAAACATTTACTTTCAACAAAAGTTGTCCGATGACAAAATAGTTTTCACCATCGTGTTCAGCATGTCTTCTTACCCCATAATCGACTATCACATTAGCTGTTTCAAAATATTTTGTTTGTCCCTTAATTTGAATCCCCTCCCCCACCCCTAAATGTAGAGCTACATGTCTTCCTACCCCTAGATCGAACATCTAATCAACTTCAAATAAAACTTTTACTTTCAACAAACTTTGCGGTTTTGGCTGGATTCCGGGCGAACTACTTGTCCGATGACAAAATAGTTTTCACCATCGTGTTCAGCATGTCTTCTTACCCCATAATCGACTATCACATTAGCTGTTTCAAAATATTTTGTTTGTCCCTTAATTTGAATCCCCTCCCCCACCCCTAAATGTAGAGCTACAAAGCCCATCTACGAACTTGACTGGTCCGACGACCCAACGAACCCTCACACCAAGTTTCATCAAAATATCTCATTCCCTTCGAGAGTTATCGTGCTTACAGACGGACGGACGGACGGACGGACAGACGGACGGACGGACGGACAGACGGACAACTTTTGCGATGTCATAGGTATCCCTCCACTTACGTTTTGGGATCCCAAAAAGAAATGCATTCACCTCTATCAGGCTATTAGTCCTTAAAGGACATCTGAATGAAGAGTACCAAGTATCATCACTATCTGTATGACTTCCGTTAACATTGCCTGCAGAAAACCCAAAGCAAATACGAAATAGTTATTCCAAGCTATGATTTTTGCTCATTTTGCATATGTCCTTATTTCATTACCACAAATTTTTAGAAATGAACAAATGTCTCCAATCAACCCTTCTTCTGGAATATTTTTTAACCAGTTAAGCCCAAACGTACATCTAGAAGAAATTCCAGTACGGTCCAGCCAGCACCCAAACATATATCTAGAAGAAATTCCAATACGGTCCAGCCAGCACTGTACAAGATTTGAATGAATTGCGCTTTTGTCTTGGAGTCTGCATGTGCAAACCTCCAGAAACGAACATCACTATTTTGAAAACGTCATGCTCAGGAGAAGAATGTTCTCTGTGGCCATGTCTGTAAACGCATTCATGGTGTGTTCAAGTATGGTTTCATTGTTCAGGTGTCTTTTAAGAGTCCCTAATCTTTGCTTATTGCCTTTTGGATTCTTAAAGATATGCCTTTTCTGGTTAAAACCAACTCCTCTCGGTATATTTTGAACCATCTACCTTTTCCTTCCATGGTAATGCCATAAACATGCCAGAAACTGCACGTACATTCACTTTCCTTTATGTTGCTACTTGCAGTTGGCTAGACTAGTTTAGTAGGATACATTAAGATCTTTTTTTATATCCTTGCTCAATCGCTGGGGCTCGCTGGCAGGGGTTTATATGGTACTCCTTTGGATGTGTACCTTTTATTCCCAAGAGGAGTACCGGTACGAAACAGTCTGGTAATCTGCAATTTGTAAATATCAGCATGAAATAAGTTCTTACTTACTTAAAGTTACTTAAAGTTCTTCATAAGTTTAATATTTTTGGTGTATCCTGTCATTTGTATTTCATTTCCTTCTCAAAATTGGTTGCTGTGTAGGTCAAGAATGTTTCAAGCCTGAAATCTTGGCTAATGTTGCTAGTGACCCAAATGAGAGGGTAGGTTTGGGTGTTTGGGTTACACAGCACCTGAAGATTAGGCTTGGAATAGTGTCCAGGCTTTGATACAGAATTTTAAGTTCCACCATTGAACATAATGAATCGTCAGTTAGTAGTTTGCAATTAGGTTGTATATTACATATCAACCTAACTAATCTTGGTAAAAAAAGTTGGAAAAACACATGAGATCTCGTGTGAAATCATGAGAAGTGGGAACACTGAATTTGGATCATACAGAAGCTGGAGATTGGATTAGGAATAGCGTCCAGGCTTTGATACAGAATTTAGGTTCATCTGTTGAGCATAGTGAATCATCAGTTAGTAATTAGCAATTAGGTTGTCATTTAGTTCATGAACTAATTAGCAACCTAATTAGTTCACCCTTGCAAATACTGTGAATGCCTTTGCTAACAGAAAAACTTTCCTGCTCAGTTTGTTGCTACTTAGGTAGGACTACTTAGGTAGGACTGTAGGACTGGTTGATTTGTATGAGTTCAAAGATGATTGGAATAAGATTAAAAATTCGAGTTTTGGATCTTGCAGTATTTGCTACTGGGATTAATCTTGTCTCTAAAAAGATAATCTCATCTATAATTTGGATTAATCTTATCTCAGTAGAGATAAAATTAATCCCAGTAGCAGATACTGCAGTTAACTTTAATCCTTACTCGGAGAAACTTTTTACAGTGTAGCATATGCCGTTTTTATTGCAAGCAGTCCGGTTATTATGGTTTTTTTTATGGCACTTGCAGCTCCGCTCAAGTGCCATATACCAATCACTTTTTGGTCTGTCTGTCAGGCCACTCATCTCGAGTTAGGGTACTTCTAGAAGGGCTAGTACGATGAAACTTGGCAGGCGTATCACGGACCCGACCAAAGTAACTTGGAAAATAGTCACTTGCCCGATTCAACAACCGTGGGGGGAGTGGACGGAGGGGGAATCCAGAATATTGACGTATTTTAACTTTTGAATGGGGAATCGGTCTTGATGAAACTTGATATTTGGAAAAACCTCCTGTCTCAGATGTCACACTTCAAGTCCGGATCCCCGACCCGACTTTCCCCGGTTCCCCGACCCGACTTTCCCCGGTTCCCCGACCCGACTTTCCCCGGTTCCCCGATCCGCCTTTCCCCGGATCCGGGGTCCGGAAACTAGGAACAAGGGTAGCAACAGGGCAACGTCCTGATGTGGTATCGATCCGACGTCCTCGTTGGTGGAAGCCTCGCGCATGGACCATACCGCCGTTCTTGCTTGTGTTTAGAGCCGAATGCAGGAACAGATAGAGTTTAAGGCAAAAAACTAAACTTTTATCTGATTGTGTTCTGCCTCTTCCCAGGAAAGTAAGATACTTCTGTCCCCATTTTTTAATCTGGGCCAAATGAGGTCAAAGTAGCCTAGTTATATTTTGATACTGTTCCAGATTGGGACTCTAAAACAGAAACATCCAGTTCCTTCAGTTTGAATAATTATACAGACCCAAACAATCACTTCCCTGATCTGGCCAAGGGGGGGGGGAGGGATGGGGTGTTGAGAAACTAGTAACATACCATACATAAGTTTGGAATGGGTAATCGGAGATGCATGAAACTTGAGAAGTGTCAAGAAAAAGTGTATCAGATGTTCAGATTCAAATCGGACCGGATCCGATAAATGGGGCAGGGCACCTGGAGGGGGAACCGGAAATCTCGTTGATCGCGAATTAAGGTGCTTCCAGATGTGCTAGGACGATGTAACTTGGCTTGGACTTTAAAGACTTGACAAGATTGGCTTAGAAATTGTCACTTCTCAGTTCCAACCATCCCTTAAAGTACTAATCCTAACTGCAAAGAACAAAATTTTCATGATCCCATGATCCCATGCTCATTTTTGCCTCTAGGATTTTGCTCAAAAATGAATTTCTAGCACCCTTAAAGTGCGTATCTTAACCGAAAAGTAACAAAAATACTTTTGACCAAACGATATATATTCATGGTCCCTAAGGGCCCATGATCATTTGCCTCAATAGTTTTGCTTACAAGTTAATTCACTGAAGTACAAACTATAATTTTGAGAAAAATATACATTTTCATGATCCCGATGAGCTTATCATCATTTGTGCTTCAAGAATGTTCATTACAGATGAATCTCTAGTGCCCTTAAAGTGCGCATCATCATAGCCAAATGCAAAAATAAAATAGTTTTTACAAACGAAACATGATCGTGATTTCCAAGGACCCATACTCATTCTCATCTGAAAGATTCTGCTTACAAGTGATCACAGCAAAGCCACGAATTGACGAACTCCTATGACCCAGCCTTGCAAGTGCCATATATGCTTTCAGCTCTTGTTTGTTGGTGCATTTTTTAATTTGAAGGCTAATAAATTGTTCTCTCAGGAGCAATGAAAGAAACTTACACTGTTCTACCAGAAAACCTTGGAGGAGGACCTCATGGTCTTGGTGATCCAAATGACAAGACCCTCCGTAGAGTTGAGAAAGATGTTCTCATACCAAAAATCATGAGGGAAAAGGCCAAAACAGACCAAGACAAGTGTGCCCCAGAAGTGGCTGCATTTAGCAATTGTTGTAAAGACAGTTCATATATGATGGTTGTGAAATGCAGAGAAGAAACAGCAGCACAGAAGAGTTGTTTCGAGAAATGGTATACAAATGAAGCCTTCCGAGCGGAATGCACAGAAATTTACCTACAAAAGAGAAGCAATTATAGAGCAAATGGTAAAAAGTCAAAGGATAAGAAGAAGGAGTCAGAAATGTTTTGAAACCTTTTTTCTTTACTGTAGTGTACTTGATCATCTATCCTGAAATATATTGTTTTACTTGGACACGCGGAGCCTTTTGCTTTCACTCATTTATTTCGTTCTCTAACAATATACGCATAAACGTCACTGTCATCACATACACAACATAAGCTATTGGAGTGTATTGCTTAGTCTTCTTGTACGGTTATGGTCTCTTTCTGATGAAAGTTTAATATTTGGCAAATCCATCACTTCTTTTAGACAGGCGCTGCAGAAAAACAAACTTCATTTACTTGTCTAATATTAAGTATGTGACCAGAGTATAATATAGATATCAGGGGAACGAAAATAATTGCTAGTTCTCAGGTGTCGTTGACACATGATTTAAAGGGTTTGTCTTGCAGGAGTTGTTTCAACGGAAGGCGGGGCTTCGTTTGAACACGTCACGATTCCTAGAGATGTGAAACAGCCCCTGCAAGATCAAACGTGAGGAAAACAACATGTCTGCGACATCGGTAACCAGAGAACTAGCAATAAGCTATGTTCCAGGCATTGAAACCGAGCCTTACATCAAAACCATAGAATGGGAAATGATGGACAAGTCTAAGTTTTTGTCACTGAATGTCACAAGTTCGTTCTTTGTCCGAACATTTCTGTACCCTTTCACTGTGATTAAGACTCGGCTGCAAGTCCAGCGGGGAACAGAAAACTACAAAGGGACTATAGATGCCTTTCGAAAAATTGGGAAGTATGAAGGCATGCGTGGTTTCTATAAAGGGTTTTGGGTGAACTCATTCACCATAATCTCAGGCTCTTGTTATGTGATAACATATGAAAACGTACGACACTTTATGCACACGAACAACGTAACAGACTCAAAGATAAAGGGCTTAGTTGCTGGGGCTTGTGCCTCTTTGGTTGGCCAGACAATTATAGTGCCAGTTGACGTAGTGAGCCAGCATATGATGATGATGGGACAGACCCAGTCTTCCATTAAGAGTAAGAGCAGTGTCGGGTTATCATCCAATTCTCTGCACATAGAGACAGAAGGGAAGTCCAAGCTGGACATTACTCGTTCGATCATTCAAGAGATCCATCGGACAGATGGATTGAGAGGATTCTACAGAGGATACACGGCGTCGCTTTGTACCTATGTCCCTAACAGTGCACTCTGGTGGACCTTTTATCATTTCTACCAAGGTATGACTTTCGAATTTCCAGGTTAAGGTGGTTAAGGACTAAGAAAAAGCTTTTGAGCTTGTAAGAGATTTGGAAATGAAGAAAAATTCTTGTAAAATTAAATAAATCTTTACTGCCCAGATGGAGCAGGACCGTTTATTCACATGCTTTGCAAGCCGCCAGTGAGAGAGTAGCCTACTTGACGTCGGGATATCGAAACAAGGTTTCTTGTCTAGTCGGCCGGAGCGTGTTTTAGAAAATAGTGGGGGTATTCAGGGTCTAGTAATGCAATAAGCTGCTAAACCAGGTCGTGTATCGAAATCAGATTGATTGGTAGGTACTCTTACTTACTTACTTAGTTGGTAATATACTTTCATTATTTTGTTCCTGTTTTTGTGTCTCCAGAGTAAGAATTCCAAATTTGACAGTTCAAAACAGGTACGTCAGCTGAATTTTATTAGACGTATTTTGGCCCTTTTTGGAAAGGATGCTGTTCAGGCTCAGGCTCAAGCTGGAAAATGAACTTGTGTGGAAAAACAACTAAAGAATCTGTTGTAGCCTTAAAGTTTAGCTGAAAAGCCAACTTATTTTTGGGATCCCAAAACGCAAGTGGATGGATGCCTATGACTTCGTAAAAGTTGTCCGTCCGTCTGTTAGCACGATAGCTCTTGAAGGGGATGAGATATTTTGATGAAACTTGGTGGGAGGATTCTTTGGGCCAAGGCCCAAGGGACAGGTCAAGCTCGTAGATGACCCCCAAAGCTGTATATTTAGGGAAGGGGGAGGGGTTTAAAATTAAGGAGTGAGAATAAATATGTTTTAAAAGCTAATGCGATAGTCGATCTAGGGTAAGGAGACATGCTGAATCCGACTATTAAAAATTATTTTCTCGCCGGACAAGTAGTTCACCCGCAATCCGGCGAAAAACAGAACAAATTTTAAAAGTAAAAGTTGTATCTGAAGTTGATTAGATGTTCGATGCTGGGGTAAGAGGACATGTTAAATCTGAGTATGAAAATTACTTTTTCGTCGGACAAGTAGTAGCCCGGAATTCGGAAATTTATAATGAATTTTTAAACCCAAGCATATAGTCGATATAGAGTGAGTAGTAGACATGCTGTTGCAACTTTCGAACATACTCAAGATTAACAAAAAGTTGATGCGATTAGTTTAGTTACCTCCAAAGTCCCAACTGGCATTTACTGAAAAAAAAAGCAGAATACGTTCGACGACTGTCTTGTCAACAATTTAATACAGTTTTTCGACGAATTTCCGGAAAAAACAAGTGGCGATTTCAGTTCCTACCCTACCCCTTTATCCATACAGGCGAAAGCTCATCGCGCGTCGGGTTACGATACTCTTTGTTTCAGTCTATGAACATTGGAGGTATATTGGCTCAGGTCGCGTGTAGGCTACACATGGGCAATATTTTATGGGTTTATTCAAAGACTATTTACACCTAGTGTACGTATTGTTTGGTCATGGCAGTCTGTCGTGTCGGGGGGTCGAAGGGGTTGAGTTATTTTCTTGAAGATTAGTATGAGGATTCAGTGGCAAAGTTCCTTTAGCCGCAGAGAGTTTAGACGCAGAGGAGGGGGTTTCGAATTAAGGATAACAGCTGAGGGGATTCAGTCGTTTAAGGGGTAAGGAGGTCCGCTGAACTCATATCTGAATTTTGTTCTCTTGCCACCGGAAATCCGGCCGAAACTGGACATTTGGTTGAAGCTCAGAGTTGTTTCTGAAGTAGGTTAGAGAATCGAATCGCTGAATCTAATTTTGAACTTTATTTCCTTGACAGATAAGCTGGCAAAAATGACCAAAAACAGGAAATTAGGATCGAAAGGTTCTCCTCCCTATGTAACTCATTAGCTCGTTTTCTCTGCATGCAGTTGGCCGGGAATGCTGCTAAAAATGCTAAAATACGAAGAATTTGGTCAAAGTAAAGGACCTTTCTGAAGTCGATTAGAGATGAGATATTGGAGTAAACATCCTTGCATTCATATCTGAACTTGGTTTTCATGTTTGGCCGTAAGTTGCCCAAAACTCCAAAAAGGTAACATTTTTGTTGTACATATTCAAGCGGTGGATTATGGATAATTAGCAAAATGTTAAAGGGGTCTGGCGAAGATCGGATATCTACAAGATTCGATTGTCTGGATCAAGAAGACTAATAAAGGTTAAAGGACCCCTCGTACTATTTACTCTTCAACTTACAATATATTAAAATATTTCGATACTTTAAAACTAGGCCGTGCTTTCAACAGATAACCTACGGTTTTGCTGTTTTAAGCCTTTCCCGAGACCCGTTGACTTGTAGCGAAAACAGAGAAAAAATTTACAAAACCGTTTTTTCTGGTGGAAAAACTTTTTAAGACTGTCCCGAGACCCGTTGACTTGTAGCGAAAACAGGGAAACAATATAACCGTTTTTTCTGACGGAAAAACTTCTCATATACAACCGTCGACAGCGTAATACACATCGAAGGTAGCAAAACACGGCAAGCGAGAAAACCAGTGTGATTTGGTAGAGGGGTTAGAATGTACCGTACGAAATTGGAGTCTCTGGGTTTAGATATATGGAGCGATTATGGAAGTAGGTTGTGTTAGTATTATAGGTAAGACAGGTCGTTGACATTTTTGGGATCTCATCGAAATCTTTGGTCTTGTTATAACTTGGATTGGAATATATTCGATTATTTTAACTATTCTAAGCGATTTTATTTTTCATCTCAGGCTCTAGTGACACTTTAGAATATGAGCTTCTTCCACGACAAGTCAAAATTCATCCAGCCGCGGCGAATTTGAATGTCAGGGCGCATGATCACGGAATGCCCTCTCCCTCCATTTCCAGGGCTAACAGTTGCTAAATATTTTAAGCATAGAGGTACATACATGTCCGTAAGAATAAGTTCATTCTATAAAATCGTGTATTTGGAAACAGAGAATAGCGCATTTCATCGGGCCTTCAAGCCTATTTAAAGGCACAGAAAACTTGACTATGCAACTTTCGGCCATCAAACCGACCTGGGTGGCTTAGATAAAGATACAGGGACTTATTGTCGACATGATCTCGAACCCCCTCCTCAGTATTCCCAAAGCTAGCTGGCAGGCCCTTGTCCCTTATACACTGTAATTATGCACTTATGCACTGTCAGAGTTCGCCTTTGGCCGTGTTTCGGCCATAGTATCGGGGTAGTAGTCAAGAGGTCGTGCGTTCGATCCCTACTCCCAGCACGCAAACCTTTTGCTTTTTTTGTCTGAAAACTCAAAAGTTGAATTCCCGGAAACTGCAATGGTCGTAACGAGATTTGTCTTACTCTCAATATCGACTCAGGGTACATTTTTGATATGTCAGCTAGCTCCCCGAGTCAAGTTTGAGTCAAGTTTTCTGTTCCTTTAAGTGAAGTCGTTGATGGATAGGACCCTTCGCTTAAACTTTAAATATCTGATTCGATGAATTTCTTTGTCAGAGTAGCTTGTATTTAAATTCGGTGTTGTGATTTCATTTTGGACACGATTGCCGTTTTTGCTGCTGTTGGGTCGATGATAGGATAGAGATTTTTCCGCATTTGGGTTGACCTGGGTTTTGTTGCAGAGAGGAGCTTTGGGTCTGAATTCCAGTAATAGAATCATGTGTCCAGCCTCACCGCAAATGCGGTTAATGCTGAATTGATCAACAGTTTCAAGTGCTTTATAAACAAGATTCTGTACTCTGCTCAGTATGCTCACACTCTTGTTCGATTTCTCAGAGCTATTTACCCTACACTGTAAAAAAACAAATCTTGCAGTTTTGCTATTGGGATTCATCTTGTCTCTGTTGAGATAAAACTATCTCTAATTCGGATTTATCTTATCCTGGTAGAGATAAGATTAATCCCGGTAGCAAAAACTGCAGTTAACTTTAATCCTTACTCGGAGAAACTTTTTACAGTGTATACGAGAATCTCATCTGTATGTAAAACAAGCAGGAAGTGATCGGCTGAACTGTAAGCTTGTGTAAATTTCTGCGGTGAGAAGTGTTTCTGAACCTTTGTTGTTGTTATGTTGGCCTTTCTTTTTCAGACCAACTCTGTCGAGTTTTACCTGCAGACTTTTCACAGTTGGTGCAGCAATGCGCAGCGGCAATGCTTGGAGGCCTGACGACCACGGTCTTGATAAATCCCATCGACATCGTTCGAGCTCGATTACAGGTACTAGAGTTTGGGAGGTTAGGAGGATCAAATCCCCCAGTTGGTAGTATCAAGTCATTCATGACGTCCCTAATCAGAGGCGGTAACAGAGCAAAATAATACTAGGGAGCAAGGCCGTATCCAGGGGGGGGGGGGCTAGGGGGTTGACCCCCCCCCCCCCGAAACATACAAAAATGTTCATTTTTATAGGCTTTCCCTCTGATCTGTGTCTTTTTTGTGCGACACGCAGGCACCCCCCCCCCCCCCCCCCCCCCCAAATAAATTCCTGGATACGGGCCTGCTAGGGAGTAGCGCCAATATCTGTGCTTCCCATGCTTTGCAGACGGGCCATACGTGTAGCGCCGCTCACTACGCTTGCGGCATTTAAAGCGAGACAAACTTCCGGGTTTAGAAATTTCTAGTAAAGCAAAGGTGCGATCTGCACACACCAAGGAAACAATGGAGGATGTAGCATTTATTTATATTTATTTATTTATTTATTCATTTATATCCCTCAAAATTGAGGAGTACAACTTATAAATTGTAAAACAAAATCATTCCTAAATCAACTAATTGTTTTGCTTCAGAATATGAAGTTATCAGAGCCAGCGCTGATGAACGATTTAATGAGTGTCAGTAGGGATATTCTCTATCGCTAGGGGTGCTAGTATTGCTGCCATCTGAGCCAACAGTCTTGGCGCTACTTCCTAGTGTTATTTTGCTCTGGGCAGTAAGGTTGTGGCCATACTGTCTTGGCTTTTCCACTCACTGTGAACATATATGGTAGCAACAACTTGAACTTGTATTGTAGGCTTTTGTTCGCAAGGATTGGCTGGGTGTGCCACACAGACATCAGACAAAACCTCAACAAATTTCTACCGGGATAGTCATGTTATAGAAAATGTCGTTGCTGGATATTTTCGTAATAAGATTTTTTCCCCATGTGAAGATAATTACTACAATGCACCCGCCTTGCCATCGGATAAATTAGTAGACTGTAGTCTGGAAGATCTCAAGACCCCGAACGTCAAGGTTCAAGGTTCAGGGTTTTAATTACACTTACACTTGTGTATAAAATGATAATAAATAGAGGGTCAAGCCGGGGACACAAGGTGTATTGACAAAAACTCGGTACAATGTAGAACAAATCTATTTGACATATAACTAATTAGACAAATAAATGTTCGTAATTCCATGACTCACCCCTAGACGGGAACCCGCCCACAAACCCACCGACACTCGGCAAGATCAACCCGAAACCCACTAAAAAATACCCAATGCACCAGCGAGGGTAACCGATGGCCGGTCAAGGTGTCAAAGCCTGTCCTTAGTGCCGGATTATCAAATAGGCAAAGGGAAGACCTTCTTATGGGCCTCATTTCTTTCAGGGGCTCCGAGGGAACGGTTCAAAATAATAATCATCTGATTTTCAGTAAAGGCTTCAAGCAAGCTTCCTCAAATAAATAAAAACAAAGCTGATAAAGGCTTAGGCTTCTTTGTTTCGGTGCTAATTACACGCATGTAATGTAGGTGTTGACTAAACTTTACCCGATGATCTACGGGGCGTGACGTATCACGAAAAGTCAGTATTTTCTATTTACTAACGGAACGGATTGTCCCTAGAACGGTTTATAGGTCTAGGCCGCTCGGCTTTATATATATGGATACAAATATATGTTCTGCAACATTGACTTAATCGGATTTTCCTGTTTTTGGGATCCGAAAACGTAAGTGGAGGGATACCTATGACATCGCAAAAGTTGTCGTCTGGCCGTCCGTCTGTCCGCACGATAACTCTCGAATGGATTGAGATATGTTGATGAAACTTGGTGGGAGGATCCTTTGGGTCAAGTACAGGTCAAGTCCGAAGATGGGCTCTGTAGCCCTATATTTGAGGGTGGTGGAGGGGTGTCAAATTAAGCGGCACAAAAAATATTTTTTTAAAGCTATTGAGATAGTTGATTTAGGGGTAAGGAGACATGTTGATTCGGATATGAAACTTATTTTCTCGCCGGACAAGTAGTTCACCCGGAACCCGGCAAAAACCGGAAATTTGTGAAAAGTAAAAGTTTAATATGAAGTTGATTATAGGTTCGATTTAGGGACACGGAGACGTGCTGAGTCGTAATGTGAAATTTATTTTCTCGCCGGACAATTAGTTCGGCCGGAATCCGGCCAAAACCGGAGAATTTGTTAAAAGTAAGTTTTATTTAAATTTGATAAGATGTTCGATTTGCGGGTAAGAAGACATGCTAAATTCGCATATGACAATCATTTTCTCACCGGATGTATAGATCGCTCGGAATCCGGCTGAAACCGGAAAATTTTTTAAAAGTAAAAGTTTAATCTGAAGTTGATTAGAGGTTGGATGTAGAGGTAAGGAGACATGCTGAGTTCGTTTTTGAGCTTTAGTTTTTTGCCAGACAAGTAGTTTGTCCGGAACCCGGCCGAAACCGGAAGTTGGGCAGAAGTAAGGAAGGAAGGAGATATGACGTAGGCTATAGGGTAATCCATATGCTGAATCCATATTTGAATATTTGACAGCGCAAAACGGATATCTGAATATATATGAGCTTGTTGAATTCTGCTGGCGTATCCGGTTTGCACTGTCAAATACGAACTTGGTCTTCTCCGATCATTACCATTGGCCTTAACCTGTTTTTAAATGTTAAAAGTAAAAATGCTTAAGAAGTCTGTTGAAGACCGAATATCTACAAGAGCGAATTGTCGGTAGCAAATATTAAAACATTGTGGGATCCCATCAAGACCTTTGGTGTTGTTTTTTCAAGACATGAAAACGTCACTGGCCGTAGATAATTGGCTAAAGTTTAGTCGAAAACGTAATCTATAGTAGTGGTGGTCGGTGCCATCTAGCGGCAGACATGCGCACTATTTGCTTAGCGTTATTCCACCAGATACCGCCGCCTCCAGAAACTTCACATTTTCCGAGTTAGTGCATTCAAATTATTGGTTGAAGCTCGGCGGTATCCGGTTTGCACTGTCAAATATGAACTTGGTCTTCTCCGATTATTACCATTGGCCCTGGAGTAAAAATGCTTAAGAAGTCTGTTGAAGACCGAATTGTCGGTAGCAAATATTACAAAACTTTGGGATCCTATCGAAACCTTTGGTCTTGTTTTTCAAGACGTGAAAACGTGACTGGCCGTAGATAATCGGCTAAAGTTTAGTCCGTAACGTAACTTATAGTGGTGGTGGTCGCTACCATCTAGCGGCAGACATGCGCACTATTTGCTTAGTGTTATTCCACCAGATAGCGCCACCTCCAGAAACTTCACATTTTCCGAGTTAGTGCATTCAAATTATTGGTTGAAGCTCGGCGGTATCCGGTTTGCACTGTCAAATACGAACTTGGTCTTCTCCGATTATTACCATTGGCCCTGGAGTAAAAATGCTTAAGAAGTCTGTTGAAGACCGAATTGTCGGTAGCAAATATTACAAAACTTTGGGATCCCATCGAAACCTTTGGTCTTGTTTTTCAAGACATGAAAACGTCACTGGCCGTAGATAATCGGCTAAAGTTTAGTCGGTAACAACATACAGTGGTGGTGGTCGCTACCATCTAGCGGCAGAAACGCGCACTATTTGCTAAGCGTTATTCCATCAGATAGCGCCACCTCGAGAAACTTCACATTTTCCGAGTTAGTGCATTCAAATTATTGGTTGAAGCTCGGCGGTTGAGGGACCAGTCTACAGGAAACTCGGGATAGCCTATGCCATAATTTGAGCATATCTAGCGTTTGGCATAGCCTGTTCCTAACGCTGGTAGTCCGCGAACCTAACAAAACATTGATGATTTTAGTGAACTGGAATTCCGCTATGGTGAGGTAGATCGGGGTTAAGGTACCCAGCATTTGGCACAGGAAAACCAGCGTTATTAAAATGGCAATTACAGTTCATTTATTCCCAAAATTCTGATAATGCAAAGTGCTTGGGATTGTCAAATTACAAATTGAGTAATTCACATTAAAATTGCGGATAAAATAAGGCACAAATGAGTATACCTAGCGTTCACTGCTATGAGCGGGCGGGTTCATTAGCTGAGCCTCGTTTTTGTTGCATGCTGCAGGTCCACTTCTCAGCCGATGAACTGATTCTTTCTACATCCGTTTTACACTGCAGCGCTTCCGAGGAAGACGGCAGCGCTTCTCGAGAATCACGGACTTGCTCGCCGACCAAGTCCGTGCTTCCCTGCAAGCTGCTGCAGCGCTGCCGCTTCACCCAAGAAGAAAGTGAATCCAAAAACGCATATTATGCAAAAGCAAAGAAGTGCTGCAGCAGCGAGGCGGCAGCGCTATTGCAACAAAAACGAGGCTCTGAGCTTTCTTCCCTGCCTTTGAGATATTCCTTGTTGGACGAGTATCCATTCTTTTCCCGAGTATTCATGGGATGTCCTAAATTCAGGGATTTGTGGTAGATTGAAGGCGGCCTTGGATTTGTGACTTCCTGGCACTGCCTGTCACCATCTTTCTTATCTGCAGGTGCAGCGGCTTGACTCCATTCCACAAACCTTTGCCATCTTGTGGGCAGAAGAGAGACTGGGAATGTTCAAAAAAGGCTTGTCTGCGCGAATGGTGTCATCCCTCGTTTTCAGCTTTGGAATCATCTTAGGTTACGAATCTATTAAGCGTCTCAGTGTGCAGGAGCAGTATAAGAGTCAGGTTAGATGGTGATCCGCGGCAAGCTGTTTCACTTTTATGTTTAATTTAGTCAGACGAAGTCAGGTCGCACGTAGTATGTTGTCAACTGTGTCGTACAGTTTGTCCGTAAAATCTATGGATTCTGAAATTGCAATGCTGGAGTATTTTCTAGACTTAAAAGATTTTGTTTTATTTTCTAATAAATTGCGTTGTGACGAATCG
Source organism: Branchinecta lynchi (assembly GCA_023053575.1). Taxonomy (NCBI): domain Eukaryota; kingdom Metazoa; phylum Arthropoda; class Branchiopoda; order Anostraca; family Branchinectidae; genus Branchinecta; species Branchinecta lynchi. The sequence continues at coordinate 4,129,293 of JAKZAP010000013.1, read as the reverse complement.
AAAAATCGTGGGTATTCTATGGAGAACCGATATACGAAGTGGTTTCTGGGAGAGATAAAACTGGGCAATTCTTCAAACCAGTTTTAAGTTGCAATTTTTCAGACGTAGCTCACAGTAGCTTTTCCGGAGCGATAAGGTCCAATGGATCTGTGTTGCTCTTGCTGTTCCCCGAAGAGTCCTCGGGGAATCAAAAGGAACGGCGAGACTCCTTGCGGACTCCGCGGACGGAAAACAACGAGAACACAGGGAACGCTTCTAAAATGGATTTTCTTCAAAAAAAAAAAATATGCAGTTGACGAAATTAGTCTGGATTTGGTCTGAATCCATTTTTTTTTTTTTTGGTTTCGTCTATTCTGTTTGTAGTTAACTTTACATTGTACCAAAACCAGAAAAAATTGATTCCCCTCGAATCTGAAAAGGAGTCCTTTTCGATGATGCTGATCATAATCGGAGTATTCCCCGTCCATTTGGACTCGTGAGAATACGGGGAGTGAGTCCCCGGGACAAACAAAATCACAGGGACTCCTCAAAGAGAGTCCTCGGGAAACGGCGAGAATATGTCTAAATAAACCAGTTGACTGTCACGGTAAAGTCACTTGAGTAGTATTTCGTCTACATAGTCTATCTGGTCGCATCCGGTCCAGACGTAAATGGAACATCTGGGTCCATGGCCTGTGTGCCTTCCATGTTTCTCACTCTCTTCTTTTGGTCCCCATGCGCATCAGAAAATGTCCGTAACTTCCCTTAACCCCCAACATGTTCACATGCGATTCTGACACGTAAATATCATATCTAGGGAATTTGCTCCTATCACCCACAGGGTCACTCGAATGGTAGCCCTTCCGGATTTTGGACCCGTTACCTTTGCACAATCCAAGTTTCATCCCAAACCCTGTATCCATCTGGTTCCGACGCATGTTACAATGCAATTCGGACCCGCAAATGTTGCATCTACGACACTTAACTACCGAATAATTTGCCCTTGATTTGGAGAACATCCGGAAAATTTTCGGTGACACACACCACAAAATAAGATATCTAGGTTCCATGACCTTTGGACGCTACGTATGTCAACCGATTTCCGGGCCTCCACCTCCACCCCCTCCGAAGTCGGATGTGATCTAGAGCAACCACTAAGTTTCTCCCAAACCGAAGTACTCCAGCTCCCCGCGCCAAGGTCGTATCCAGCCCGGACTTCAAAATCACAAATCTGAGTCACAAAATCGTTGTACCGTCCAAGTTTCGCCCCAATCCCTATATTTCTTTGCAATGAACGTTCCAAAATTGTTCACATGTTCCCAAGTATGGAATCCTTGTATCCCATCACAACGTTTCAAAATTCCCGGAGTCCCCCCTCGGCTCCGTTGTCGGATGCAATTCGGCCTTATAAATGGAATATCGCTCTGCTCCTCTGAATCGGGTCACGTGGATTACAAGTTTCCGTACTCCCCCTCCCTCCACCGCCACACGAATGGATGGATTTAATCCGGGAAAACACGGTTTCGCTGAGCATTTATAAGCATTCGAAGTGTCATCGTCTTTGGCTTACGTGGAATGAATGTACCCAAAAGTGAGACAGATAGATCACCAGTACGTTCGATATTTGGCACTTGAACCGAAACCTGCAAATACCATAACAAAACACGATTTGTGGTAGAAAAATCGCAAAAATTTGTTGGAAATAATAACTGGAAAAATAACCGCAAAAATGCTAAAATTAGAGCAAACACCGATAAATCGGCGGCGCGCCGAATTCCAAAATTCTCTCCGCCGCCACCGAATTTAGATTTGGCGCGGCTTCGGGGACTAATTAGGCTTTCGGCTCGAACCGAGTCGTGCATTAACCCCGCCGAAAAGTCAGCCAGCAGTCAGTAATCCGAAGCCAAACTTGACAAACTTGACGAAGTTTCAGAGAACAGAATTGGGTGGATCTGGATTGTGCAGCACTAATAGAGCCATTTCAAACATGGCAAAGCCTAAGAGGAACTGAGTATAGCCAAAGAAACCTGGGTAAACGTTTACCAAGAAGTAACGTGTCAATAGCTGCGTTTTACTTAATGCTAAAAAAGAACTGTTCTGGAAGGAATTTTATGAAGGGCGTTAGGGAATGAAAGCTGTTCTTGCAAGCAGGGCAGGGAATTTCAAAATTTCGGAAAAGAGCGCAATATTTGAATCCGTGGGAGAGCATGACAGTAAAGACAGCAACCAGTGGGACGAGCGTGTATGAGCTGAAGTTCTATAAACGTCAACCTACAAACAACAACAACAACAACATGACAGTAAATCTTTTTGTGCTGTTGTCAATTTTGCTTTCATGCTCACAGGCAGCAAGTACAGTGGAGGGTAATTTACCGGAATGGTAAGAGAATAACCCTGATAACTGCCTTCGTTTTGTAGAGTTTTTGTTTGTTTTCCTTGAAAAAGTTGAATAGAACTAATTAAGGCATTTTGCTTTGTTTTTTTGGGATCCCAAAACGTAAGTGGAGGGATACCTATGATATCGCAAAAGTTGTTCGTCTGTCCATCTGTAAGTCCGTCCATCCGTCTGTAGGTCCGTCCATCCGTCCGTCTGTCCGTCTGTTCTGCATCTGTCAGCACAATAACTTGCGAAGGGAATGAGATATTTTTATGAAACTTGGTGTGAAGATTCTTTGGGTCAAGTGTAACGTCTAGTTTGTAGATGGGCTCTGTAGCTGTAGATTTAGGGGTGGCGGAGGGGGTTCAAATTAAGGGACAAAAAAATATTTTTAAACAGCTAATGCAATAGTCGAAGTAAGAAGACATGCTGAACACAAATATGCAAAACATTTTCTCGTCTGACAAGTAGTTCGCCCGGAATCCGGCAAAAACCGGAAAGTTGGTTAAAAGTAAAAGTTTTATTTGAAGTTGATTAAATGTTCTATTTAGGGGCAAGAAGACATGCTGACGACGATGGTGAAAACCATTTCCTTGCAGGACAAATAGTTCGTCTGGAATCCGGTATAAACCGGAAAGTTGGTTGAAAGTAAAAGTTTTATTTGAAGTTTATTAGATGTTTGATTCAGAGGTAAGAAGACATGCTGAACACGATGATGAAAACCATTTTCTTGCCGGATAATTCTTTCGTCCTGAATCCGGCAAAAAACGGAAAGTTTGTTAAAAATTAAAAGTTTTATTTGAAGTTGATTAGATGTCCTTAGGAGATACGCTGAATTCGGTTCTGTGTTTTATTTTTTTGCTGGACAAGTAGTTCGCTCGGAATTCAGCCGAAACTGGAAATTTGGCAGAATTAAAGCAGGAAGTTTTGGTCAGTATCATCAATGGCTGATAGAGGTATATCAACTTGTTTTTCTCAGATGATTAGCCTGGCGAATACTTGAACTGGCGAAGACTGGGTCTGGCGAAGACAAGACCCAGTGTTTGGATCAAATACTAGAGTTTTGGGATCCCATCGAAACCTTAGGTCTTGTTTCTATAAGGAGTCAAGAGTTTCAGCTTACAGGAGGGGTATCTGACCTCCTTTTTAAACTACCTCGATTTTTGCTGTGAAAAAGTTAAAACAAAATGTACATGCTGTCAACAGGCAACATCTGACTTTTTTATAATAGTCATGTGTCAACAAACAGAGGGCATCGAACAAGCAGGCGAACTGCCGGGGTGGTGCTGAACAACTTTAAGTAAGTAAGTAAGTAAAGTAAGTGTCCAGCTGAGGTTGGATACTCCTCCTGTATCTTTTGACATTAGAAATGGAATTATCTTCCTTTTTTTTTATTTTTCTAATTTTTTGTTTTCCTTTAATACTTCGCACAGTCCTGAAAGAGTGTTACCTTAATTACCTTAATTCGCACTTCGGAGCGAATTAAGATCAGTCTTGATCTGTTGAATCGCTCCGTCATTGATGATGTGATGATTTGTTAGGCATCAGATGCATCCCAGTTGTATTTCCAAGGCAGCAGTTCGTTGTATGCAGGGGTGGCCTGAAGGGGGGGGGGGGTTAAGGGGGTTGATTCACCCCCAGCCTTTTGCTAAGTTGTTTCAGTCATCGCCGAAAACGACTGTTTTGGCGAAAAATCGACTGATTCTAGGAAAAATAAGCGGTTTCTACAAAAAATTTACTTACAAAAAACTGACTGTTTTGAAGAAAACTCCACTGTTTTTACGAAAAATTGGGCCGCTTCGCACTGAGTCAGCTATTTTTTACCAACTGGCTGACAACATTGGGGGGGGGGGGGGCCACTCCAATGCTAGTGTTAAAGCACATCTAAAAAGCCTTCGTAAACGTCAGGACACTCATACAACTCGAAAATGATCTCTTTTATGTTTAAGTTATTCTAAAAGCGAACTTCTCGTTCTTCATTTGCTGTGCTATAGCATCTTCTGTCTCGTATTGAGACTCGGACCTAATTTTGTGGTATGTGGATTTTAATAAAAAAAACAACTGTTTTTTTAGTAAAGTCGACTTCGGAAAAACCGACTGTTTTGAAAAAAAATCGATTGTTTTTACGAAAATTCACGGCACTTCGCGTTGATTCAGCTATTTTTTTTACAGACTGGCCAACAACATTTGGGGGGGGGGGGGGGGCAGGGGCGTCACTAGCCTTTTACCTTTGGGGGGGACGTCCGGTTTGTGCCGACGGACTCAAAAATGTGCCGACAAAACACGCCGTTGCCGCTTCGCGGCAACGGCGTACATTTCCCGCCAGCACAGAACAGATCCGGGGTAAAACTAGCTGTAATGGATCAGTGTAGATTATTCCTTTGATGCAATTTCGTATTTTAAAGTTCACATATTTGGTTTTTCATTTTAGCCTTCGCTAAAAATCGAAGCTTCCACCTACTGTACCAAGAACAAGTTAAACTAAGCGACGCAGGCGAAGTTTTTTTAAATCTGCCTTTTTTCCGGAAAATTTTAGCTATACCCACCATACAAGTTCTATTTTTTAACGTATTTCAGCGAATTTAAATCTTTAAACGCGAAGCTAAATGAAACATTGTTCTTCTAAATAAAGAATTCTAATAAAGTAAACTAACTGTAACGCATCAATTGAGGTTATTCCTTTTGTATAATTTCGTAATATTTGGCTTTTCATTTTAACTTTCGCTGAAAAGCGAAGCTTCCAACGACTGTACCAAGGCAAGTTAAAGCAAGCGCCACAGGCGAAATTTTTTAATCTGTTTTTTCCCGGAAAATTCAGCTATAGTATCATACAATTTCCGGCTTTTAACGTGTTTCAAACCCCAAGAATTTATATCTTAAAAGGAAAACTAAATGATACACCGTTCTTCCAAATACGGAATACTACAAAATGCGCCGCAGGCGAAATTTTGTGTAAAACTTACTGTAATGCATCAGTTGAGATTGTTCCTTTGATGTAAATTCATATATTTAATTTCACATATTCGTCTTTTCGTTTCAACTTTTGCTAAGAAGCGAAGCTTCCAACGACTGTACCCAGAACAAGTTGACAAAAGCATTCAAAAATCGATTTCTTCAGTGTTCTGCCCGAAAAGATTGTAAAGAACTTTATTTTTTACGCGTAAATAGAAGCCGATGTACCGACGAGACTTGAACTTTCGGCATGCACCCGATAAAAAGTTACAGAATTTGATTTTTTTTTTGTTTGTTTGTGTAAAAAGATCCCGATGTGACGACGAGAATACCGTTTGCAGAATTTGATTTCTTACGTATAAAAAACCCGGTGAGCGGACAAGAATACCGACGCCCGACAAAAGCATTCAAAATTCTATTTCTTCTGTGTTTTGTCCGACAAGATTGTAAAGAACTTTATTTTTTACGCGTAAATAGAAGCCGATGTACCTACAAGACTTGAACTTGCGGCATGCGCCCGATAAAAAAGTTACAGAATTTGATTTTTTTTTGTTTGTGTAAAAAGAAGCCGATATGCCGACGAGAATACCGACGCCCTACAAAACCGTCGAGCATTTGATTTGTTCTGTGTTTTGCTCGACTAGACTGTACAGAACTTGATTTCATACGTGTAAAAATAACCCCTTGTGCCGATGAAACTCAAACTTCCCGGGTGCTCCCGAGTCTGCGAAATTTGATTTCTTACGTATACGTAGAATCCGATGTGCCGACGAGTCGACAGACGCCCGACAAAAGCATAACAAAAACTATTTCTTCTGGATTTCTTATGCATAAAAAGAACCCTATGTGCCGACAACTGTTTGCAGGATTTCTCTTCTTGCGTATAAAAAGAACCCGATGTGCCGACGAGTCGACCTACGCCCGACAAAAACTCAATTTTATTTTATTTCTTCTGGATTCCTTCTGTATAAAAAGAGCACGATGTGCCGACGAGAATACCGAGGCACGACAAAAGCATACAGAATTCGATTTCTTCGGTGTTTTGCCCGACAGACGTTTTCATGATGTTATTTCTTGCACATAAAAACACCCGATGTGCCGACGAGTCGACCGATGCCTGACAAAAAGCATACATTTTTTGTTTCTTCTGCGATGCGCTTGTATGCTAGTGTTAAAGTACACCTGAAAAGCCTTCGTAAATTCAGAAAACTTATACAACTCGAAAACGATCAAGTTATGATGTTTTAAGTTATTCTAGTAGCGAACTTCGCATTCTTCATTTGCTATGTACAGCATCTTCTGTCGTGTATTGAGACTCGGACCTGATTTCGTGGTAAGGTCGCAGATGAAGATTGAGGAAGCTATAAACCTTTCAGGTTTGCTTGAAAATGCTGCATTGAGGAAAGACATAATGTTTCTATCGGGCGAAAGACGGAAGTTTGTTTCGTCAATGAATCGGGGTTTGTTTCTACACGTGGTTTGTTTTTACACAGAAATAATCTGATTCTGCAAACCAGTTTTAAGTTGTAATTTTTCAGACGTTGCTCACTGTAGCTTTACCTGCTATAGTTTTCATCATGAAAGTATAGTGTGTTGAATGAAAAATAAAACGGTACACTGTACTTTCATAATGAAACAAAACTACACCCGGAAAAAGCGCAACTCAAGTCTCGTTGGCGAACCAGCGTCCTTTTCTATCTGTAAAATCCTGTTGGGCGAAGACCAAAAGTTTTTTACGTCCGTAAATCCCGTTTTTTGTTTAAATGCAGTGGCAAACCTATTGTCCTCGTGTCGAAGTGTATTTTTAACGTGAACACTACTTTTTTGCTATTTGTTCGGAACAAATCTACTTTGTTTTCGATGGGCACTATCTTGTCACTTTTTTCGATGGACAGAGTCCTGATTTCATATCTATTTTTTACTTTTCATTGGATCGTAAAAAGATGGCGTTTACGTCGGTAAATAGTTTTTTTTTTAATGCACTAACAAACCTGTTTTCCTCGTTTTGTTTCTGAATAAGCGTGTCTTTAACGTGAAAATTACTTCTTTTGCTATTAATTTGGAACAAATCTACTTTTTGTTAACTTTGTTTTCTGTGGCCACTATTTTGTAATTTTTTCCAAAGGACAGATTTGTGATTTCATATTTTTTTTTCCTTTTCAATGGGATCGCAAAAAGACGCTCTGCTCCTCAGCGTTTCACAAAATTTCGCCAATGGCGCATTTCGTAGTATTATCAGTTTAGAGGAACGATGTGTCATTTACTTGGCGTCAGGCTTGGAATTTTTTAGATTTGAAACACATTAAAGGCATATCAGGTTCGAGAATATTATGCAACTGACAAGATTTCCGCGATATCCCCCTTCGTCTCCCCCCACAATTCCTGGCTCCGGTCCGTATCTGCAACAATAGTACAACTATAGAGCTTCTGTTTGACCTTGATGTCGAGTCCTATTCTGATCCCTCTGTTCGATTTCACTTAAGGGAACTGTAAGTTAGGACCACCCAATTACAGAAGGGATTTGGCGAAGTTCGAGATAGGACCACCCATTTTCAAAAGGCAGTGACTCACATTTGACTTTGGACCACCCTTTTCATGGAGTTTTGTCTATACATTACCTTAAATTACCTTAAATCGCACTTCCAGCGAGATAAGGTGGTGTTAGCCTCCTGTAGAGTCTCTCGCTGGTTGGCGGCTTGATTGTCAGATCGTTGTTGTAACATCGGCTCACTGGCACTCCAGTGTAGCCGGCATTGATTGGTTGATAAATCTTGTTGTCACATCGGCTCACTGGAATCCCAGTGCAGCCGACATTCAGCATTTCGCCAGTCCTCGTCCACGCCTTTCTTGAAGCCATCCAGGGTAGCAGCGTTGATAGTTTTTTCGGAAAGGCTGTTCCAGAGTGGAACACTCCGTACAGAGAAAAAACTGTGCCGCTCGCGTCGTTTACAGCTGGTCAGTTGGAGCTTCTTGGAATGGCCTCTCGTCGACTTTGATTGGGAGCTCTCGAATACCCCAGGAATAATGTCGGAGTCTAACAGCTTTTTTACCATCAGGACGTCGCCGCGTTTACGTCGATACGAGAGGCTGGGAAGCTTCAGTACCCTCAACCGTTCGTGGTATTCTAGGGCTTTTAATTGTGGTGACATCTTAGTGGCTCTTCTTTGCACTCCCTCTAGGGCTTTGGCATCCATTTTGTGGTGGGGTGATGCAACAATCATGCCGTACTCAAGGTGGGGTCTCACAAGCGCAGTATAAAGCTTCTTAATGATCACAGGCTTCCTAGAGGTGATGGTCCTTTTGACAAGTCCAAGTGCTCTGTTTCCTTTAGCAACTTGGTGGCGAGTGTGGGGATGAAATTTAAACTGGTTGTCAATTGTGACACCCAGGTCCCTTTCCTCCTCCACACTTTCTAGGTCAATGTGGTTTTTGGATCCATTCGACATGGTGTACGTATGTTGAGGGTTCTTAGGTCCAAGGTGAAGTACTTTACACTTCGCAGCATTGAACTCCAAAAGCCACAGAGATGACCAGTTGGAAAGAGCATCAAGGTCAGTATGCAGTTCAGATGTTTGTTTGTTGTTGGCAACAGGACCGAAGAGTTTTGAGTCATCAGCAAAGAGTGTAAGGGTGTTATGTACAACAGAGGGACAATCATTTATATAGATGCTGAATAACGTTGGCCCAAGCTTGGTGCCTTGAGGAACGCCACTCAATACTGGGCTTGGGTCGGAGAAGGATTGTGAGCCATGACTATTGTAAATCATCACCCTCTGTGTACGTCCAGTCAAGAAAGACTCTATCCATTCTACAACATCAGGATGTAATTGATACCTGGACAGTTTATAAAGAAGGTAAGCATGAACAACCTTATCGAATGCCTTGGCCTGGTCAAGCAAAATAAGATCCACTGGAAGCCCCTCATCAATGAGTTTGGTTACTATGTCATAAGACTGAACAAGATTGGTCTCAACTGACCGACCTTTTCTGAAACCATGCTGTCCTCCATACAATAGTTTATTCTTGTCAAGGTGGTTAATGATTGCATCATTGATGATTCCTTCCATGACTTTTGAAGGCACAGATGTAAGACTTATAGGTCGGTAGTTCTGGGCCTGACTTTTCTGCCCTTTCTTGAAGACTGGCATAATGTTGGCTGACTTCCAGTCCAAAGGGACAGACTTGCTTGCCATGGAGGTCTGAAAAATCTTGGTTAGAGGGTAGGTTATACATGCTGCCGTTTCCTTAAGGAGTCTTGGATGAATACCATCTGGGCCTTTGGCTTTTGATGTGTCAAGGGTAGTCAAACGTTTCAGTACGTCTTCCATTGAGATCGGGATGGGTGGCATTTCAAATTCAATTGGGAGGTTTTCCATGATGGGGGGGTGGCAGTGGGGCAGAATTGTGGTTGAAATTAGTACTGAAGCAGTCACTCAAACAATTCGCTATCTCTTTGGAATCTCGGGCAGTAGTGCCGTCAGATTTTTCTAGGGGAGGAATGGAACGTCTGTTAGGATTGCTCGATGACACATAGTGCCAAAACTTTTTGGGGTTTTGTTTAGCATCACACGCAATTGAATCCTCAAAATCAGCCACTAACTTCCTGGTCTGGTTTCTTAGTTTGTTCCGACACTTTTTGAATTCATCATAGTGAGACTGGCATTTGCATTTGGTGTATCTTGACCAGGCCTTTTTTTTCTTTTTAATACCACTTTTTACTTGAGAAGGTAAATATGGCAAGGTTTTTGGTCGTTCAACCCATCGTTCGTTGGTGTACTTTGCTTCAGTCTCTAGAAGAATATTTTTGAAATTCACCCAAGAAAATTCTACATCATCACTTAAAATTTCATCCCAAGCACAATCAGCAAGGTCATTACGAATACTTCTGTAATCAATAAATGTCTTCTTAGTTTTATTGTTAGGTATCTGATTCAGGAGTACTGTATTTTCAATGCAGATGTGGTCACTAGCACCAATTGCAGGTAGAAGTGTGGTGGAGAGCACCCAGTCCAGGTTACTGGTTAGAACGAGATCAAGCAATGACGGAGACTGGTTTTCGCGATATCTGGTAGGTTCACTGATAATTTGGAAGAGCAGGTTATTGGCTAGGCTGCTTGTTGTCACATTTGAGGGGTTGTTAGCTGGTGCAATTCCTATGCCATCCACCCACTTAACATTAGGCAGATTAAAGTCACCAGTAATTAGGAGATTTTCGCACTTTAAACTAGAAATCTTATTTACAAGGTCCGCAGTTGACTTATGTGACTCAAGTTGGTCTGGGGCTGAAGGGTTACGATAAATTACAGCTATGTTGTACTTTTTTCCTCCGATTAGGATTTGCACAGCCACATTTTCAACCCAGCTGTTACTGTTTGTTAACGTTAAATCCAAGGAATGAGCTTTCAGTCCACTTCTAACATAAATCGCTACTCCTCTCTTTGATGTCTCTTCAGATAAGTTGGAAAATACACTGTGACCACTTACTTTACTCGAAATCGGAAGCGCAATCTAGCTGCACTCTTCCTGGGGCTTTTAAATTTATGATGCGTAGAGACAATCAGGATCCTTGCCAATTCCTGCCAGGATTGTCGACACCGTCGTCAGTTCCACGACAAGGAATGAGCTTTCAGTCCACTTCTAACATAAATCGCTACTCCTCTCTTTGATGTCTCTTCAGATAAGTTGGAAAATACACATGTGACCACTTACTTTACTCGAAATCGGAAGCGCAATCTAGCTGCACTCTTCCTGGGGCTTTTAAATTTATGATGCGTAGAGACAATCAGGATCCTTGCCAATTCCTGCCAGGATTGTCGACACCGTCGTCAGTTCCATAACGAAAAGTTTTCCATCATTTCCCGAAGGGGAAGAAAATCCTGTCGGGAAAACAAAATCGTGTATCCGTAGCGTAACGCCGCATAGTGTCCGACTCTGGTCCTGACCTGTAACTGGACCAACCAATTGAACATCAAGGACATTTGACCTCGCCAGCTATCAAATGCATCTCGAACTGGACCGCTTGTTTGAGAGTAATGCATATCAAAGATTTCCGCGCCCCCTCTTCCCCGTACTGTCCGGATCCAGTAAGGAATTATAAACAGGGAATCTAGAGCCTGTTTCTCTCCAACTTTCAGGCTTCTTCCGAATCAGGTTCAAGAATATTATGCAACTTACAAGATTTCCGCGACATCCCCCTTCGTCTCCCCCCACAGTTCCTGGCTCCGGTCCGTACCTGCAACAATAGTACAACCATAGAGATTCTGTTTGACCTTGACGTCGAGTCCTATCCTGATCACTCTGTTTGATTTCACAGTTTCCGGGTCGAGTCCGGGATTGAAACGCAATATCTAAGAACTGTCCGTTTGCCGATTGTCAAGTTCCATCGAGATTCGGCAACCCGTTTTTATGGCACCTTAAACTTGTCATACGATTCCGGATTCTTCCTCCTGCAACTCTCCTTAGTTGGTAAGATCAGGTAAATTACAACAAATTTTGCGAGGATCCTAATAAGCCCGAGAAGCTGTATCGCCGTGGCCCATCCGGAAGTACCCGAACTCGCAAGAAAGATTCCCGACAGCTCTCCCCGCATTATCCAGATCCGGTTCTGTTCTATAAATGGTACATCTAGGGCTTATGCTTGTCCTTCCCCCAAGTCCCTTTCCGATTCATCGAATCCAAGCGTGCCATAAGATTTCCGTACCCCCTCCCCCCTGCCTCTAGCTTCTCAAAGAGTTTCTGGATCAAGTCGAAAACTGACTCAAAGTCTAAACTATCTGGGACATGTGCTCTCCGCCTTATCAAGATTCAACTAAATCGGATAACTCGTTTAAAAGCTATGCGTGTCACAAGATTTCAGATTCCTACTTCGCGAATCCCCCCCCCCCCCCCCCAGATGCTCAAATCCGGGAAGTGACAAATCAATCTGGTAAGGCCTCTAATGACAAGTTTCACCGTCCTGGCCTATCTACAAATACTTCGTTTTCGCGTGCCACAGGGTTTCCGACACCCCCTCCAACTCTTCGACAACACTCCGTGACATGTTGTCCGACTCCGCGACAGCATCTGGGACATATCAGATATGCTAACTATCCAGTTTCACCAAGGTCGGGGAACTCGTACAAGAGAAATTCATGAATTCTCCTCCCTCCACCCCCACACGAATTATCGGCTCCGAGAAAAGAACTGCAAACAAACTGAAAGCAACCTCTTTGAATACTACCCCGAAATGAAGTGCCAAAACTTGAAAGGGAAAAAGCTCGATTTCCATCGTACTGAAATAGAGCTATATAAATAGAGCACTGAGGTTATCAGCCACTACAAAATGAATGTTCAAGGCCAGTCGGAACAGGAATACTGCAAAACAATGGAGAAATACTCTCGGCTGGAATTCATAGTTTGCCACCGACCTTCTACGATGGTTGTGTCGTAGGTTCTGGTCACATTGTCCAGAAGTTCAAGCAAATTATCACTCGTGTCCCCTGTCTAGCCTGTCCCGCAAGCAGGACAATTCTTCTGTTACATCTAAATAGAGTCTGGAGCATCTTCAGTAGGGGCAACAATAGTGAAGGTCAGCCTGAAAAAGGAACCAAACCCTTCATCCGAGAGGATGGACTGGTAACCAAACGTTATGTGTCGTCCCATTTTCGAAGAAAGACGCGATCTGCTGCTGTGGCTGGACATGCTTTTAAGGCAGAAGGTCTTCGAAGACTTCAAAGGTTGCACCACAACGAGCTGCCGATTTTTCGAGCTGCCGATTTTTCGAGTGGGCCATTTTCGGGTGAAAGCTTCTGCGCTTTCCCAGACGGATGGTAAATTGTAAATATAAACAGAGCTCAGAATTGTAAATAATCACAGATTATACATTTTTAACACGCACATTTTATCTTTCGTTATTTTATTTTTATCTGCATCCCCACCGTTTTCTTCTGGTTTTTAGTCACATCTCGTCTTATTGTCTGTTGGTTCCGCATCGTTCTCCTGTTGTGATTGTGGTGGATTTTATGATTTAGTTTTGTTTTGTTTTTCGCTGAGGACGGTTTGCCGGAAGTGCAACCGAAATATCCGAATTTATATTTATCCCTCGCACATCATCCTAGAGGGATAATTAGCTGATCAAGAAAAAAACCCGAAAATCACGGTTTTCTATTTCTTTCGTAATGAATGGTCAGCTTGGCTTCAAACCTTATATCTGAACAGATCTTCCTAGTTTGACTGTTGTTGGAAAAACCTCGCGACGTCAGGCAAAACAATAATCCGGCCTGCGTTAATTGTCTTCAAGTCTGCATTTGTGGCTGACCCCAAAAACTGCCTGCCTTCCAGCGAAGCTATCCAGCCTATTCCGGCTGTGTACTAGACCTTACTAATGGCAAAAA
>JAKZAP010000013.1:4065514-4115513 GCA_023053575.1 Branchinecta lynchi | reverse complement strand
GAAGAAATGCAATCCATTCAAGATTAACAGTAGTGTCAGACAAGGATACCCGATGAAAAATTTGTAGTCTGCGTAGTAGTATGGCAGTAGTACGAAAACGTTGCATGTAATACTATGTAATAGCAAAGAATACTATGATTTAATGTGCCTAAGACTGTTCCATTCTTGTGTATCCAGTAGCATCCTCTCTTGCCATAGTAGCATCCAGTCTTGCTAATAGTAGCATATAGTAGTATGCATTAACACGGCAGCCTTGAAGAAGAAGCATGTAGTAGCATCGTTAGTACTGCATGCAACTTTTTCCTACTACTTCATAGTACAATTTTTTAAGTTAAATTTGTCACCGGGTACGCAGCAGAATGCTTTCCGATTTTTACTTCTCCGACGACATCGCAATGACTAGCGGAACCATGGAAGAGCTGAAAGTAGCCCTGGCCATCCTCGAGTTCGAAGCAGCCAAAGTTGGCTTCAAAGTCATATCTGGTGGACAAAACAGCGGTAATCAGTCGGGATAGCACCCCGATACCACCATCGGTCGACGTAACATACAAGAGGTCTAAAGCGGTCTGTCAATTCACACACTTGAGGTCATTATCTGCTGTATTGGACATCTTGATATCCAAATCGCAACCACGTCTGCGACAGCCAATGAATGCTGTCTTAGGTCCTCAGACGAAAGCGATACGATTCTGGGTATATACCATGTCACCTTCACCAGTGTCATGCTCTACTCACCGTAAACACTTTGCTTTTAATTCATGCTTTAGCTCATTTTTCAAATAAAAATGTAGAGTTTTCGGCTTTTCTGGGTCATTTAAAAAAAAAATAGGAATAATTTTGGATTTTTCAGTAGAAATACACCTTTTTTGGTCCTTTTCGAAAAAAACTGGATTTTCCGAGGTAGACCACCCAATTTCAATTGCTTCTTGGGTATTTTCCACAGTAGACCACCCAATTGCAATTGGGTTCTGGCAATTTGCGAGGAAGACCACCCTTTTCAAATGGGTTCTGGGCTCAAAAAGGACCACCCCCACGGGGGTTGACTTCTCCCTTTTTGTCTCTGTGCTCTCCTGTCTAAATGTGACTTTGGAAGCCTACTGTATGGTTTCAGAAAACACATTAGATCCTCCCACGCCCACAGGTCACTGATCCAGATTTTAAAGCAAGTATCAGCACAGAGATAGTGTATGGTTTCAGAAAACACATTAGATTCTCCCACTCCCACAAGTCACTGATCCAGATTTTAAAGCAAGTATCAGCACAGAGAGAGTGTATGGTTTCAGAAAACACATTAGATTCTCCCACGCCCACAAGTCACTGATCCAGATTTTAAAGCAAGTATCAGCACAGAGAGAGTGTATGGTTTCAGAAAACATATTAGATTCTCCCACTCCCACAAGTCACTGATCCAGATTTTCAAGCAAGTATCAGCACAGAGAGAGTGTATGGTTTCAGAAAACATATTAGATTCTCCCACTCCCACAAGTCACTGATTCAGATTTTAAAGCAAGTATCAGCACAGAGAGAGTGTATGGTTTCAGAAAACACATTAGATTCTCCCACTCCCACAAGTCACTGATCCAGATTTTAAAGCAAGTATCAGCACAGAGAGAGTGTATGGTTTAAGAAAACACATTAGATTCTCTCACTCCCACAAGTCACTGATCCAGATTTTAAAGCAAGTATCAGCACAGAGAGTGTGTATGGTTTCAGAAAACACATTAGATTCTCCCACTCCCACAAGTCACTGATCCAGATTTTAAAACAAGTATCAGCACAGAGAAAGACAGTTCATCCTTGTGCAATTGACATCGCTGGAGTATTTGATCGAAGTTTGAAGTTACCTTCAAACTCAAAGGTCTCTATTTAAATACCGTTTTGGGTCGCCGGTCACAGTAACGGAGATTCGCACAACAGCAAAACAGACTGCTTTACGCAACTCTCTGGTTGTCTGGCAGCAAACAGCTCGTGTCCGACACGATTCCACCTCCTAGCGGGCTTCCTTCCTTTGGCACGCAACAAGAGGGCACTAAGGAATTCTACCCGCGGCAACGGAAGCTGCGCGTCATCTACTAGCCAATCGCGTCTCAGACGACACGCCGGTGCAGAGTCCTCGGTCATGCGCTCTTCGGCCGGCAGGCTTCTCTTTGGGCGCGCGCTACAAGGGGTAGCCCAGTGGAATCCCGCTACACAAAGATTCGTGCTCTGACTTTGGTCTCCGTGTCCTTCAAAGTCTGAAGTCTGACCGTCGAACTTCATCAGCTAGCAAGTTCGAAGTTTGCTTGAATCGTCGAAGAAACGTTGACCGGGCAAGGATCGCCGGAGTCATAAAAAGATTAATTAAGCAAACGGTGAACTTGAACGGCATTTGAAAACGGAAATTAAGCAACCGGCTAAGCGAACAAAACTTCGATCAAAAACGCAGCTAACGTTAACCTCGTCCAGGCTCTACTCCCTTTTACTGAAAACGGCGAAATAGGCTGATCATATTAGCATTGAGATACGTGGTACTTCAAATATAAGCTGGTAGACAAATGGCAAGACAGACAAATTATAGTGAAAAAGGGAGATCCACAGGGCGGGGTCCTATCGCCACATATTTTATCATGTGCGATTTCTTATTGCCTAAGAAAGCTTACGCCAATTTTTAACTTCCGGGGCATCTATGTCAGCTACCTGACCCACGTCAGCCACCGATGTCCTCCTTATCAGAATATCAAGGAAGGGCCTTGAAACAAACGTTGCTAGCTTGAACCAATCCATTCCATAAACGCTAGTAAATATTAGTACGTTTGCTTCAACGCTCCTGCTGGTCCGCGGAAAGGAAGCCTTCTCTGAATGTTGAAAGCAATGTTCTAGTAACAGGGAAAAAATTCGATGACTTGCGATACCGATTGCGCAAACCATGCGAAAGATTTGTGAGGAAGCCACCAAATCAGCAGCTAATATAATAGAGTTGGTTACTACAAAATTGTTCCGAACCGTTCGAGGTATAGCAGACTTGGGCTGGGGAAGTCATATATTGCCTTTTGCGCACCGTATGTAAACTTACTTGCTGGACTATATTCTGTACTCCGAAAAAAGGACCTTCGACGCACACGCTGGACATAGGCTTTCAAATATCTGAGATTTCTGTCCTACTTACCACGGCGCACGCGGAACCGCTACCTGATACGCCTCCGACCTATTGTTGACGCTTGAAAACCTCTCCTCTGTTTGTGTTCTCCGATTGGAAACTTACCTGTCCACGACTCCATCAATGTGATTCTAAATAAGTGAATAACGTTTATGGAAAATATTTTTTGGTGTTTTCTGATTATTTTATATTTCCTTGTCCTTGTCTAGTGCACTTATGCCCTTGGGCAGTGCGTTATGAATTCTTCATTCATTCATTTAAGGTTGGATACATCTCCTGTACATACAGCATCACGAGCGTTTAAACCTCATAAGGAAGGATTTTGCTAGCGAACTAGCCCTGTGATCTAGAATAAATAACACAAAAAATATGTATTCATGTAGCCTAAGAAACAAGCTGGATTTTTATTTATTTATTGAATAATGTGCAAATAGTTTATTTACTGAATAACGTGCAGATTTTGCAGTAATCAATCCTGATTCCACTAGCGGCTGATTTGACGGCTTCCTCGCAGATTTTTCGTATAGTTTGCGCAATCATTATCCCAAGCCATAGAATTGTTTCCCCTGTTTACGAGAACCTTCCAGCATTCAGAGAGGGTTTCGGCGGAGCAGGTGGAAACCTTGAAGCAAACGTACTGACATTTACGAGCGTTGATGAAAGTGCCAATCTCGCCTGTGTACCCTAACCAGAGATTGGGCTTTCTACATGTGACGAGCTTGCGAAACAGGATCGACAGATGAAGGTAGCATTCCAGCGACTTATTTATTAGTTTCGATCGTTACTATTCTTGTTATTATTGCCATTCCAGAGCCCGCCTTATACTTCCTTCATAAAATCCGATGACGAATTGCCGCCAGACGCGCTAGAGGAACAATAACAATCACACGTGAGATCTGGGGATAAGTTATCTGACGGGTGAATGAGCGATTAGTCTTTCGCTTCATATCGAGTCGCGCATTAGCCCTGTGGAAAAGACAGTCAGCACTCAGCACTGAAGTCGGAAGCCAGAAATGACAAACTTGATGACGCTTGACAGAACAGAGTTGGGTAAAGCAAAAAGAGGGGAAGAGGCATTTTAAACAGTTTTAAACATGGTTAGGCCTAAGAGGAATCGAAAATAGCAAAACAAACCTGGATAAACGTACAGAACGAAGTAACGTGTCATTATTTTCTTTATGATATCGCACCTAGCGGCCAAAAAAGAACTAATCTGAGAGGAATTTTATGAGGGGCGTATTAAGTAAATTGGCTCCTCCCACTTATTATTTTCGTTCCACGACTGCTACGATCGTAACAATTTACTTATGATGGTCGCCAGCATCTCATGTGATAATAACTATCGGTTCTACAGGAACTCCCGTAAGAGTGACGTAGATGTTCGCGTTTATATTATTTTCGTTCCAGAGAGCGCGATAACTACCACAATACGGCGCTCACCCCTCCTCTTATCATCGTAACTTGTAATAACTTCACTGGAACGCTAAGGAGAGGAATCTGCCTGGGGTCAGAGTGAGAAAAGCTAGTAGGGAGATGATTTTTTATTTTTTTTACAGTTACTTACTTTATGATGTAAACCCAGGGGAAGGGTTCAACTTGAGGAGAGATGTCTACATGAGAATAGCAAGCTTGAATAATAAGTTGAATTGCACTCTGGTGTTACCTCCATGGGACCATTTATACCACTGGCAGTCTAGAGAGCTTGGATTTCAAGGGAAAGCTTTGTGGTCCCAGTTCTTCGATGTCAAGCAGCTATCATTATATACACCTGTGACTGAGTTGGATACCTTTCTTGAAGGTTTGTGCGATTAATAATTGTCTGATGTGTATTAGTCTGTCCCATGCAGTCGTACACATATCCTAATTTTGTTTGGCATGGTGACCCAACGTGTGGGTATGCCCCGGCGTATGGGCATCTTGTCCCGACGTATGGGCTTGGTGCTCATACGTTGAGACACCGTGCCCCGCAGGAAGGCTGTGGCGCGCCATGAAAATCTGTTGAATTGAGAATCTTGAAACGAAAATTAACTTTTCAAACAGACTTTCCTGCGGGTACCATTCCCTTGCCGCAGGGCATGGTGCCCCAACGTACATGCCCATACGATGGGGGACCATGTCCAAAAATTGAGGGTTTGTGTATGACTGGTCCCATACCACTAGAAAAACTGTGGCGTATAATATAGCGTCTACTGCTGCTATACCTGGCTAATTTGTGTATAACGTCCAAGCCTTTTGTAACAGGGCAGTAGGGCAGTATATTTGTGTATGATAGGGATTACTGATAAGGTTGGCATTTCTGCAGTTTCCTGAGAGGATCTGTGGACTATATTTGACGGTGCAAAACGGATAAGTCAGCTACATTTTATTAGAGCTCTATTATTATGCTCTAATAAAATGTAGCTGACTTATCCGTTTTGCACTGTCAAATATGATTCGCAGTCAGCTTGGGCTAAAGGACTATTTATCTGTGGACTATGGTATCAGTAGGCTGAAGCTGGTATCTTAGCCAAAATTCTCTTAACCTGATGTTGTAGAATGGATAGTCTTTATTGAGCGGACGTACACAGAGGATGATGATTTACAATGATCATGGCTCACAATCCTTCTCCGACCCAAGCCCAGTATTGAGTGGCGTTCCTCAAGGCACCAAGCTTGGGCCAACGTTATTCAGCATCTATATAAATGATTGTCCCTCTGTTGTACAAAACACCCTTACACTCTTTGCTGACGACTCAAAACTCTTCGGTCGTGTTGCCAACAACAACCAAAAATCTGAACTGCAAGCTGACCTTGATGCTCTTTCCAACGGGTCATCTCTGTGGCTTTTGGAGTTCAGTGCTGCGAAGTGTAAAGTACTTCACCTTGGACCTAAGAACCCTCAACATACATACACCATGTCGAATGGATCCAAGAACCACATTGACCTAGAAAGTGTGGAGGAAGAAAAAGACCTGGGCGTCACAATTGACAACCAGTTTAAATTTCATCCACACACTCGCCACCAAGTTGCTAAAGGAAACAGAGCACTCGGGCTTGTCAAAAGGACCATCACCTCTAGGAAGCCTATTGATCATTAAGAAGCTCTACACTCGCTTGTGAGACCCCACCTTGAGTACGGCATGATTGTTGCATTACCCCACCACAAAATGGATGCCAAAGCCCTAGAGGGAGTGCAAAGAAGAGCCACTAAGATGTCCCACGATTAAAATCCCTAGAATACCACGAACGGTTGTGGGTACTGAAGCTTCCCAGCCTTTCATATCAACGTAAACGTGGCGACGTCCTGATGGTAAAAAAGCTGTTAGACTCCGACATTATCCGTGGGTTATTCGAGAGCTCCAAATCGAAGTCGACGAGAGGCCATTCCAAGAAGCTCCGACTGACCAGCTGTAAAAGACGCGAGCGGCACAGTTTTTTTCTGTGTACGGAGTTTCCCACGCTGGAACAGCTTTTCCGAAAAAAACTATCAACGCTGCTACCCTGGATGGTTTAAAAAAAAGCGTGGACGAAGACTGGCGAAATGCTGAATGTCGGCTGCACTGGGATTCCAGTGAGCCGATGTGACAACTACATCTACCAACCAGTGAATGCCGGCTACACTGGAGTGCCAGTGAGCCGGTATTACAACAACGATCTGACAATCAAGCCGCCAACCAGCGACAGACTCTACAGGAGGGTCGCACCACCTTATCTCGCTGGAAGTGCGATTTACGGTAAGCTAAAACAAGCTGTACAACATTTTATAAAAAAAAAAAAAAAAAAAAGTTCAACAAGTCTTTCGCCACTTTATTCACTACAAAGCAAGCTCATTACATGCGATAACCGAAAATAACCAACAAAGCAAATGTGAAACAGACCAAGGCATCGTTGTGGTCTTGACCACGAAGAAAGCTATTGTTGGTCTCAATCAATCATTATTCATAACAGGTGTGCAAGCGCTCAGATGTGGAGTGTGAAAGTAAAATGTTTATCACATACTATACACAAACAGCTTTAGAACCAAGACGTTTCACATCCCCAACAACCAAATAAGTATTGAAATAATCTAATTTGTAATCATCCCACTTTAAAAGCTTTAAATGTAATCAAACCGCAAGTATAAAATCCAAAGAAATATTGAAGATCTTGCACGAATAGCTTGAGTTCGAACAATGGTCTGCCAGACAGTTCGACCCTTTAAACCTAATACCCGCTTTGTCACAATTCATTAAGAACGGCATATTATCCATTGTATGACAAAACAGTCCAGTTTCCAACTGTTCATTCAAGATTAAAGTACGTCGCGCCGTCTTATTTGTTGCTGTTTAATCCTCATTCATAGATATATCTCCCCAAATATACAAGAGGACTTGAGACTTGTCATAGACGAACTTAAATCATGGGAAATTTGAGCCCAGCTGCCCATGAACGGGAGGGGGGGGGATCGGGATCCATTAAAATGCGTCTTCACACCCATTTCCTCAAGTATACCAGCTTAGACTTTGATTCCAGTCACGGCTCAAACAATTTTTCATGGCAATTTGTGCCCACTTGCCCATGGGCGGGGAGGGTGAGTGGTGGTTCAACTTCACATATATCCCCAACCCCTATGATACAAAAGTACAAAGGAATTTGATCGCCTTATCTCCAGTTATTGTAACGTTAAAAACTTAAAAAAATGGACAATCTGGGCCAAGTTGCCCCTGAACCAAGTGGGGGGGGGGGGAGGGACCCGCAAAAAGTAAAAAGAGACCCCAATGCTCCCAAATCTACCAAGCTTCAACTTGATACCTGTTGGTTCCTGTCACGGGTAACGAACTTCACTCCTGGGCAATCTGGGCCCAGTTGCCCATGAACGGGGTGGTTGGGGGAAATGCAACTTCAAAAACAATTTCCCAACCCTAGGATCTACATGTACAAGGAATTTCATCGTCCTACGTCCAGTTCTGGTCAAGTTATGAACATTATTCACTGGTCAATCTGGGCCCATTTGCCCCTGAACCCGGTTGAGTTGGGGGGTGGGAATCCGAAAAGGTAAAACTAGACCCCAATGCTCACTAGTATACCAAGTTTGAACTTGATACTTGTACTGGTTCACGAGTTATGAGCTCTACAAAATACGGTGAAAACCGAAAACCAAAAGCTACTACAGCGCTCGCAATAGTGGATTGTTCCAAGGAACACTCCACTAACAACCGTATTTGGACGCAGCTGATTTTCGTTTCGTCTTTCTAGGAATAAATGTGAAAAACATACATACGTACGATTGCTATTCATATCCAAACAATGCATGAAACGGATATTTCAGCTACGGTACGCAGCTTTAGCAGCGACTTCGGCCCTTCTTGGCAAGGGGTATCGCTGCCAGAGCATCGTAGCTGACGTATCCGTTTTATGCATTGTTTGAATATGTGTTCCCAAGTCAGCTAAAGAAGTATTTACGATTGATATTGTATAGAAAATTTTCGAATTTGCGACATATTTGCTTTTAAAATATCATATTTCAAATTTTCCAAATTTCTCCTTGGGTTCCCCATTTCTTTCAGTAATTCTAATTTTAAAATAAAAGACCCAGTTTTAATTTTGAAGAAAAAGATGACCAACTTTTTGAAGAAAAAAGCATCGGTAGCCCTCCAAACCCACAACCTGTACCCATTTTTTTTACAAGTGAATAATATAGTGCGCAAATAATTGTAATTTAGTTGTCGAAATCCTGTTTATTTCTTATATATTATTTTATGTGTCATTGAATGGACCAGATGGTTTAGGCATAGTTCTGTTTCATATATTATTTTGTACTCCTCAGTTCTGAGGGAAATACATAAATAAATTTGTCATATGGTCTAAGTGCAGCCTACAAAGTAGCGTCGGAAAATTAGGTTTCTCGCCGAAACCCTGCGAGCAACTATTTTGTTTGATTGTATTTTTTGGTGTACCAAATGGTACACCATTTCTTGTATGCAACCTTGAAATAATATCCTCGGCAGACTTCTTCTGAACAATACAAATTATCAGGACGAATTTTGATTGTGTGCCTGTGAACATTTTACTGCGTCACTCAGCCTTCGTTTCGCCTAGTAAATTAGTTACTTGATCATAATTTCTTGTTTTAGGAGACAAAACTAACAGCTTACTGGACATGATTATCCATCTCCAGCATCCTAAAGACATAAACAGAAATTACGCTGATCAGGCTCGATTTGTTGACTGCAAGTCTCTTAAGAAATTCTGGTAAGTTCAAGTAGGTACACCGATTCTTCAGCTTGTACCCCTGAGAGTTTGTTCCAACCCTGTACTGACTGTTAAGCTACGTACACACAGTCCTACAAGATTTTTTATCCGAAAATATGCTTGCAAAATTCGCGTCACCGTCGGGAAACCTTTATTTGATAACTTAAAATTTCGGAGCGAAGAAGGAGATTCGCAACCGACTACGAATGTGTGTGTGCACATATCTTTAAAGTCTATTGCTACAGGTTATCATCGCCATTCCAACCCTTATGAAGGGAAATACAAATTGAGACTATAATGGGAGCTTTTAGTACAGTAGAGGTATGCTTATGTGAATGTCTGCTAACATTGAACGATCGCCGAAGAAAAAACTAAAACCCAAACCAGGCATTTTTTACTATGAATACTTGTTATCAGAGGCGTTACTAGCCAAAATGTTTTTTTTTGGGGGGGGGGGGGGGGGGCGAGGTATTTACCGACTGGCTGGTAATTTTTACCGAATTTTTCTGCAGACAAAACGACTGTTTTCAACAACAAAAATGATATTTTTGAAAAAAATCGACTGATTTTCAGAAAAACCGACTATATTGACGAAAAATAGACAAATTTTTCAGAAAAACAGACTTTTTCATGACGAAAAATCGTGGGGGGGGGGGCCCCTCCCCCCCCCCCCAGTCGTGACGCCCCTGCTTGTAATAACCACTCACGCTTTGGTCACTTTTTGAATATTTTCCTAATTCACGGCGGAAAGTGACTCAACTCACACCTGGTTTTCTTTTTTTAATTTGAAAAGTTTGCCACGAGGAACGCACCTTCAATGGAGAAGATGGCGGTCCGAACCTGCAGATGCCTCCAAAAGAGGATGGAGCTTGTTGGTAAATTCAAAATCAAAGAAATTATATGGAATTTCTATTGTTTGGGCCAGGATAACCCTGAAATGGCTGGCTGTTAACTTATCTCAAGTTTGTTAATTTTTCTTTTCCATTTTACTTTTTTATCTGCAAGTAACAAAGCCAAGGTAGCGGAACAGTTAAAAAAGTGTTCAAATAAGCATACCTCTACTGTGAGCGTGTTCCACCCTTCCATAATAGATACTATTAGTTACTATTCCCGTTCCTGGACAATAGAAAAATCGTTCCAGCCTTGACGTCAAAAAGCCAGAATTCGTGACGTCATGCGTAGTAACTTCGGTAAGTAGGATGGAACACGCTCTATGTGTTTTCTTTATTTTCTTCATTTACTCCGCTTTTTCAAAATGGCGGTCATAAATAAATTACTTACTTACTTACATGTGCCTTTCGAAATCGGTTTTCTAATTTCATCAGAATGAGGAGGGCGGTATGTCTGGGGATTGTTGCCGGGTGGGGGGGGGGGCGTAAACCCACCCACGGAGTCGTGATCGACAATAAAAAGCTTCCAGCCCTTAGTATGGCCCCCATAACTTCGATGTTTTTTTTCTTCCCATTTTCACCGTGTATTCCGGGGGGGGGGGGGGGGGGCTGCCGCCAGCAGCTCTGATAGAATTTCTCTTTAAGGAAAGAAGAAGACGGCACTTACGGGGGACCCTTCTGGTCCTACGAAGACATTCGTGGGAAGAGATTGAAGTGCATGGAGGTCCTTGGAGGTCCCAGTGCTGTCGCACCGCCTCTATCGAAATTTATCCAGACAAAAAAGGCAAGGTTTGTTCTAAATATGTTCTGTGCATGGATTTCAGTTAGCCTTAGCCCTGTTGTGTTGCTAGATATTTTATGTAGTCTTGGGGCATGGAAGATAATGTGATGACGCAAGTAGGGGACTTTAGTCGCCGAAGCATGCAGAAACGATAACAAGCTCATAGCGGAATTCCTAAAAGTCGGCTGATCCAATTACATACTCGCTCGTAGGTGTCAAATCGAATCAAATCAGATCGTTTATTGGCAAACCAACTTCGTAGCTTTCTTCGTTAGAAGATGCCAAATTACGCTAGTCACACACTAATAAAATAAATATATTACACTAATTATTCACTTTGTTAAAAATCTCTGTAAAAAAGGGCAAAAACGACTTCATGCACCGTGAAGTTCGTCCTCTGACTATTCTATAGTGAAGCCATGATAAGACTTCATTTCAATGACTAGATCCGGGGAACACTTCAGGTGTCACTGGATTTGCGACTCTAAGAAAATACAGTTAAAAATTCGAAAAAAAATTGTATATCTGCATGCTGTAGCAAGGGAGTCGTGACTTAAAGAGTCATGTCTTCTGCTGCCAAGTCATTTCTTCTGCTGACAAAAAGCGGTCCGTCTGATCTTACAGTGCGCAAGGTTGGAAGAGCTTATCGTTTGATTTCCCACCAGTGACATACAGTTCCTGCGTTCCAGTTCAGATTACTTGGAAGAAAAAGACCAAAGATTTCGATGGGATCCCATAAATTCAATATTTGATCCAGACAATTGGGTGTTGTCTTTGCCAGATCCAGTCTTCGCCAGTCTCCTTGAACATTTTTACTATTAAAATTCAGAAACAGATTAAGGCCAAATAGCTAATAATCTGTGAAAACCAAGTTCAGATAAGGAGTCAGCATGTGTGTTTACCCCTGTTTTGAAAAAAGAAAGCTCAAAAACGAACTCAGCGTATCTTCTTTGCCCAATATTGAACATCTAATCAAATTCAAAAGAAAATTTAACTTATAACAAATTTTCCGGCTCCAGCCGGATTCCGGTCGAACTTTATGTCTGGGTCAAAAAGATTGTCATACACGGATTCAGCATCTCGTCTAACCCCTAAATCGGATATCTAATCAACTCCAAATAAAACTTTTACTTTTAACAAACTTTCCGGTTTTAGCCGGATTCGAGGCGAACTACGTATCCGGCAAGAAAATGGTTTTCACCTTCGAGTTCAGCATATTTTCCTGCCCCTAAATCGAACATCTAATCAACTTCAAATAAAACTTTTACTTTTAACAGACTTTCCGGTTTTGGCCGGATTCCTGGCGAACTACTTGTCCGATGACAAAATGGTTTTCATCATCGTGTTAAGCATGTCTTCTCTCCCCATAATTGACTATCACATTATCTTTTTTAAAATATTTCATTTGCCCCTTAATTTAAACCCCCTCCCCCACCCCTAAAGGTAGGGCTACAGAGCCCATCGACGAACTTGACCTTACTTGACCCAAAGAATCCTCAAACCAAGTTTCACCAAAATATCTCATTCCCTTCGAGAGTTATAGTGCGCACAGACGGACGGACGGACAGACGGACAACTTTTGCGATGTCATAGGTATCCCTCCACTTACGTTTTGGGATCCCAAAAACAGAACATCCCCTATGCATTAACTGTCGCAATGACTTCATTGTGAAAGCACACCACCTTTTTCGCGAAATCTTGACTATCATTGCTAACAAACGTTTTCTCTGATTGGTCTGTGTGGTGTGCCTCCATCCATGAGGCGGGACTTAATTGTGAAAAGACTCCTGATAGGAAAGTTAGATTTGGTCAGAGATTGAAGGCATGAACACAACTGTCAAAGGAACCGGAGTGGTGCCCAACTCCATTAAAGTTTAACTGAAAAGCCAACTTGTTTCTTCATCATTTAATTGAATATACTGAAAGATTTGGATTCTGCCTAGGGATTTTTCGGTTTTGCACCATCTGCTCTAATAGTGACGTTTAGAATTTCTATGGCCCCAGAACACTGATTCTACTATGACGCGGACAATTTGAATCTCAACACAAACACCGGTTTTATGCGGCTGACGGTGCGCCAGGTGGACTGCTCACTGCGTGAACACAAATTTTTCGCAAATCTTGTTCATCAAGCATACAACACAGACACAAGCGCATAGAGGTACCACAGATCAATCAGAGAAATTCGACTATACGAAAATCGAGTGGTCGCGAAAGTGGAGCACCGAAGTAACGCCTTTTCACCGGGTATTCAAGCCCCTTTAAGTGAGTAAGTGATGGGTAACTGCACCGATGATGTTATTTATGATGGAACCGATGCGTGTACCTTTGATGTTATAACTCTTTACTTCAGGGTTCAGACGAACTTTTTATGCCGTCTCGATTTCGATACTGACCGCGAGCTAGGCACGGCTGACGAACCTGTAGGTAGCGTGCGAACGGGGGAATTACGCAACCTTTTGAAGGCGTATTTGGGATCGTAGTCTGTTTGGCGGTTCGATGTAACTTACTATATTAATCCTCCGGGTTACAAAATATCGTCAGTATATCAATTGGTTTGGCTTGGCTTCACTCAAATTCTCGCTTCAATCACATCTCGTGTCGTCTCAACTCAATATCATCTCAGTCTCAAAACCGCTCTCCAGTTTCTGCTTCAGATAAAGTAGAAAAACGAGATTTTCGTGTTTTTTTTCTTGATCAGGTTATTAGCTAGTTACCCCTCCAAGATGATTGCGAGGGATTAAGGACGGTTTGCCAGAAGTGCAACCGAAATATCCGAAATCGTATTTATCCCTCGCACATCATCTTGAATGGGTAACAAGCTGATCAAGAAAAAAAAACCGAAAATCTCGTTTTTCTATTTTCTTGGAAATGAATCGTCAGCTTGGCTTCAAACCTTATAGTTTCTGCTTCTCCGCTACCACAATTCCGTCGGTTTTGTCCATATCTGTTACAGAGTGGAAACCTCAGCATCCAGGATGCTTTACCAAAATCTGCGTTTCCAAGAGGAAATGGATATTGTTTTACGTCTTTTATGTTTTCGGAACTAAGAATAAAATTGCTTCTGACAATTAACTATTAATGACCAACCCAATGTCACATAATTTTCCCATTTTAGCCCTTTTCAGTGTTAAACTTTAACGTGGACGTGCGCCGAGGTCAGATCTAATTTGGAGGCGTAGGCCGGACGAGTGGAACTTCGGACGTGGGATACTACTACATCCCTAATGTGTAACTGGCGGTGTGGAAACCGTACCAGTTGACCTTATACATTATACTACGCTGAGGTATAGAAGTTCTATGTTTAAAATTTGGATATGTGGAGGAAGAGGTAAGATCAGGACAATCCTGATGCGATAATACGTCTTCTCCAGTGTGTTCTTTACCCTTAGGCCGGTGCTGGGGGCCAGGGGAAACGAGAGGCCAAGCGGCCGTGCCAATTGTTGAGAAATCAGGCTACGGTTGCTAGCTTTGTTCATTACGATACAGGCGTGACCAGTTGCGTGGCATCGTCGCTTACGTGACGGAAATTATGCTCAGATGTGACCAGATAGCGTGGCTCGATCAAGAATCATGTCTGTTATTTGCCGGCGTTTTTATGTTTTTGATTCACGAAAAGGGGCAAAAACCCATGGATGGCCTAGGGTTCACCAAAAGTAAAGGCGGCACTGTTCTTCTCCACCTCATAGAATTAGCATGCGCTCGAGGAGTTAAGGAAGAAACCACGTTTGGACTTTGAAGGAAGGGGGAAGACAGACCTCCTGCAACGAGCGATTGCACAAGTTACGGTCGAATAGGCAGCTTAAAAGGACGTTTATGTTAGTAAAGGACATTTATGTTAGTTAGCTCGCTCATTAAATGTTTAAAGGACACCTGAATGAAGAGTACCAAGTACCATCCCTATCTGTATGACTTCCGTTAACATTGTCTGCAGAAAACCCAATCCAAACACGAATAGTGTTTCCAAGCTATGATTTTTGCTCCATTTTGCATCTGTCCTTATTTCAGTACCGAACAATTTTAGAAATGAACAAATGTCTCCAATCAACCCTTCTTCTGGAATATTTTTTAACAAGTTAAGCCCAAACGTATATCTAGAAGAAATTCCAGTACGATCCGACAAGCGCTGTACAAGATTTGAATAAATTTGCGCTTTTGGTCTTGGAGTCTGCATGTGAAAACCTCCAGAAATGAACATCCCTATTTTGAAAACGTCACGCTCAGGAGACGAATGCTCTCCGTGGCCATGCCTGTAAATGCATTCTCCATGTTCAGGCCCGTATCCAGGAATTTATTTCGGGGGGGGGGGGGGGTGCCTGCTGGTCGGACAAAAAAGTACAAAAAACACATAGATCAGAGGGAAAAGCCTATACAAATCGTTATTTTTGTGTGCTTGGGGTGGGGGGGGGGGGGCCGGGGGGATCTTGTCTTCGCCAGATTGGATCTTGTCTTCGCCAGATCCAGTCGTCGCCAAACTCCTTTACTGTTAAAATTCAGTAACAGATTAAGGCCAAATAGCTAATCATCTGAGAAAACCAAGTTCATATATGGATTCGGCATGTGTATTTACCCCTGAAACGTCATATCTATTTTGACGAAACAGATCGAAACTTCCTGCCTTACTTCTGCCAGTTTTCCGGTTTCGGGCAAATTCCAGAACTACTTCTCCGGCGAAAAAATAAAGGTAAAAGACAACTTCAGCGTATCTCCTTACCCCTATATCGAACGGGTAAAAAGTTATTGTCATATACGGATTCAGCATGAGCTTCAATAAAATTTCCAGTTTCGGCCGAATTGGTGATGAATCGTTTGTCCAGCAAGAAAAATAAGTTCAGAATGGATTCAACGGACCTCCTTACCCCTTCAGTGAATATCTTTAGAGCTCACAAAACATACATGTTTTTACCGTAAATTCAAAACCCTCCTCTGCCTCTAAATATAGGACTAAAGGACCCACCTACGAACGTGACCTGTACTTTGCCAATGAATCCTCATACTAAGCTTGAACAACATATATCAACCCCACTAAGCTTGAACAACATATACCAACCCCTTCGACCTTCGATTACACTAGCTCTGTTCAACACTCATAGATTATGTTATCATCCACGCTCAGAGCTATAATAGTGTAAAAAAAGGGGAGGGACTGCTATAGCCGAAAATTGGTCGACAAATTTTTGTCCGGTTTTTGCCGGATTCCAGGTTAACTACTTGTCCGGTAAAAAAAATGACTTGCATATTCTGATTCAGCATGTCTCCTTACCCCTTTATCAACTATCTCAATAGCTTTCAAAAGATATTTTTGTGTGTCCCTTAATTTGAAACCCCTTCCTCACCCTCAAAGATAGGGCTACAGAGCCCATCTTCGAACTTGACCTGGACATTGACCCAAAGGAACCTCCCACCAAGTTTCTTCAAAATATCTCATTCCCTTCGACAGCTGTCTTGCTTACAGACGGACGGACGGAAAGACGGAAAACTTTTGCGATGTCATAGGAATCCCTCCACTTACGTTTTGGGATCCCAAAAAGAAGAAAATCTCTTTCAGTGTGAAATTGTGAAAATGTGCAGAGAGTGTGAGGATTGAGTAAATGTGGTATTCTAGGAAAATATTCCTTGATCGAGCCGAGACATTGCTGCACGATGATTATGGCCAGTCCAACTATTGGAGAGCCAGGAGAAGCATGCGTTTTGCGCGACATCTTATGACGTTGGCTAACGGTTTCCGAGAGCAATATCTGAATTCCACTGACGTCGACGACAGGACCGAATTGCCGCTGGATTGTACAGATGAGAAGATGGTAAACCAGGAGAATATTATATTTTGTCCCGATTAGGATATCTGGCACATAATCAGGCCCGTATCCAGGAATTTATTCAGGGGGGGGGGGGGGGTGCCTTTCAGGGGGGGGGGGGGGGGTTGCCTGCCGGTCGGACAAAAAAGACTAAATCAGAGGAGGCCTATAAAAATGAGTATTTTTGTATGTTTCGGGGGGGGGGGGTCAACTCCCTAACCCCCCCCCCCCCCCCCTGGATACGGCCTTACACATAATCATTCCCTAGCACAAATCATACGATGATAATAGTAGAGGCAGGACAGGCTTGAATTTATCGGCAGGTGGGTTCTAACAATGGGCTAATGCGTAAATAGCGTACCATAACTGATAATTAATAAGTTTGATAGCTACACTAGACTGTAAAAAGTATCTCTGAGTAAGGATTAAAGTGTACTGCAGTATTTGCTACTGGGAATAATCTTCTATCTACTGGGATAATCTTATTTCTGTTTTGTGTTAATCTTTTCTCAGTAGAGATAAGATTAATCCTAGTAGCAAATACTGCAAGATTTTTTTTACAGTGTACTAACACTATTGCCGGTGGTGTAACGTCTTACGTTACAAAAAATGCAAGAGCACATGTTGTAAGTGGATGCGGTCGCTTTTGTAGGCCCTGGTACATCCTAGCTTTCTCTCAGGTTAACATTCCACTCGAGTTCTCCCATATGCGCATTACATTCAAAAGAAGTCTTGGCTATATAAAAGAAACAGGGTTCGTTTTTCAAACTCACTCAAACTTGTTTGACCTGTCAACGAATGGTTTCATGATTTGACAGGCAGTCAAATCTCCCTTGTGAGATGCCAAAACTCACTTGTCAGGATCCGAGTTCGTTGACTGAAATTTGACTAAGTCCAACTTGGTGTCAGGATCCGAGTTCGTTAACTAATTTAACCAAGCTCACCGAGGCCGCTGATTGGCTGCTGGCTCCCAAATGTGGAGGAGTTAAGGGATGACAAGTGACAGTTTGGAGCTAAGCCCCGCCCTGTGGGAGTAGCTACATGATGAAACAGCGATGCTGCCAAAACTCACTTGCCCTGGAATCCGAGAAGTTTTACTGCTTAGGATCAAGAACAATCAGATAGAACTTCTGTCTTTAGTCGCATGCAGCGACTATGAAAAACCCGACAAAACTGAGCGAACCTAGAGGTATTTACTCTAGCTTTCAGCTGATGTTTATACCAGTTTAGTCCTCTTCCGCCTTCGCCGTTGCTTATCGCAGAAGAAATAGTGAAGGAGGCTGGCAGGAGGCGTACTCCGCGCGCTGACCCGCTCCGGAGCGCGGCCATAGAACCAATCAGCTTTTACTCCTACTTTTCCTCACCAGCGACTTAATAGCTATTTGTAGAGGTAATGAAACGTGGTGTTACCTGGTAGCTAGTAACGTCCGCTCGTTAATAGCGGACAGGGTATGGGGAATGTCGACTCCGCATAGTCATATTATAGAGAAAGGGAGACGGAGGTTCTGTCAGATTATGTGTTCTTGTTAGGATCTACTCTAGTAAAAACAGAAAACTTTCCGTTTCTCCCTAAACAGAAATTCTCCGTACACCAGCATGAAAATCTGACTGAAATTCACCGCTTGCGTACGGAAAACTTCTGGAATGGGTCTAAATGGAGATTTCTGCTTGAATAGAAATATTCCTGTTGACAAACGGAAATTTACAGTACATGAACAGAAAGATACATGAACAGAAAGATAAAGCGGAGTAAAATAACTTGTGGCATACGGAAAACTTCCGTCTGTGAACGGTTATTTTTGTGAGTGTGGGACTAGTTGTGACACCCACTTCTGCCTTTCTTCCGCTATGTACCCGGAGAGGCCGGAGAATTTACGTCAGCAAGGACAGATAGTCGTCAAGATTATCAGCTCGACAGGCTCATGTCACTTCTCTGATAACATTAAAATGGTAAACATGGTAGCGCTGAAACTTTTTTTTTTTCGATTTCAGGGCCGCCTAGAAGCCATTGGGGGCCCTTACGTCGCCGCCCACCTCAGAAGAAAAGATTTCCTTGTGGCGCGCAAGAAAAATCTGCCCAGTCTTAAAAGTGCAGCCAAAACCTTATCAGATTTGGCGGAAAAGCTGAAGTTTATGAAGATATTTGTTGCAAGTGACGCCAACGATGAAGGTGAGCGACTGTCTTACTAATACTAATACAGTGTCGTGTTCCACCCTTCTAACAATAGTAACTATTAGTTACTATTTCTAACCTTCTCGAAATAGTAACTATTTGCTTACCATGCTCGGGAGCGTAGTAAGCGTGGTAACTACGCATCTCGGTAACGTGATTCGTCGGATTCGCCCGTTACATGATGTTCTAAAAGAAATAGAAAACCGTGATTTTCGGGGTTTTTTCTTGATCAGCTAATTATCCCTCTAGGATGATGTGCGAGGGATAAATATAAATTCGGATATTTTGGTTGCACTTCCCGCAAACCGTCCTCAGCGAAAAACCGTGAAATAGAAAACCGTGTTTTTCGCTGAGGACGGTTTGCCGGAAGTGCAACCGAAATATCCGAATTTAAATTTTTCCCTCGCACATCATCCTAGAGGGATAATTAGCTGATCAAGAAAAAACCCGAAAATCACGGTTTACTATTTCTTTCGTAATGAATGGTAAGCTTGGCTTCAGACCTTATATACATGATGTTCTGATGGAAAACAAAAAACTCGTTCCAGCCTTGACGGGCAAAAAGCCAGAATTCGTGACGCCATAAAGCCAGAATTCGTGACGCCATGCGTAGTAACTACGGTAAGTAGGGTGGAAGACGCTCTAGGTCACGCATGAAATCAGTTATTTATGGAGCTGAGTGACAAGGAGTGTCGTGTCTGCAAAAAAAAATTGTCTCTGCAGCTGGCAGATTGCTCAGATGCTCTCTGATTAGACTCTGCTGTTTATAGTTCCGCGGAAAAGTTATGATTTCCGGATGTGAAGTGAGTGGAGTGCAAAAAGATGTACACATATGGCAGATGTACTTCGAGCTTGATTCTCAGTTCATGCTATCAGTATAATTGTTTGTCAATAGTATAGATAATTAGATTTAAAAACCTACATATTGATAAGAAACAAGAAAGTCCGCTTATATTTGTCAAACCAAGTAAATTGGAGGAGGGAGCAAAATACACCGCAACAGTACAATGTCGAAAATAAATCTAGGAATCGGCTAATTCCTTTTGTAATATTGGATTCTAGAGGGTGGTAATAGAGATCACTTTAGTTTGGTCCGCCCATTGTACTTGTAACAGCCGATAGTTCTAAGTAACAACTTTTCGGGAACCAAAACGTAAGTGCGGGATACGTATGACATCGCAAAGGTTGTCCGTCCGTCCGTCCGTCTGTAAGCACGACAACTCTCGAAGGGAATAAGATATTTTGATGAAACTTGGTGTGAAGATTCTTTGGGTCAAGAGTAAGGCCAAGTTCGTAGATGGGCTCTGTAGCCCTATATTTAGGGGAGGGGGTTTAAATAAAGGCGCAAGCAAAATATTTGTAAACAGCTAATGTGATAGTCGATTATGGGGTAAGAAGACATGCTGAACACGATGGCGAAAACTATTGTTTCGCCGGACAAGTAGTTAGCCCGGAATCCGGCCAAAGCCGGAAAGTTTGTTAAAAGCAAAAGGTTTATTTGAAGTTGATTAGATGTTTGATATAGGGTAAAAAGACATGCTGAACACCATTATGAAAACCATTTTCTCGCCGGACAAGTAGTTAGCCCGGAATCCGGCCAAAACCGGAAAATTTGTTAAAAGCAAAAGTTTTATTTGAAGTTGATTATATGTTCTACAATTGGTTTTTGAGCTTTGTTATTTGTCAGATAAGTAGTTCCCGAATTCGGCAGAAATCGTCAATTTGGAAGAAGTATGCTAAGGCAGGAAGTTTTGATCAGTTTCGTCAACACAAATATGACTTACAGGGGAAAACACACGGTGTCCGGTCAATTCGTCACAGGACAATTCGTCACAGGACAATTTGTCACAAGGACCATTGGTCACAGGACAATTCGTCACACGGACAGTTAGTCACAGGGACAATTGGTCACATGACAATTGGTCACACGGACTATTCGTCACAGGACAATTCGTCACTAGGACAGTTCGTCATATCTTAGAACATTTGCTACTACAAAGGTAGTTTGGATAAAATGAAAAATGCCACACCTTCACAAGAGGTTGCTTGAATCAATATTTGAATCATTAATTTTAATCCTTGCCTTAATCTCCGATATTTAGTCATCAGTCTTAGTGTTATATATTCTCGAGGACAGTCAAGGTATTATTAGTTAAAGGACCTGTCTTACCTATAATACCAACGCAACTTACTTCCGTAATCACTCCATATATTTCTAAACCCGGAGACCCCAAGTTCATACGGTACATTCTAACCCCTCTAACAAAGCCACACTGATTCTCTCACTTGCCGTCTTTTGCTACCATCGATGTGTATCACGCTGTCGACATTTGTCTGCGAGAAGTTTTTCCATCAGAAAAACCAGTTATGTAAGTTGTTTCCCTGTTTTCGCTCGGAAAAGTCTTAAAACAGCCAAAACCGTGGGTTATTTTTTTTTAAGCACAGCCTAGTTTTAAAGTATTCAATCTTTTTAAAATACTGTAAGTTGAAGAGGGGTCATTTAAATATGAAACTCGCAAAGATTGACAGAAGTCGTTAAAAACTCTATTATTAAGGATTCTCACACACAAAACACAAATTCAAGCAAACAGCGATGTTCTCGAGAAGCATTCGTATTGCAGCGATTTTGCTCTCACCATGAGAATGCTGACAGCGTTGGCTTTTCTCCCAGTGGTGGATATCGCATCAGCGTTCGACCGCTATGTTCAAATCTGTCCATCTGAAGTACACTGTAAAAAGTTCCTCCGAAGAAGGATGCAGTATTTGCTACTGGGAATCTTATCTTTATTGGGATGAAATTAATCCGAATTAGGGATAATCTTAGCTCAATCAAGACAAGATGAATCCCAGTAGCAAATACTGCAAGATTATTTTTTACAGTGTATATCCAATCCTCGACTACTTTGAAGACACTTAAATAGGAAGAACATCACAGGCCATCAGGGCAAGCAGAAATGCTATCTTTCCTATCCCTGTCTGAAACGTCTTTGAGCACGTCGCAGAAGACATTCCTAGTACTAACAACAATTTGAAGGATGGCATTCAGCATTCAACAAATTCATTTCGTTTCTGCTGCCGGAGCAGAGCAAAACCAAAATGAGTATCGAGGGATTTGTTGCGTTGCCGAACCCACCCAAGAAGTGGAAGTACGAAGACTAACCTGCGACTTAAAGCTATAGTATGGAGATATTGGTCTAGTCAAACTGACGTACTCGAATCAACTCGCCAAATTGGTCATAAATACATGATTTAATTTATTGTAGGCTATAGCCATATTATTTTTATGTAACTGAGTATTTAATAAATATATAGCTTAAAAACGAAATTCAAACATGACATTAGGTTCTCTATGACGAAGTGTCCGTATGACGAATTGTCCTAATGACGAATTGTCCGTATGACGAATTGTCCTTGTGACGAAATGTTCTTGTTACAAATTGTCCTGTGACGAATTGTCCTATGACGAATTGACCGGACACCGTTTGTTGAATGCTGTGCCATCCGTCACATTGCTGTTAGTCCTAGAAAGGTCTTCTGCGACGCGCTCAAAGACGTTCCAGACAGGGATAGGAAAGAGAGGATTTCTGCTTGTCCTGATAACGTGTGATGTTCTTCCTATCTAAGTGTCTTCAAAGTAGTCCAGGGTTGGATATACTTCAGATGGACTGATTTGAACATAGCGGTCGAACGCTGATGTGCTATCCACCATTGGGAGAAAAGCCAACGCTGTCAGCATTCTCGTGGTGAGAGCAAAATCGCTGCAAGACGAACACTTATCGAGAACATCGCTATTTGCTTGAATTTGTGTTTAGTTTTTAACCACCTCTCTCACTCTTTGCGAGTTCCAAATTTAACTAATAAACCCTTGACTCTCCTCAAGAATATATAACACTAATACTGATGATTAAATATCGGAGATTAGAACAAGGATTGAAAATATGATTCAAATATTGATTCAAACAACCTCTTGTGAAGGGGTGGCATTTTTGATTTTATCCAAACTACCTTTGTAATAGCAAATTTTCTAAAATATGACGAACTGTCCTAGTGACGAATTGTCCGCGTGTCCAATTGTCATGTGACGAATTGTCCCTGTGACTAACTGTCCGTGTGAAGAATTGTCTGTGACGAATTGTCCTGTGACCAATTGTCCTGTGACGAATTGTCCTAGAATCAAATACACATGCTGAATCCATGTCTGAACTCGGTTTTCTCAGATGATTAGCTATTTTGCCTTAATCTGTTTCTGTATTTTGTGGTAAAAATGCTTAAGGACACTGGACTGGAGAAGATAGGACCCAATTGTCGGGATGAGATATTGAATTTTTGGGATCCCATCGAAACCGTTGGTCTTGTTTTTCTAGAAATAAATGAGCTTGAATCTCACTTGCGCCCAGGTCTTGAGTTGTTCACTTTTCGGCCATCATCGGAGGTCAAGCGGGAAATTCTAGACGGTGGTGTGGCGATTGTTGATCAGCTAATTTGTGCCAACGCAAGGTAAGGAGTGAATTTTCTATTGTACATAGTCTTGCCATATTCATGCGCGATGCGAAATGACCAATGCACTTTGACTTATGAATAATAGAAGATTGCCTAAAAGCGAGGCTTCACCTTCCAGATTTTTCTTCCGGATTCCAGACAGTCTTTTTCGTCGAAACTGATCTGGAAGGTGACGCCAGGCCAAGAACATCTGGAAGTAGGGGGTGTTGGACACCCCAGATTCCGGATTTCGAGAGATACAGGCAACCCATTCGAGAGACAGAACAAATATGCAAATGTAGGAAGAAAAGGGGAGGAATCTGGAAAATCTGGAAGGGTTCGTTTGACTATGCTGAAGCCCTGGACGTCTGGTAATCAGGAAGGTGAAGCCTGGCTTTAAGTTAGTCAAAAAGGTGTGTCAGTTTGAAAGGCACCTACGCAAACAAAACTTGTCCTGTACTATTTATCCCTTTGGAAACTGTGAGCAAAACCAGCCTGAACCCCGATCAAGTTCTTCGGTTTGCTCAGAAGTGAGTGAAGTGATGGGTGTTTGTCCCGCTAGGGGTTCAGACCCGAAGCCCTAAGGCTGGCCAATCTTGGTAGCGGGTAAATTACTCAGCTCTTCGAAGACGTGTAAGGATCGTAGTCTTTCGTTCGGTGGTTCGATTTAATTACCCTAGGTTCACACAGACGTTCACATTGAGGCGATC
This sequence comes from Branchinecta lynchi, assembly GCA_023053575.1. Lineage (NCBI taxonomy): Eukaryota > Metazoa > Arthropoda > Branchiopoda > Anostraca > Branchinectidae > Branchinecta > Branchinecta lynchi. Next base: position 4,091,339 of record JAKZAP010000013.1, on the reverse strand, counting down.
GGCCATCGCCGAGATTTTCTTCTCCAAAATCGTCGATTTCTGTTGCTTCGTCAGGCGATTTTTAATGTTGGGAAAATTCAACTTTAATGAATAGAATAAAATACTATATTAATCTTTCGGTTCACAAAATATTGAAGGTATTCCATCTCTTTTAAATTTTTACAGACTATATATTAAGTATTTTAGAATATGCTTGTCCCGTGTGGCATCCAGGGTTGAGTAAGGAACAAAGCAATGACCTCGAGAATGTGCAGAAGCGAGCTGCTCGTATGATATTGGGCCAGGAGTACACGAATTATGAAGAAGGTATAAAGCTCCTTGGTATAGAAAGCCTTGTTGTCCGGTGTCACCAGCTTACTATGACATGCGGGAATAAAATGTTGGAATCAAGTAAGCATCGTGATTTGCTATCGGAACCGGCACGAACCGGATATAACACGAGGCATCAAAAAAAATTACAGCCCTGCAAACCATCAGCTCCTAACCGGTATAGATCTTCTTTTCGTCAGTATTTTTGTAAAGCATTTTAATCAGTAAGTGACATTAGTTGCGTTTTTGTTCGACTTTTCACTCGACTTTTCGACGGCTTTTTACTTTTTTGGCGTTTTCGTAAAATGGTCCTAAGCACTCTTTGACAATTTCCCGTTTTCGTCAAAAAGCCAAACGCCGACTTTCGCCTTTTCCCTCGGCTTTTTGCAAAAAGGCAAACTTGGTAGGTGACCAAGTTACGCTCTCCTTTTGGCTTTTTGCTTCGCTACTTTAGCCAGTTTATCCCAAAATCCAATAAAAAAAAAATTTGATTCAAAGTGAAAGTTTTTCGAGACTGTCTCGGATTTTAAAGATGACAAATTTGAAGTGCAGGTAAAATACAAATAAAATCGCGTTTGTCAAAATAGCGTTTTCATCCGAGAAAAGTGAAAAGTCCTTAGTAGTAACGGCAACTTGCAAAAACGCGAGAATGTTAAAAAAGTCCTGAAAACGATAAAAAGCCAAAGCTGAAAAGGGAAAGGCAAAAGCCGAACAAAAACGCAACTATTATGTTTTGTAATTTATTCATAGGGTCTTATTTAACTATTATGTTATTTGACCTAATAAATTCGTAAATGTCGTAAATTGGCTTGGCTTGGCTTCACTCTAACTTTCATCTCTTTGAAAACCCGCTCATCCGTTCCTGCTTCTCCACTACAACAGTTTCCTTTGGTTTTGCACAGATCCTGTTACAGGCGGATATTCCAAGCCTCAGCATCCAGGATGCGTAACCAAAATCCAAATCTCCAAGGGGAAATGGGAATTCTTTTACGTATATTATATATTCAGAAATATGAATAAACGGCACTTTTGTTATCTTATCGATAATTAATTACTAATGACAAACCAAATGTCACATGAGGTATCAGCGCTGTGCCGACGCTGTACCTTTTACGAAAAGAACAAAATATAAAATGGTACTCAAGCAGTAAGCGGTAAGTAAACATGAAAAACAGCTAATTTCAGAATCGAACAACGAAATAAAACGCAACGCACCTGTTCACCAGTCAGTTTTGGCCAACTCTCTTGTTTCTTTTTTCTTCTTCTTTTTCTTCGCTATTTTCGCATGTATTCCCTGCTTCTTAAAGTCTTTGATTCATGTGGGCGGAGAAAGTGGGAGACACCATCATTTTTCGATGGGACGGATTTTTACCAACACACCGGTACCTTTTTTTTCCTCAAAAACCTCACCCACAAATTACTTGAAAACAATTCACTCCTGAAAGTAAGTCCGCGATTGCTAATTAGCTATTCATTGATCTCCCACCGCTGGTCAAAAGAAGTTACTAAAACGTTCGAGAAGATCGAGTGGCGTGTAAGAGGATTAAAACAACAAGTATAGATGTCTTCTTACGATATGTCGGAAGAAGAAATCATCGGCCAGTTTGACATTTTTGGTCTCGGAATCTGAACATTATTTAACTCAATTCAGAATCTTCAAGAAATCACTACATCGAATTTAGTACAGTTTACGGCGTTTGTTTATTTTGGTCTAGTTTCCATCGTTAATTCTTTGGACTTGCGGGAATTAACAAGAAAAACAGAAAACAAAATACTTAAAGAAAGCGATATTGCAAATAATTAATTTGATTTTTCTTACATATTTTCCATATGTCTGCTATAATACCAAGAGCTGTAAGCTCATATGGTACTTGCACCTGTATGTATGACGTAAGGTCTCTGATTGATCGGGTCCCTGATATGCATGCCAAGTTTCGTCTTGAAAAACGCCATCACAGGAATTCCGGGAGGCCCCCCTCCACCCCCACCCCAAGTCTCCCGGCTCCAGTCCAGCTGTGCAAACGATTTATCCTAAATAAATTCTTGTTCTTCCTAGCAAGTTTAACTCCGATCCCTCCATTCTAACCGTTTCTTAATATTCCCAACACCCCCTCCCAACTCCCCTATAGCTGCTGAATCCGCTATCATAAGTTGAGATGAATCTTTTGATAAAAAGTATTTTTCGACTTTGCAGTTAACATGCGCACTTTAAGGGAGCTGGAACTTCATTTTTAAGCAATACCCTTGAGGCAAAAATGATAATGGGCCCATGGGCATCATCAAAATGTATAGTTCGCTTAAAAGTATTTTTCTTACTTTGTGGTCAAGATTGGTAGTTTAAGGGTGGCGATTTCTAAGCGGATCGTGTCGAATGTCTGATATTCCAGCCAAGTTACATCATCCTGGCACATTTGGAAGTACCTTAACTCGTGATCACCGGAATTCCGGACCCCCCCCCCCCCCCTGAAACTCCCCCCACAGTCGCCGGAGATAATCCAGTTCTGAAAAAGATTTATCCAGAGCATCTGTTTGTTATTCCCACAAAGTTCCATCCCAATATATCCAGTATCAGCCAGTCACGTATTCGGTCAAGTTTTCGCCGAAGGCGAACATTTGGTCAAAACGGGCATCGAGGCGAAGCCGTGATGCCGGTTTTATAAAAATCTTTTGTACCCACATTTCCAAATTAGGCGATTTAACGTGTTTGTTGGTTCTCATTCTTTATCGAATTTGGTAATTAATCCAGCTTTTGTTCAGTCCGAGTCGATTTCACCGCATTGGGTACGTCCCTACGTAAATTCGGTTATTTAACTTATTTACTTGGTCACACAACGTAATTATTTGGTCACACTCGTTAGCGATTTCGCTTGTTCAACGGACTTTTCTCAAGTCCGCATCTGTTATATCGCATTCGGTCAGTCCATTTCATAATTCGGTCATTAATCAGATTCATTTGGTTCTGATCTGTGACCCAATTCGACAATTCTTCCAACTTTTGTTCAGTCCGAGTCGATTTAACCGCATTCGGTACTACGTAAATTCGGTTATTTAACGTATTTATTTGGTCACACTCGTTAGCGAATTCGGTTGTTTACCGGGCTTTTCTCTCAAGTCCGTATCTGTTCTATCGCATTCTGTCAGTCCGTTTCATAATTCGGTCATTAATCAGATTCATTTGGTTCTGATTCGTGACCGAATTCGACAATTCATCCAACTTTTGTTCAGTCCGAGTCGATTTCACCGCATTCGGTACGTCCCTACGTAAATTCGGTGATTTAACGTATTTCTTTGGTCCAATTCTTTACCGAATTCGGTTGTTCACCGGACTTTTCACAAGTCCATATCTGTTCTATCGCATTTGGTCAATCCATTTCATAATTCGGTGATTAATCAGATTCATTTGGTTCTAATTCGTTACCGAATTCGGTAATTCACCTGATTTTTGTTTGGTCCGCATCTGTTACCAGACTCACCACATTCGGTTGTTTTAGGTGGTTCTACCAAGAGTTTTATTCCATTCAGAAATTCGGTCGCTACACAGCTACCGATCTGCTTCTTATTTTTTTAGTAACTTTTTCGGTAGTACGAATTCATTATTTGGTTCACCCCAGTTACTGAGCTTGGTAGTTCAAGTGACATTTATTTAGCTCTTGTCCTTTACCATTTAACGGTAGCTTTAGCTGGTTTCCACTCATTTCTTAACTTACACTTCTACCGAAAATACTCTTGCCGAACAAATTTGGCGTGAGCCACGATCAATTTTTGGCGAAGAATTATCCATCTGTCTTATCTATCTATCTATCTATCTAATAATTGCAGAACTTCAGGAATAAGCACGTCTCTTGACGTGAAAACTAGCCTATTTTTGTTTGCTGCATCAGAATAAATTTACTTTACATCTACTTTACCCTGGATGGAACCTTTTTTCGCCAGGCAGCTCTGTGGTTTAATAGGTAGCCTTGGGATCTCAAAAAGGCACTTTGATCATTTGTGTTTCCAAAAAATTTCGAATGCGGCACATTTAGCAGTAATTCACTATTTAGAAGAAAGGTACGTCATTTAGTTGGCGTCTCAGGCTTGGAATATTGGGGGGCTTGAACAAAATTAAAAACTAGGATTTGCCAGAAAAAAGACTGATTCAAAAAATTTAGCCTGTGACGCTTTAATTTTTCCTGGGTACAGCCCAGGCCCGTATCCAAGAATTTATTTCGGGGGGGGGGGGTGCCTGCGGGTCGCACAAAAAAGTGCAAAAAAGACATAGATCAGAGGGAAAAGCCTCTAAAATTGAGCATTTTTTTATGTTTCGGGGGGGGGGGGGGCAGTTTGGTCGGGTCCCTGACATGCCTGCCAAGTTTCATCGTCCTAGCATATCTGGAAGTACCCTAACTCGAAAAAGTGTGACAAACTGCCCTAAATTTTCCAGATTCCTTCGCCCTCCACTCCCCCACAGATGGTCGGATCGGGAAACTGATTGTTTCCAGGTTAGTTTGGTTGGGTCCCTGGTACGTCTGACAAGTTTCATCGTTCTAGCACATCCGGAAGTACCCTAACTCGAAAAGTGTGACGAAAAACCGGACCGACTGACAGACAGAATTGCGATCGGTACATAGCACTTGAGCCAGAGGCTGCAAGTGCCATAAAAACATTTTGTTAGATCAATAGTCAAACTATGAACTCAGCCTCCCCATGTCGGGTGCTTCCGACCCGCGCCGCTAGATGACCCAGTGGTCGGATCGAGTCGGGGCTTCTTCTTGGGTCCTGGGTGGGTGGGTGTTAGGTCTAGATGTTTCAATTGCTAGAATGCTTATGATATAACTCCTTTAATTATGATTTTTAACTTACCATTCTACTGTAAAGAAACTTCCTAGTCTCTTAACGTAAATCTGCCCACTACGTTACAACCCTAAAACCGCTTGTCACCAGTGTCGAACGCGGAAAATCGACCGTACACTGTAGGCTGGGGTAGCGTGTATAGGCGGTGGGTAACTGAGGGTTACGTTAACATACAAATAGATTTATTTCAGACTTGTAAAATGTAAATCCCAATCCTGATATATACCAACACAATCGATGAATGGCGAATAAACAATGAATGACCCAAGGCTTAGACTGGAACGAGCTGATACACTCTATTTCGCACGAGTGAAGATTGCAAGTCAAGGCTTGATTCAAGCTGTAACTAACGTCTCTTGAATTTGACTCTGAATCATCACTTGTGCAATTAAAAATTAGAAATAACTGGAGGATCATATGTCCATCGCTATATACATAGAGATAGTTCGACGCTTGAAGTTAGCTTTGAATCAAGGCTTGTTTCATGCTGTAACTTTCGTCTATTGAATTTAACTCTGTATCATCACTTGTGCAATTAAAAATAAAAAATAATTGGAGGATCATATGTCCATCGCCAGGGGTGGCCCGAAGGGGGGGGGGGTGACTCACCCCCCCCCTGACTTCTGTTAAGTCGTATCAGTCGTTTATTTTGGCGTTTTGCTAAGTCGTATCAGTCGTTTATTTTGGCCTCGTCGAGGCCCCGGGCGTGCATTTTAATAAAAAAAAAATCCGAGTCCTTTAATTTTTTTTTATTTTGTCTCTGCACAGCTTCAGTCGTGAGCCATTTCCCGAAAGTCGTTTAAACCAGGTTTTGTAACCCCGATAGGTCGCAGACATAATCATGGGGGGGCAGCAATGTGGCTACCTGTTCTACTCCCGTAGGATTTGGATCTGCCTAACTTCGGTCTTTCACATTTTAGCCTGTCAAAATCACAATAGGTTAGTTGTTAAAGTGGAGTCTGACTGGTAACATTGATATATCTTAGAGACTAAAAGCGAGAGACAAGGTGCATTGATGTGCATTGATTTTTGGTCATCTTTGGCTATAAGTGAAAAAAGAAGGAACAGAATGGAAAAGCCATCAGAAATCAAATGACAGGAGACCCGCGAAAGAAGTGTGCCCAGAACAAATCGAAAAATGCCGATTACAAAGAAAGGTTGAGGTAGGAACAAAGCTTGAAAGGACATGAGGTTCTGCAGACGCTGGAATAGCTCATTCTAGTCGAGAGGTAAATTTGTGGCTTCTATGCTAGCAGAGGCGTTACTATCAAAATGTTTGAGGGCGGGGGGGGAGAGGAGCAAAAATATTCCTTCAGCCAAAGCTGACTGCGAATCGTCTGTATCACTGCTGACTGCAAATCATAGCACTATCAAATATGGGAGGAGCAAGGTATTTACCGACTGGCCGGTAATTTTTACCGTCTTTTTTTGCGAAAAAACGACTGTTTTGGCGAAAAATCGACCGTTTTTAAGAAAAATCGACTGTTTCCCAAAAAAATAGATTATTTTTACGAAAAATCGCGACAAATCTATTTTTTACCGGCTAGCCGACAACATCGGCGGAGGGGGGGGGGGGTGCATCCACCCCACCCCCATACGTGACGCCCCTGTATGTTAGTGTTAAAGCACTTCTGAAAAGACTTCGTAAAATTCAGGACACTCATACAACTCGAAAATGATCTCTTTTTTGTTTAAGTTATTCTAAAAGTGAACTTCCCGACTTCATTTGCTGTACATAGCATCTTCTGTCGCGTAGAATCAAATTCTGCAAACCAGTTTTAAGTTGCAATTCTTCAGATGTAGCTCACTGTAGATTTACCTGCTTTAGTTTTCGACATAAAAATAGAGTGTGTCGAGTGACAAGTAAAACGGTACACGGTACTTTCATTATGAAACAAAAGTACATCAAATCACCCGGGGAAAAACGTAACTCAAGTCTCGTCGGAGAACCGGCGTCTTTTTCTATATCTGTCAACTCATGTCAGGCCGAAGACCAAAAGTTCGTGACGTCCGTAAATCTGGATTTTTTTTTTTAATGCAATGGCAAACCTGTTTTCCTCGTTTGGTTTCTGAGGAATTGTGTTCTGAGCGTGAAAATTACTTTTTTTGCTATTAGTTCGGAGCAAATCTACTTTCTTTTCTATGGGCTTTATTTTGTCACTTTTTTCGACGGTCAGATTTTTTGTTTCGAAGCTATTTTTTCCTTTTCAATGGGATCGCAAAAAGACGGTCTGCTCCTCGGCGTTTCACAAAATTTCGCCTGTGGCACATTTCATGGTATTTCCTGTTTAGAGGAACGGTGTGTCATTTACTTGGCGATTAGGCTTAGAACTTTTTAGATTTCAAACACATTAAAGGCTGGCTAGAATCTTTCCAGACAAAGGCAGATTAAACAAAATTCGCCTGCGGCGCTTGCTTTTATTTTTGTCCAGGGTACAGGCGTTGAAAGCTTTCCTCTTATGCGAAAGTTGAAGTGTAAGGCTGACGCTATGAAGGTATGTATACACAAAGTTTTATTACAAGGATAATTTCAGCTGATGCATTGCAGCTGGTTTTACATCGGAGATCTATTATTTGTTGGTGGGGAATTTGCGCCATTGCCGCATAGTCGCAACAGTTCATTTTTGTTGGTACCTGCGAGTCGTATATTACGATCCATGAGTCGTTGTAATGAGGGGTCTCACCCCCCCCCCCTGGCCTGAGTGCTTCGGGCCACCCCTGTCCATCGCTATATACATAGAGATAGTTCGACGCTTGAAGTTAGCTTTGAATCAAGGCTTGATTCATGCTGTAACTTACGTCTCTTGAATTTAACTCTGAATCATCACTTGTGCAATTAAAAATTATTAATAACTGGAGGATCATATGTCCATCGCTATATACATAGAGATAGTTCGACGCTTGAAGTTAGCTTTGCATCAAGGCTTGATTAATGCTGTAACTTACGTCTCTTCAGTTTAAGTCTGAATCATCACTTGTGCAATTAAAAATTAGAAATAACTGGAGGATCATATGTACATCGCTATATACATAGAGATAGTTCGACGCTTGAAGTTAGCTTTGAATCAAGGCTTGATTCATGCTGTAACTTACGTCTCTTCAGTTTAACTCTGAATCATCACTTGTGCAATTAAAAACAAGAAATACTGGAGGATTATATTTCTGTCGCTGTAAAAAAAAAAGTATGAACAAGAACATCCTTGGTTAGGTGACGAACATGATCAGAAGCGAAGCAGCAGCTTTGCCAAAGATCCCTGCGCAGCTCAAGGCGGCACTTGTGGTCCGGCCACCACACCATATCGGGGTCCACCTATGCCTACGGCTGATTAGGAAGAAAGGTCAAAGAGAAATTCACTGTTTTATTGGGAGATTATTAATATGAATAAATTATTTAATTATATGCAGCGATTAGTAGTCGATTACTTGTCTGAATCATCAGTATCTATCCTGCTCATCTACCATACTGTCTATCCCCTCCCCCACCCCCTCCCCTCCTGTTAGACAAGCCAGAGAACGAAGAGAGGGTTTACTGCATGGGATTAGACGCCATTTACAGCCATTTCACTTGGTGGAGAAGGGTTGTAAACGTTCTCGACCGACCTGAGTTGAGTTTTATTTTTGAAAAGGGCCTATACCAGTTGGGGGAGTTAGGACGTGTATACTTGCCGTAGGTAGTGACTGTAAATCTTTTCGTGGCATCCGGTTGTATTCCATTTGTCACTGTACAGGTGTAAACCCCAAATCGAGTCAACTGGCCTTCACCAGATCTAGTGCCTCACCGTCGTCTCGCTGGTCTGAAAGATTTTCGACCTGTCAGAGCGCTTATGAGACACACTTATAGTTTGAAATTTCAAGCCGCGGAATGAAACAGAAGTACACACGTTTGTGTTATATTATGTAAGCTCAAAGTTACCTGTTATATTATGTATCTCGTTATACGTTCTATGTTAACTTGTGAGTTAACTTCCAAATATCTTATAACCGTGTAGCGTGTACCCGAGCGGTTGGTACGTGTGCTGTCTATAATCGTAGCCCGAGCGGTATCCTCGAAGGGTTGGTTCGTAGCTGTGGATGGGGGAGCTTGGACGGTTGGCCCTAGGTCCTACATTCAACAAACCATGTGTTAGAAAACACACTTACTTTTAATGGTGAAGTTCTCCATACAATATCAACATCTGTAATCCAACTGACAGTCTACAACTCACTGACTGCTAAAAACTGACTGAACCCTACTGACTTCTCAGTACTGACTATTTATACTAATTTTCTCTAACAAAACCATTAATGTGCCAACCTCTAAAGACTTCGAGTGAGGGACAAATACCCTCTAACAAACGAACTTCTACCGGCAGACTGGATTGAAAGAATCTCTAACAAAACCATTAATGTGCAAAACCTTTAACGACTTCGAGAGAGGGACACATAGCATCTCACGAACGAACTTCTATCAGCAGAGCGATTTGAAAGAATCTCTGGAGAGAGTGCGTTGAGTTATAATTTAATGACTAATAAGGACAAGCTCTGGAGAAAGAGCTCGCCTCTAACAAAACAGAAACGAGAGATTGCTGAGGACAAAATATCTTCTTTCGTTAGATGTTAATTCGTTACAATCCTCCCTCCTTAGAAAAAGTGTCTCCTGACACAGCTCTACAAATACATACCCTAAACTTATAAATGCAATCTGAATGCATGTGCATATCCTAAAAGGTATCTAAAATGCGGAAACGTCAGGAAGAAAGTTGTTATATCAGCCTTGCTTAGTAATTAACTTAGCTTTCCCAAAAATCTGATTTCAAGAACCATTTTAACATCGCGAGATTAACGCATTCCAATCTGGTAGACTTGTCACTATGGTGCTCATTTCATTTAGTTCTGCCACTACATTTTTCTCGTAAAGTCTAGTAACGGCGGCCAACGGCAACACTTGTGGTGGCCAAAATACATAAAGTAAATAGCTCAATTTAGGCTGCCTGATTTCTGTGGCGAAGTTAGTTCTCCCCACTAATCAATCCTCTAGTTTAGCTCACGCCATTACATGACACTAGGTATTCTTTTGAACCCTTGTCAGCCTACGGCTGACAGCATCCAGTGTGTAGACACCTCTCCGTAGTGGCCTCTTTCTGAGCGCAGTTTCGAATCTACCTTCAATCGGATTGCCTATATATTATTAATTAGTTTGAAATTTGTCCTTACTGAAATCAGAACTTCCAGGTTTTTACTTTATACTTCCCTTCCCCCCTTAGGAGAAAAAACAAGCGTTGCCCATATTACAACTTTCGGCTAGAAAATTCCTATCCTTGCGACATGATGTAGCCTAACTTAAAAAGAAAAATTCCCACATCAGTGCTCTCCAGGCACGGTATCAACTAAACATAAACTCAAATAAACTCAATCCTGTTAAGATTTAGCAAAAATCTTCTATCTTCACTTATTACTGCAATAAAAACTTTAGTTTTAACTGAACGCCTTAATCTCAGAAGCCTAAATCCTAAAACAAACGTGCATTTCAAAATCAATTAGGGTTAATTAACTTCCATAATCACTAAATTTTACTTGCCAATTCTCTCGGCAAATTGTCTTTTAACCTTTACAGCAACAGGTTATTTTCCTCCTGTATTTTTCCGACAGTAACATTGTCTTTCTGTCGGTTACTGAATGTTCCTGAATATGGTAAGGTTAGACTTACGCATACGGCAATGTCTTTGGCTTCTTTAAGCTAGTTTCTTCTTCGGGACTCACACTCGGGTCCCTGATGTCTCTCGATGGCTCTGTACCATCTTCCTGCTATCAACGGTCACCTCTTCTTCTGACGTTTCAGTTGGCTTCTTCCGTTGTCTAATTGGGTTTTCCTCTTCTTCTTCAGTTGCAATGTCTGCTTTGGTTCTCTTCTGTTCAGCCTCTTCTTTGGCTAGAGATCCTTATTTGCTCTTCTTGGATCGAAGGCTAAAGTCAGCCTTGCTTGAACATCGTCTTCGAAATCTGTAGCTGTCAGGACAGTTGTCCGACGTCTCTTGATTTGTAATGCGCTGAAGACCCTGGGTCGATCCTCCGTAAGGTTGTCCTTCCACTCGCTTGTGGGTGCGAGCATCTCTGGTACGATGATCTCGTTGGTGTCTCTTTTACTCGACTGAATTGTAACTCGGACTTAAACCCACAATATGTACTGTTCATGTGCTTACTTTCACGGGAAACTAGCTGTCGACCCATTTTTAGTTTAATTCTTTAAACCATTCCAGCTTTTCCTTATAGCAAAACCTCTTTTTGAACAGCACCGGAGCTATAATTAAATCCTTTACTCTTAAAGATTTATCACGCAGCTTCTGCTTGTTTGAGACAATCCTTATTTCCAAAAAAACCAAAACCTTATTTCCTCTTTAATAGTCTTTGGTCCGAAGTTACCAGTTGTTTAAGAGAGACACATTACCTGTAAATACAAAACAGATTAATCTAAATCTGTTAGTCTTGGCGGGTATTTCTTCCCGCCCAGGGGTGACGAAACTCACCCCCCGCTTTCTTAAAGCATTTTCTATAAGGATAAATCTGATTATCCGGGGCGGTTACTTCTTCCCGCCCAGGGGTTACCAAACTAACCCCTCCATCGTTATCTGTTAGCATTTTCTCGAATGGAACTTGGCCAAAGTTCCATTTGATTTTTAAGATGTTCTTCTTGCTTTCCAGTCAGGAGCACATTCTCTTAAAGCACAAGTTGTTAGTTCTTTACTACGATTTCTGGGAAAAAATTCACGAACTTATGAATCAAGTAAGGGGAAAAAATAAAATTTGAGGAGTCAACCAAATCTAATTCTTGAATAACGTATAGTCTTCGTCAAGGAGACTAACAGTGACCGAGCTCACTCAAGGTTTGTTAGTGCATGACGTCACTGTACGATACATTGATGTACATTAAAACAAAAGGATAATAACCAATCTAGGTTTGTACGATTAAGTGTGATCAAGTGAGTGACAGTTGATGACCTGTGGCTCACTTGTTCCGGTAATCGTGAAAAACTTGTATCCCTATTTCTGTGTTCCACCTCCCAGTTTCGTGCATGTTAACTTGTCTGGCTGCTTTCCGTCTCGTAGTGGTCTCGACTGTCTACTTGAGAGCGAATCAAGATACAGTTTGTACTCCTCCTGTTTTGCTTTCTTTGATGCTTGTTCTGCTGCCTTTGTAGCATCTAAATCTAGCCTACCCCTTTTGCTAGATGTCGCTTGAACCAAACCATCGATGGCGATAAAGTTTTCCTTGCAACCGTCGTCTTCAATCTGAAAACAATCTGTGATGCCACCTGTAACGTCAAAACCGTGCCCTGGAGCTTCGAGTTTCTCCTGGACTCTATGTGGCAACCTCCTGAAGAGGGCCCTGAGAGGCCTAATACCGGAACCCTTGTCCTATACTCCACACAACGTGACGTCTACAACAGGCGCATCCTTTGCGCAAATATATGCACTAATATCAGACAGACGACGGAAATTCTGGGGTGGCAGATTAATCCTTACTCTGAAACCGCGCCCCCTCGCCATATTTAGAGGCTTCAATAAACCAAGGTTCGCAACAGGTTCTGGCAAAATGGCCTACTTTTGCACGTTTCGCGCAGTTTAATAGATTTAGAGGGGCAATGATTGTGAAGACTTTTCACACAAAAGCCGATCGTTCTTTGATCTAATGCCCTGATCCGCAGGAAAAAACAACAAAATTTCCCATCACTAGTCCTGGGAAAAAAAAAAATCTAAAGCCAACCCAAAGCATTAATTAATGGCACAATTGGGTCCAGATTTGGTCTCTTATTTCATTTCTGTCGATAATGAAACCTGACCCTTTAAACAAAAAGTATCCGGGAGACAATCAAAATTGTCTACTGTTTCTGCAGCTTTTATTAATGAAGTCCCTGTCTTACCGGCCATTTAAAGTTTAACCGAAAAGGGCTAGGATACGACAATCTAGTTACCCATCACTTGTTCGCTTAAATAATCTTGAAAACCCGATGAAAAAGCGTTAGTTTGTTTTTCTGATATTTCCAAATAATCGATTATCCCATTGTGCTTGCCGCTCTTCCCGTTTTTCTGATATCTCTATGGTGCCTGGAACATTTGGCAACAACACCAGCAGCAAACGAGTAAATAAATTGTGTATCCAATAAACAAAGAAGTGTCTGCAGTCTGCAGTGCCAAAAACATCTAGATATGGCAGAACGTCGTTGTGTAGTGATTTTCGCGGGCGAATTGTGGACGGATTCACCATGGGAAAGCGTCCACATTCCCAACGTCCCTGCTGAAGACTACTGTGGACAGAATGAAAATCCCCAATGGGTGTTGTAATAATTCAGTGTATTTGAATCTAAGATGTAAAAATAAGTTGCCTGTTCAGTTAAACTTTAAGAAAAGAAAAAAAATCAGTCGAAAACTTTCTTATCGGGAACCAACCAGAACTCTCCCTTCCACAGCAATACGATGTCACCAGTGTTATATTAAGAGTCTAGAAGGGTTGGTTCGTAGCTGTGGAGGGGGAGCTTGGACGGTTGGCCCTAGGTCCTACATTCAACAGACCATGTGTTAGAAAACACACTTACTTTTAATGGGGAAGTTCTCCATATAATATAAACATATGTAATCCAACTGACAGTCTACAACTCACTGACTGCTAAACTGACTGACCCCTACTGACTTCCCAGTAATGACTATTTATACTAATTTCCTCCAGAGGTTTCTCTAACAAAACCATTAATGTGCCAACCTCTAAAGACTTCGAGTGAGGGAAAAATAGCCTCTAACAAACGAACTTCTATCGGCAGACTGGATTGAAAGAATCTCTAACAAAACCATTAATGTGCAAAACCTTTAAAGTTTAACCGAAAAGGTCTAGGATACGACAATCTAGTTACCCATCACTTGTTCACTTAAATAATCTTGAAAACCCGATGAAAAAGCGTTAGTTTGTTTTTCTGATATTTCCGAATAAGCGATTATACCATTGTGCTTGCCGCTCTTCCCGTTTTTGTGATAGCTCTATGGTGCCTGGAACATTTGGCAACAACACCAGCAGCAAACAAATAAATAAACCGGTGTCGACTAAATTAGGACGGAATTCCATACAAGCGTGATCATGTACCAAATAAACAAAAAAGTGTCTGCAGTGCCAAAAACAAACTAGATATGGCGGAACGTCGTTTCTGCTAGTGAGGTGTCTTGTGTATTGATAGTGGCTGCCCGATTTTCATCATCAGCAACTGTTGCATCAGATGGAACACCTTTAGCAATGTCTTGGCACCTTTATTACAGGGTTGGTGGGAGATACAGTGTTTAATTAAATTACTGGTCTCTCTCAACCTTGTGGTTACGGACCAACATTCGACAAACCTTTGCCACCTGTAACTTATCTGAGGTAAATCCTTCCTTATTCCTTTGAATCACTAAGAATGGCCGATTCAGTCAGGATTGAGGGGGACTGTATGGCTGCTAAATGGCCTAACATTGTCGGAACCGTTCTATCCTAATAATAAGATTTTTTTCAAAAATATGGAAAGTAGAATTGCATGACATTTCAGTAATCACTAGAATTTGCTTGTATTGTTGTACAATGCAGGGAAAGGAGGGGTACCTGACCTCATTTTACACTAACTCAATGTTTCAGCGAAAATGTTTAAATGAAATGTGCATGCTGTCTGACGGTCAAGAGGTAAAATATGACTTTTTTTAATAAAAAAAAAAAACTTATGGCTCTTGGGCTCGAACCCTTATTAATGTGTTCAAAATACTCAAATTCTGTGCCTTTTCTTTGTTTTCAAGCTGCTTTGTAAAGGTATTTTCGGGTCATCGACTTTGGTAACTGAAGGGATCTTTTCTGAAAAGAAAATATGTTTAACTAGAAATACTGAAGCAATATTTATCTGTCAATTTTGTAAGCCATTCAATTAGCTTCGATCTAGTGTGTTTGTCATATTTGTTGGTTCCGTTTTTAGCCAGATAGATTATTCTGAAGGCAAGACTTCTCTGGAAAATTGAAATCTTGTCTGAGGTTGTCAACCCCTCCTTTAATGCAGAGTATGCGATTCAACGCCTTTCACACTTTTTTCCCCTAACTTTGCTGTTTTCCACTCTTTCTTGCTTATGAAAAAGTTTTTCGCAAATTCTAAACTCTTCCTTCTTTCATTTGCTGGTTTAAATGAACTAGCAGCAAGGTAAAATAATTTTTACGAAGTTGTCGGCTAGTTTGAGTGTCTGGCCTACCAGTCAAGGAAAAAATCTGATTTGTTATATATTGACAAAAAAATATGTTAATTTCCAGACTGTTATATGTTTGTTTGTGAATGCTTGGAGCTTTGAAAAAAAAACAGAGCCGAAAATATTCAGTGGGACTGCATAACCTTGTCAAAACCATTCAGACCCAATACTATAAATTTTCTGTTCTATTTCCCACCATTCAGTAATCCCTAGGATTTGCCTGTACAATGCAGATAGAACAGTAGCAGCATGCTTATTTGGACACCTCTCTAAATTTTCCATATCTTGGCCCTGTTTACAAAACAGTTGACAATATAGTGAAATATCAAATTTCGTATCAGTAAATAGGAGTCTCTTGCAGCAATTTTTCTGTCACAAAATGAAAAGTTGTTTTTACCTACATTCTTTGAATTTAAATTTTTCCTTCTTTAATTTGCTGGTTCAAATCGACCAACTGTGAGGTAAACAAAACAAAAAATGGAATGAGTTGTCTGTCAGTTTGAGTGCTTGAAGTATCTGTGAAGGAAAAAAAATCTGATAAAGTATGTACACGCTCGTTACCTATTGACACAAATATGTTGAGTTTCAGACTGTTGTGTTGTTTTGTGAAAGCTTGGAACCTTGAAAGAAGAAACAGAGCAAGGGGGAACAGAGCCTAAACTGTTCAAGTCTTGGATGAAACCTAGCAATTAGTACATATACTAGCATTTTGGCACCTTTGTTACGTTGGGTGCAGTATTGATATTTGATTTGAACCGCTGGTGTCTCTTAACCCTGTGGTTAAGGACCAATATTTAACGCACTTTACCTGAACAATGTTTTAGCACCTTTAGCACCCACCATTCTAAGCACATTCCAGGTTTCACCTTCAGCTCCACTGTGTCCAAACCCTGACAACCATCAAGATGCTAAAAAATTGTATCAGTCTACAAACTATGTTTGTCCAGACAAGTAGCCCATTTCTTAGGCCAAACTACTGAAATGCAGCTGCTCAGAATAAAGACCAGTCTATTTTTTTTTACTATTTTACGCCAAAAACACAATGAAGCACTTAGAATAAAACCGTATATCTCTTTAGCTTCATGAGTTTCAAAACATTGTAAAGCCCATTATGCTTCACTAAATTTCATCCAATCAGGTGCAGTTTTGACTGATGATGACCAACACAGCGGTTCGAATGTTACTGGCACAAGGCAAGCCTGCAAGGCTGAAATCGCCAGGTCCATATTATCCTGAAAGTAATCATAAAATTAGAATGCAAGTTTATGTTTGAATATAAAGCTTCATGCTACTGATTCTCTATGGCTTCCCCGTCTTCTTCTTCAAACACACATCTATCTGAGCACTGAGCAGTCCTCACATAGTTAATTAACCCCCCAAAATACCCCGTTTATTGGTATATAGATTATATAATTTTCAAAATACTGAACACTGTCAGTAGTTTCATAACAGATAACACAAGGATGCTCAGGTTCAATGGACAACACTCAACAGACAACACCTTGGATGTAATGTTGTGTTTGAAACTCGTTATGGGTGAATATGTTATCGTTATGGGTGTAATATGTCTCGTATATGTTATGCATAATAAGCATTGCCAGGAAGAGCAAGAAAGGGAGTAAAAGTGAAAGAAGTATTACATAATTTTAGTAAGGACGAAGCAAACCTGGTCCAAAAAAAACTGGAACCAAAATACAACGAATATTTGCTTTCAAAGTAGATACTAGTTTTGGGCAAGAAAGGTAATATGAAGAAATGTATGATTTTCGTGAGGATGAAGGGGAGTTAGTTTTGACTTACACCTTGACAGGGGTGTAACTAACATCCTGGGAGGGGGGAGGGGCTATGCTAATTAACAAGCTTCAAAGATTCAATCCTAGCTAACAAATTCTTGCCATTAGCTACCGGCATGATAATTACCATCTGCAAACACGTAGGTGAATAAGGGCTTTTTGAACATCCAAGCCCTTGTAAGTAGCTTCTGAGGTGTGAACACTCAACTCGCAATTCGCCTTACACCAGTTCAGCGCTCCAAGTGGACTAGTTTCTGCCAATCCCCCATCGTCTCAGAATCAGTACTCGTATAGACACACTAAGCAGTCGGATTCATAAGGTATTGGGTAACTTTCAGTTTCTGCTACTGAGACATAAGCAAAACCTCCATTAGGGACTCAGATTGCAGGTTTTCTACTCATGAACCTGTGGATATATTTTACTCTGTCAATTGCGGTGGTGAGGTAGAGGGGGATTTACAGAAACCAGTCCGCTTAGAAGCGGTGAACCGGAATATGGCGAATTTCCGAATACTGAAGTTTCATTTGTAACAGGGGTTGCATTTTTAACCACTGACAGAAACAATTAAAGCTCGTTTTGCATTCTTCTCATATATTCCCTTATTATGTCTTAAAGGACACCTCGCACTACAGAGTGTTTCTGCTGTTTTGGGATATTTGACTACTTTACAACTTAGCTTTCCTTACAGAAAATTACACAAGGCTGTAGCTTTTCTTGGCCTCTCCTTACAGCCCCTCACCCTGGATGGCAAACTCGGCAAAATTTGCATAACCAGTTTTCGCACCAATGAGCCAACAGTATTGGCCTGTTTGACTATCCTCCCATTTTATTTGTCCCCCTGCTAACACCCCCAGAATACCTAAAAGAAAAAAAGAATCCTAATACATGTGTCACAAATGCCAATGCAAGATCTACAACTGAAAAGCTAGAAACCTACCTAATGTGATACTCTTCTTCATCAAGTTGGTTGAAACCAGCTGTTACCAACAAAGCTTCTATAGATGCGGCGCAGAAAAGTGATTGCCTTTAGTCACCTGTGTCCTCTGATTGCTGGGGGGTAGTAACTATGGGTTTATCTTGGAAGGGTGTTCTGAACTTCTCAAGGCTCGACTGCACTTCAACCTAAAATAGAAACAGTTTTCAAAGGATGGAATTTCTAACCAATTACACTGTAAAAAGTCTCTCCTACATCGGTCTTTAGAGGTTGCACATCACCAAGTCGGTGATTTTTATTTCGAATTCAGAGAGTTAAAATCCGAATACAGGATTAAAACGCTAAAATGCGAAATGCTGCAGATTAAGTTATCCTAGTCTGCAATATTTTTCTAGAGTTTTAATCCTGTATCGGATTCTAACTCTCCGAATTCGGATTTAAACCCTCCGAATTCGGATTTTAACCCTCCGAATTCGGATTTTAACTGTCCGAATTCGGAATTTAACTCTCTGATGATGTGTGATGTGCAACCACCAAAGTCCGATGTAGGAGAGACATTTACAGTGTAGTTATCTTGTCACAGTTCCTCAAAACATTTATATGTCGCCTCACCAAGAAGTATGACTAGATAGTTTCTTTGAAGAGCCAGACCATGTTTTTATATGCTACCCAAACGTCTCAAGCAGTAAGACTGGTTTGGTCTCAAACAGGGAGCGGCGAATCAGCATGGTACCAGATATACATAAGAAAGTCATCCCTGTTGTTTGTATGGTTGAGAGTCTTGATTACCTCCTAGTAAACCAACCATTGCTAATTTTTTTCTCCTAAAAACCTGATATATGTAATGTATATTTTGATGACCTAGCCTACTACAAAGCGATTCTTATTGGGTTTTTCTTATCAAGAAAATATTCAACAGTTACCAATGAGTTGCGATTCTGCACGTTGACATTTTGCTTCTGCATGATCTATGTTGGTATACTGTCTGTGCAGATGGTGTCATTATGGGCTTACTGGTTAGGTTTGTTTTTAAGCCTGCTCATTTACTGATTTCATTTGTGAAAATAAAGCAAACAAGAATATAGAATATGCACTGTGTAGGTCAGAATCCACAGTAGGTATCTGCAAAGGCAAACAGTGCAAGGATTGCTGTGATGATCGATTATTTGCTTGGTGTGCTAGCTTTTTGCAAGGGACCTAAGGTTGAGTATGTTCCAGGCTATCTGGCATTCCATTCCCTTTTTGGCTCTTTTCACATGGTACAGGCAGGTCGATGCCAGTCCATTTTCTTCAGAAATACAGAATTGGACTGACATTCTCGTCAAAGTACATTGAGGCTTGCTTGTTTCATATTTGAAGGCAAAGCAACAGACTTCTCTGTTGCAGTGTGTAAGATTATAGCTGGTAACAACAGCAACAAGCATGCAAACAAGATTGTAAACAAGGTGTAGGCTATTCCCAGAAATCACAGGATCTGCAAAGGCAAAAAGTCCAAGGATTGCTTCTGGGATTGACTATTTTCTTGGTAGGCTAGCTATTTGCAAGGACCTAAGGCTGAGTATGTTCCAGGCTGTATGGCTTTCTATTCTCCATGGCTTTTTTTTCACAAAGCCAGTCATTTTTCTTTGGAAATATAGAATCGGAACGTCATTCTTGTCGTAGTATATTGAAACATGATATGAACTTGGTCTTTTCAGGTTGTGAGAAGCCAAAGGACTAATTTGAATTAATAGGTGTGTGGTACTACATATGTGGTGTATTTGCTTGGCTTTATTTCTATTTATTCATTTTTTTACCTTATTTTTTTGGAAAGCACAAGGGTAAAAAAGGCTTTCTTCTTTGCAACTCTTCGAGGAACCCTGAGTGCGCAATTTACTTGGATTAAAAGTGACTTATTTGCAGATGACTTGATTTCGCTACGCTAAAGTCTAGTTTATTTTTAGCCAGTTTAGGTCCATCACTAGTTTGTCCTGTTTCTTCAGTATTATTTGAAGATGCTTTACGAAAAATTGGTATAAGAGTATTCTACAAACCTGTAAAGATTCTGTCGATCAGTCGTTCCAAGAGGACCATGTAACTTCATAAAAATTCCTCCATTGACTCCACTCCGTTGAAGAACACTGGAAGATTTCCTTGACACGGCAAGTCTTCTGGTTGTTACCCTTGTCAGTAGGCAGTCTTCTGAGCTGTTTTTATAATCAAGGATTGAGCAACGACTGATATTTGCCATATCTGACCTCGACCAAAATATGAGCTTGAAAAATCACGTTCGGTCGACATTTTAAATTTTCGCGGGCGAATTGTGGACGGATTCACCATGGGAAAGCGTCCACATTCTCAACGTCCCTACTGAAGACTACTGTGGACAGAATGAAAATCCCTAATGGGTGTTGTAATAATTCAATGTGTTTGAATCTAAGATGTAAAAATAAGTTGCCTGTTCAGTTAAACTTTAACGACTTCGAGAGAGGGACACATAGCATCTAACGAACGAACTTCTATCAACAGAGCGAATTGAAAGAATCTCTGGAGAGAGTGCGTTGAGGCATAATTTAATGACTAATGAGGACAAGCTCTGGAGCAAGAGCTCGCCTCTAACAAAACAGAATCGAGAGATTGCTGGCGACGAAATATCTTGTTTCGTTAGATGTTAATTCGTTACATTTGTAACGGTGCACTTCTCATTCAAAAATATGTCGGTGTTTATTTTCAGTAGGATGGGCTCGATCTTCCCAGAGATCTTCGAAAGGGCAGGTACAGTAGAGGTATGCTTAGGTGAACGTTTGTTGACTCTGAACATTGGCATTTTCATCCCCTTGCTGTGACTAAACCTAACTATCAGTTTTCCAAGTAGGTAATTAAGGGCCACTGAAAATACCTGAGTAGATATTTTGGATCTTCATTCTGACATTTGGCCTAAAACTGCACTGTTCACATTTAAGTAACCATTCAAATAAACATACTTCTACTGTAATAACCGGTCAAGGGAACTTGTAGCAGGGGCGCTACTAACACTAATTTGTTTCGTAATACTACAGTATCCACAGATAATCTGATCCTATGACGATCCCCATCAACGACGTTTACTTAAAGAGCACCTCGCACTACAGTATCTCCCACCCTATAAAGCTCCTACGAGATAGGCTGGAAGAAAGGTTTGAGGCCGGTCCCACCTCTGTAGATGGTTGTGGATCTCTGGTGGTTATAGTGTGTACCTCCGTCACTGCCCGTAGTGAAAAATCCTGGAGCGTGGCCTCACCGTGGCGGAAAGGTGGTCCTGGTGGATTTGCCTAACCCGGCTCCGACTGCTAACTAGCGCTGCAGGGTGCCGTGTGACTGTAGACCCTACGGTCAAACATATTTCCAAGAAACAATGGCACTGACAAACCAAGGAAATTAAACTCTGGCAAGGCCTACCCGGGAAGTGATGCGGTGGAGGTACCAGCGCTTCCGTTGAGAAATGGGCAAGCCGGAACCTTTATCAACAACCAACAATCTCTACGCCTAGGGTGCTGGAACGTCTGCTCGATTAAATGCTTGACGACGCAAGTTTCAATTGCCGATGAAATGACTAATATAAATAATGTGTTCGACAACCATATCATCTCGACATCGTCGGGCGAGACAAAGTTCACCTTCCTGAATTTAGGCGCATCAGACCGCTCTGAAAAAGCCGGCGTTGGCTTCATTCTCAGTCCGGAGGCCAACAAATGTCTTCTTGAATGGATTCCAGTTTCCGAACGTCTGGCAAAGGCTCGCTTCAAAGGGCAGTTTGTCAACGTGTCCATGATATCCGCCTATGCAACAACCGATGCATCAATAGACCATTTTTTTTATCAAAAACTGTCCAAGCAAGTCAAGGAATCTCCTGATAATTGCTGGAGATCTTAACGCCCATGTTGGCTGCAAAGTCTCTGACGCCGAACGGAGTGTTGTACGGTTCGGCTCTGGAGCAAGATGTGAAAGGTGTCTTAGGCTTGTGCAGTTCGCTGCTCTTTAACAGCCTTACGATAGCAAACACGCTCTTGAAAAACAAAATCTTACACAGAGTCACTTGGCAATCCCAAGATGGCAGAGCACAATCTGTTCTGGACGTATTCTTGGTGTCAAGCCGCTGGATCAGCTCCGTCCAAGACTATAAGGCGTACCGCGGCGCTGATACTGGGTCAAAGAGCGGTTCTGACCACGCACTTGTCAAAATGACGATCAAGCTCAGACTCGCCACCACGAAGCGGATCCCCTCACCTCAAAGATACGACATCACACGTCTTGAAGACACAAGCATTCTAGACAGGTTCCGATTGACCCTCTCCAACCACTTCTCCCTGCTGAACCCCACGAAGAAGACAAAGTCCCGATCATCGTGATGTCGAAAAGTCTTGGGACGAAAATTTCTCAGCGAAAATATTAGAAATGTGGCTGAGGAAGTACTTGACGCCGGAAGCGGAAAAGGTCAAATTTGATTTACAATCGAACAACACAGATTGCTGTGCGCAAGCAAGCCGTTAGTAACACAAACTCGGCGGAGTTCAAGGCCCTTTGGAAGGAATTTCACAGGCAGCGCGACGGGATAGGCAGAAGTACTGGGATCGTGTCGCAGACAAGATGGAGAACGCCGCAAAGAAGTCAAATTCAAGGAAGCTATTCCAGCTCCTTTAAGAAGCAACTGGCAAGAAACCCTCCATCTCCTCTTCAATCCAGAACGATCTAGGAGTCCTGCTTACGAACAGAAATGACGTTGTCGAGCAATGGAATGCCCACTTTCAGAAACTCCTGAACCCGATAGTTGCTCCAACTACCAACGCAATGCCTCCAGAGCCTCCCAATCTTCCACCCGACCCCATCTACTTCTCAGTTAACACCGATCCCCCCGAGCATTTCTGAAATCGAAGAAGCTGTAAAACAGCTGAAAAACCACAAGTCCCCTGACCCTGATTCTATCCCAGCCGAAATCTTCAAAGCTGGGGTTCTGAGACTCATGGAATAACACCACAGCCTCTTCGGTTCGATCTGGGAAAAGGAGGTATTCCCCCAGGATTGGAAAGACTCTGTCATCATTTCGATTTCCAAAAAAGGAGACAGGGCATCTTGCAAGAGCTACCGCGGTATCTCCATGATCCACAACCGATTTCGGACCCAGAGGAACGCGAGAACTAGGTCCAACCAAGCAGGGTCCCGGCCAGGGATGGGCTGTATTGACCGCCTCTTCACCCTTCGACAAATCCTGGAACATCGAGCCAAGCACCAGCAAATCCCTGTGGCGGTTTTTATCGATTTCATGACTGTATTCGACTCAGGGGTGCGGGATGGAATCTGGAGAGCTATGACTGATGACGGCATACCCGACAAAATCGTCCGTCTCATCCAAGCATACTACCAGCATACTAGGGCCCGAATCCAGATCGGCGGAGAACTGTCGTCACTTTTTATATGATATGATATGTTATGATATATTTGCTTAAAGCCCGAGGGCCATCGCATACAAAACAAAAATACAAAACAAATAAAAAACAAATATCAACTGTTCGAATAAATCTTATCTACAACAACTCTTCCCTATACTTCCAGCCTATCCGCAAAAACCTTCCAAGCTGCCTAACCCCAAACAAACTTTTCTCCTTAAGCTTTTCCACCAACCAACCTTCCCCGAAAATCTGCTCCCCAAATATTTCAACTCTCAAATTCTTTAGTTCCACACATTCGCACATAAAATTAAACAAACTCTCGTCCACACAACCACACATAGGGCAGAAGTAAAGACCACTAGACCGCCCCTTTACACTTCCCATATATTTTCTCCGAATAGCAAGGGGGAGGATATCACTACGAGCACTAACAGTCAATTTTAACTCCTCCGAAGATAACCCTCCTTTAAAAAATATTTCTAGACCCCAACACTCTGGCCTTAGCGTAAAGATACATCGACGGGTTAGAATCCTTCTCTTGGTGCCATTTTTGGATTTCTTGGTCTTGTAGGACCCGTTGAATCATCTTACTTACCTCGCCTTGGGCGGCCCCTGGACCCTGCCCTTCACACCACTTGTCAGATATCCCGCATTGGTCAAGGATACTTTTTATCTGGAGTGGCCATGACTCACCTGCAGGGTCTCTAAGAGCCTCTAGATACGCAGCTTTTAAAGGTCTTTTTCTAGGTAAACTAATAATTTTTTCCAAAATCTTACCATCCGGACAAGCCTATACTACGTAACCAAAATAATCCTAGATCACCTTTTAAAACCAAATTACAACTCTTCTCTGATAGCCCTAGAACTCGTTTAAAATATCTGTTTTGTACCACTTCTGTCCTAGCACCTGCGTTAAAACCCCACAACTCCGCCCATAATGCATATACGATGTCACTTCCGTATTAAAAATGTCTTTATGAAACCTCATATCCTTAATATCTTTCAAATTACTACGCAGAATACCGTTAACACATCTGTTTCTCTTCACCAAAACACTAGCCACGTGCTTACCAAACTTACCATTCGATGTTAATTTAACCCCCAAATAAATAAATGATTCCTTTATCTCTATATCTTTACCATCCAAACTTACCCTATCTTTATTAGTAATTTTCTCCCCCTCACGAAAAACCATCGTTACTGTCTTATCAGCATTTAAAGTTAACTTTTTCTGGCTTAAATATTCTTTCACAAATTCCAGCAAAGACTGGAGATTTTCCTTCGATTCCTCCACCAAAACTATATTGTCGGCGAAAAGTAACATGCACAGCTCTGCCACATCCACAGAATTCATGGGTGCCATTTTATTTCTTAAAAATACTGACAAATCATTAATATTTAAAGAAAAAAGCTTAGGAGAAAGCGTGCATCCCTGCTTCAAACCAATTCTAGACACAAAACTTTTCGACAATTTCCCTGCCACCCGCACTACCAACTTCACGCTTCTATGCATTTGAACCAGCACAAATACAAATGGGGAGGGGAGGCCCATATCCAATAAGCACATCATCGACAATTCTCTGTCTACGTTATCGAATGCTCCCTTAACATCCAAAAAAGCAACGACTAACTTCCCTCCTCTCCGACTAGTATACTTACGAGCAAGAGCACTTAGAATAAAAATCTGGTCAATCGTGACCGGATTGACCAGATTTTCTAAATCTAAATCCCGCCTGGAGGGGTCTAGCACCTCCTTTTTTTCTATCCAATCTCTTAAACGAAAATCTAAAACTTTACAAAATACTTTACTGGCAGCATTCCCTAAATGAATAGCCCTATAATTACTATGAACAGATTTATCACCTTTCTTAAATATCGGGATAACTAATGACTTATTCCACAAATCAGGCCACTTCCTTTTTTCGACAGCGCATGAAAAAACAGCAGCCAAAACACTTATCAAATATACTCTACCCCACTTCCAAACCATCGTAGGGATTCCATCCACCCCTGGTGCTGACCGTCCTTTCATATTTTTCATGGCCATCCAAACTTCGGGCTCCGTAACTGGGGATCGACTAAAAAGAGGCACGGCACGGCACGGCATGGTGCAGGAGGCACGCCTACTAAAAAGAGGCACACGTACTAAAAAGAGGCACGGCATACTAAAAGAAGGCACGCTTGCACCAGGAGGCATGCACCGTCTGTGCCTTTTTTGGGATCGTTTTCTTGCGTGCCTTTTTCTGGCGTGCCTTTTTTGGGCCCCTGTTCTGGCGTGCCTTTTTTGGTGCTCGACTTCTATGGGCTATAAAAGGTGATTCTATAACGT